>JBAMJR010000117.1:555000-570000 GCA_038501785.1 Myoxocephalus aenaeus
TCGCTCGCTCGCTCTGAAGCAGGAAGTGCAGCAACAACCGGTATGCTTTCTGCTCAGGGAGCTCCGCCCCTCACCTCAGGTAACATCACGTGACGTCAACAGGTGACGGAGTTCGGTTCCTCACCACTTGTCCCGCCCAGATGCAGAGGATCTCCACTTTCACGAAGCTACGTAGTTATTAGGCCAGAACCATCAGACAGAACAGGAAGACAACCAAACACGGATATATGTTTACTTCCGGTAGTGAGTCAGCGAGCTGCAGCTGTTCTGAGATCAGCTGCTGTTTGTCTCCACCTGCTGGTGGATTCCACTCACTGCACACAGAGTCACATCAGGTAAACAACATAAACAAGGGCTGCGTCCCAAGTCTCTTAATTAAGGACACGAGGAGAGAGGACAGAGGACACGAGGAGAGAGGACACGAGGCAATATGTTTTAAGAGACATGAACGTCGGTCACTTCATGGAGTTTGTGTCTGAACACATGATCAGTGTGATGGAGTTATTTTCATGTCCGTACCGTTTTTAATGAATATTCCAATAAAAATGCACTTAAAATATTGATAAAAATGATCGTATAATGTGTTCAGTTGATTTAATGGTGAACTACTACTTATGTGGTAAGGCAGGCCACAGGCAGCCTGCAATTAAGGACCCAGGCAAAGGGGCAAAGCCTTTAAAAAGAGGTGGGAAGCTCACCTGGGCCTTTTCCCCAACAACACACACCTGAGAGCAGAGCAGCTGTGCTGGGACTAATTTGGTGAGCTCCCCTTCCTTTTGATGCAGGTTCTAAAAGCATGATTTTAGCAATGTGATATAATCTTTTGTTCCTTTTGTTTTTAAAGAGTCCTTGAAGGAGCGACCCCTGTTTTTCCCAGACCTTTTACATTTACATGTCCTTTTTAAAGTCATCAATTGCATCGGCCTTTTTTATGTTTGATTTTTAGCTTGTGGGGTTTTGTGCTGAAGAGAGGGACACCGTGATAGAGCAGCCATATCTTTTGACTGGCATTTTACTATTGTGTTACTTATTGTGTTTGCTGTGAATAAGTACATTTTATTTGGTTTGTGTGACTATTTACTGTTTTTATTTAGCTCTACACTGACCTCCCGCATGATTTACTTTCTTGTTTGTGCACTTTTTTGATTTAGGTATAGTTTACCCAATTTTTCAATAAAACTTATGTTTGGTACGTAGTCTCTGGCTCCAGTTTACTCTGGGAGTTGTGCGGGGGTATATCACCGGGTCACACTAATAAAGACTGTTATCATCACTGTACTAATACTAATAAAGACACAGTTATCATCACTGTACTAATACTAATACAGACACAGTTATCATCACTGTACTTATACTAATACAGACAGTTATCATCACTGTACTTATACTAATACAGACAGTTATCATCACTGTACTAATACTAATAAAGACAGTTATCATCACTGTACTAATACTAATACAGACACAGTTATCATCACTGTACTAATACTAATACAGACACAGTTATCATCACTGTACTTATACTAATACAGACAGTTATCATCACTGTACTAATACTAATACATACAGTTATCATCACTGTACTAATACTAATAAAGACAGTTATCATCACTGTACTAATACTAATAAAGACAGTTATCATCACTGTCAGTGGAGATATTTTCTCTGTAGTCTGTTACCTGTTTAACAAACTGCATTGAGTATTTATACACAGTGTGTGGTGTATTTATACTGTAATGGTAAAATATAGTGTTGTCATGTTGAAGGACAAGAGGGCCCGAATCGAACCTTAAATGACCCTCAGAGATGAAGACCAAATGGATGAGTACTGGGATCAAAGGACTGTTGATCTTCCTTCATTTGAATGGGTCGTAAAAGAGATGTTTTCCTGCTCTGGCCATGGGAAGCGGGGGTGTTCATGGTTCTCGAGCAGACTAGGGACTCCGTGTCGTTCATGGGGGTTTGGGGGCGGAGACCTGATTGTGTTAAAAGGGGCCTGATGACGGTGCTTCTTTGAATCTTGTGTCACAGGCTGCTATGACCAGTGACAGACTTTTCCTTCCTGCAGGAATAAACGGACTTAAGACAACTTTGATTAAGAGAGACATCATTCCTTCTTAACAGATCAAATGGGAAAAACTTCCATTACAATACACAGTGTGGAGAAAACACTCTAATATATAACTTGAGTTGATCATCTACATCTGGTATGAAACTCCAGCAATCAGTCCGCTCAGCTGCAGCATCCAATCAAATGACTGAACAGTGAGGGGGCGTGTCCAATCACATAACTGATGAACAGTGAGAGGGCGTGTCCAGCGTTAAAACACTTCCTGGAGGCCGGCTCTCGGGGTTCCTCCTCCTCCTCAGTCAATATGGCCACGCAGAACAACTTCCGGTTGGAGTGAGGAAACGACACTTAAGAGACTTGGGATGCACCCGATGACATCCCTGGTGATCTGAAGCCCCGCCCCCATAGACAAGTGACCATCTGCTCCTATTAAAACACGGGATACATCTATGCTCCTCAAAAGAGTTTGAGAGTTTTAAAAAAAGTTTCCAGTTGTCCTTGGATGGTATCAGGAGTCCTTTGATAGTATATGGGTTCCTTGGATACTGTTCCTTTTATACTTTCCACTTAAAATACCACGTTAGTTCCTTTTACACTTCATGTTTTACCATCAAACACAGAAAAAAACTCTGTCCCAAATACTGTCCCACGCAGTGAGTGGAAGTACTGTTGTTGTACTAACTAGTACTACTAAGTGGTACTGACTAGTTCTGTGTGTACAGGATGGTGAAAAGGAAAGAAAATGACCTGCTCCTGGATCAGTTGGTCCCATGGTGGACTACATCAGCTGCTAAGATTTTGCTTAATTGGTTGTTTTTTTGACCTTGCAAATCTATATGTTGTGTTATGACTTGTTCTGCTTTTCATTTTGTGTTTGTATTAAAGTTGTATTACTGAAAAAATGACTTTTTAGCCTTTTTCTTGAAGTAAATATATACAGTATGGGTCGAAATTGACCCGTAACAACATAGATGTTACTATAGTTAATAATATTATAATTATAAATAAATAAAACAAATGTATTTAAGAGATGTGATATAATACCCCTCAGTAATAGTCAGGTAACACAACAACCTTTTATTTATTTATTTGATTCTCTTGAGGTTAATTTTACCATTTTTTTAAATTGACATGGAGGTATCCTAACAAAGAAAAGGCCCAGAGGCCCACACCAAAAATATTCAAAAGTACAATCATGCATAAGGAAGCCTAACAAGGTCACCAAGAGAGGAGAAACACATCGGATGATAGATGATTGTTTTTAGTGTATTTTACAGCTGATTTAAGACATGGGTCAAAACTATGCTAACAGAAAGCTAACACAAGAGGAAGGTTACTCTGTTTCACTGTCAACATTTACCTTGTTTATTCTGTTTATTCTGTTTATTCTGTTTATTCAGTTTCACTGTCAACAACATGTATTCACTCTCAAACTACAAACAGAACACAAGAAGTAAAACAAAGGACTTAAAACCTCTACAAAGAGACGTGTTGTATTGTTGTATCTGAGTTACTGATATTCGTGTTGGAATGGTTTTATTTGGCAATACTTTATTCCACTGAATCAGCAATGTGACCATTAATAAGAATGAAATGACTACTATGGAAACTTTGCTGAAGCTGAGGATGAAACCTTGAGACGGAGAGGAGGACTTTGGTTTCATTCTCTCCTTCAAGCTGAAGTGGAAACTGAGTGAAGAGCGAGGAGGACTTTCCTTCTGCGGCGTCACACTTCTGAACAAACTGCAGCTGAGAGTCATTCAGAAAAGGAGTTACGTGGTTTCCTTCCTGTTTTCTGAGATCCTCGAAGGTTTTCAGTCTTCTCTGAGGCTGAACTTCCTGCCTCGCGTTCAGCCGTGTCCTCGTCCTCCTCGCCTCTTCTCTGTAAACGTAAACTGAAGGCGTGGGGGCTGAACCGCATCCTGACGCTTCAGACACAACGGAACTGAAGGAACTCCTCGTTGTGAAACCGCGGGGAACAAAGTCGTGAAGCAGCAAACTGCTGCTTCACTTTCCAACCTCCGCTTCACCCCAGAGGCCGTCGGCGGGAAAACCTGCAGAATAAATTCATTTTCTGCTTCTGAATCTCAGGGAACGCTTTTGTTTCACAAGAATAAATCAATCATGAAACCTTCAGTGGAACAATAAGCTTCTTCTTGATAATCATCTCTCAGCCTCTTTCACAATAATCCCATTAATGTACTCACTAATATTGATTCGGTTCAGATATTTTAAACTACTGAAAGAATGAATGGACAATAATACACATTGGTTTCATATTAAAAAGCTTTCTAACTAAAAAAATAATTTTAAAGGTTTGTTTGTATGTTATGAGAGTCTGCTTTACTTTACATCATATACGCATCCAGATGTAATAATGTTAATGATGTTATTGTATTCATAGTTATGTTATTGAGTAGTAATAATGATAATGTTATTAAGTAGTAATAATGATGTTATTGTATTCATAGTTATGTTATTGAGTAGTAATAATGATAATGTTATTAAGTAGTAATAATGATGTTATTGTATTTATAGTTATCTTATTGAGTAGTAATAATGATAATGTTATTGAGTAGTAATCATGATGTTATTGTATTTATAGTAATGTTATGGGTTAGGGTAATAATGACCTGTCTGTCTACCTGCCTATCTACCTGTCTACCTGTCTATCTACCTGTCTATCTACCTGTCTATCTACCTGTCTACCTGTCTATCTACCTGTCTATCTACCTGTCTACCTGTCTGTCTACCTGTCTATCTACCTGTCTATCTACCTGTCTATCTACCTGTCTATCTACCTGTCTACCTGTCTATCTACCTGTCTGTCTACCTGTCTATCTACCTGTCTATCTACCTGTCTGTCTACCTGTCTATCTACCTGTCTGTCTACCTGTCTATCTACCTGTATATCTACCTGTCTACCTGTCTATCTACCTGTCTATCTACCTGTCTGTCTACCTGTCTATCTACCTGTCTATCTACCTGTCTACCTGTCTATCTACCTGTCTGTCTACCTGTCTATCTACCTGTCTGTCTACCTGTCTATCTACCTGTATATCTACCTGTCTACCTGTCTATCTACCTGTCTATCTACCTGTCTGTCTACCTGTCTATCTACCTGTCTATCTACCTGTCTACCTGTCTATCTACCTGTCTATCTACCTGTCTATCTACCTGTCTACCTGTCTATCTACCTGTCTATCTACATGTCTATCTACCTGTCTATCTACCTGTCTATCTACCTGTCTATCTACATGTATATCTACCTGTCTATCTACCTGTCTATCTACCTGTCTGTCTACCTGTCTATCTACCTGTCTATCTACCTGTCTATCTACCTGTCTACCTGTCTATCTACCTGTCTACCTGTCTACCTACCTGTCTATCTACCTGTCTATCTACCTGTCTATCTACCTGTACATGTCCATAAATATGTGGACACGAGTCTAGCTTGGTATTAATGGTATTAATGCATCAATAGTCACAAAGTACTCGAGTGTATTTCTTGTTTTATTAGTTTTGTTTGTACTTTAGCAGCAACAGAGACGTCAGATGCCCCACACGCAGTCTGGCACCCTGAGGTGGGGGTGAGGGTGGCGAGGGTGAGGGGGGGGGGGGGGGTGAGGGAAATTTCCACATTTTGCAGATTTCTTTTTTTTTTTATTTGCTTTGAAGACATCAGAGTTTCAGTTTCTGTCCATCCAGGATGAAGCTTTATTTAAACCACAAGACGACAGAGACGCTCATCAGAACCACAACGACCTCCACCAGAGGGAAGACCAGGACCTGCAGAGGACCAGCAGACCAGCACCATTCACGGTAAGTTCATTATTATTAATAGTCATTTATACATTCACAGTTAGGATGCAGTTATATTTAATTCACAGGAATAAACATATACAACTTAAATGAAGTTGATACTTCATTGATTCAAACAATCATCTTATTGGTTTTATGTTTCATTTCAAGATTCACTCATTTCATTATAAAACTTTCCTGTGATCAATCTTTTATCGTCTGATTGATAAATTCATTATTTATCAGAAAAACTTTAGTTACTTTACAAATTAAGATTTTTACACAGAAAACACAAAAAGAGCTAATGTAAAGGTTGATTATCAGTTAAACTCCCCAACAGATTACACAAGTACCATTAGTCCATGAATCAATTAATATAGTAGTCAATTAGTCCATTAATCAATTAATCAATTAGTCCATTCATTAATTATTGAATTGAAAGACAAATCATGTGAAGCTATTTTTTATATAAAGTATTTTTTTATGAAATACATCCAGATGTAATAATGTCAATTATGTATTGTATTTATAGTAATGTTATGGGTAATACAAATAATGTTATGTTATTGTGTAGTTATAATGTTCATGTAGTAGTAATACTGTTAATAAAGTAGTAATAACTTTATTGTAGTAGTACTAATATCAATGTAGTAGTAATAATACTGTTAATAAAGTAGCAATAACTTTATTGTAGTAGTACTAATATAATGTAGTAATACTAATGTTAATAAAGTAGCAATAACTTTATTGTAGTAGTACTAATATAATGTAGTAATACTAATGTTAATAAAGTAGCAATAACTTTATTGTAGTAGTACTAATATTAATGTAGTAATACTAATGTTAATGAAGTAGTAATAACTTTATGTTATTATTTAGTAATAATGTTATTGTAGTAGTAATAATGTTATTGTGTTGTAATAACTTTGATGTAGTAGTAATACTGTTAATGAAGTAGTAATAACTTTATTGTAGTAGTAATAATGTTAATTAAGTGGTAAAAACGTTACTATAGTAGTAATAACGGTAATGTAGTAGTAATAATATGGTATTAGTACTTTTTAATTGTTAATATATTATATATATATGTAATATTAAGCGTGATGATGCCGGCTCACAGTTATCGTAATGACGCAAACGGATTTCCACGTACTTGGAGTTTCCTGGTCCGCCGCGCTCAGAAACATGGAGCGTCGCGTAGAAATGGAAACATTAGTCAGCCGATAGAAAGTCATTCAGAGTTTCAGAGTCCTGGTCTGAGATCAGTTTGACTCACAAACATCACGAAGCAGCTCGTGTTGAAACTTCACGTTATCATTTCATTAGAAACGTCGTATTAATCGTGGCAGTTTATTTCCTCTGAAATCAAACTTCGTCGACGGGTCGATCTGGAAACTCGTTATCGTGACAAACAGTTTCTCTGTGAGCCGTCCTCGTCCACCGGGTCTGTATATCCTACATTATTATTATTATTATTATTATTAGTATGATTATTATTATCATTTTTACCATTATTATCAGTATTATTGTCATTATCATTATTATTATTATCATCATTATTATCGTTATTATTGTTATAATCATTATTATAGTTATCATTATGATCATTATTATTATTATTATTATCATTATTATAGTTATTATTATCATTATTTGTATTATTATTAGTATCATTATTATTTTATTCTTATTCTTATTATCATCATCATCATCATTCTTATTCTTATTCTTATTATCATTATTATAGTTATCATTATCATTCTTATTAATATGATTCTTATTATTTTGATCATTATCATCATTATCTTTATTAGTTTAAACGGTCTTCATAACAGACATGCTCAATAATGACTCAAATATAAAAGTCTGTTGATCTCAGACTCCATAATGAATTCCACATGGAAGGAGTCTACTTACCTGTATGGACCTGCAGGACTCACCTGGTCCTGGTCCCGGGCCTGGGCCTCGGCGTTGTGGTTTGGATCAGACTCTCAAAGATTTGATGACTCAGGTAGACGGCTGCTGATTGGCCAATCTGCTGCTCTGTGTTCCAGATTGACTGAACTCACCTGAAGCTGCCGGCTCACACAGCTCAGACCAGACCAGGACCAGGACCAGGACCAGGATCAACACCGGGACCAGGACTCGCTTCAGGTGAAGGTTTTTAAAACTCAGAACGTCAATTTGTCTTTTTGTTGAACTTCAACTAAAACTGAGATCTATTTCAGAACCTCAGGACCTGAAGAACCAGAACCATCAGAACCACCTGAAGAACAACCTGAGGGACCAGAAACTCTCTGAACCAGGACCAGGACCAGGACCACGTGAACCATGACGCTGTCTTCAGTCCTCCTCGTGCTCCTGCAGGTCTACAGCCTCCAGCTGATGGCGGTGGCCAAGCCGACCTGTTCGCTGGACGGCACCGTGGTCCAGAAGGCCCACCACTTGCTCAGAGACCTGGTACGACCTTTGACCTCCAAACAGAACACTGTAATCATGGTAACAAACATTGAACTAACACCTGAACGCACCATCTCTTACAGTGATGAGCTTGTGCTAGTGCTAGTGACAGGTTGTAAATGTTAGCAAGCAGTAAATACATATATTTATATGTGTAGCTTAGCATTAGCTGATATTAGCAAGTAGTTAAAGGTGGGCCTGTTTCCTGTCTGTCCTGTAGGGGGAGGTGTTTCCCATCCACTGCCTGCCATACCGTGCCAACATCTCCTTTCCAGACTCCGCCTTCCCTACTGCAGGAGCCAATCACATTCAGGTAATCCTCTGACCTGTCAGCCAATCACAGAGCTGATTTATGTCCAAAAGGTTTGTTTAAAAAAATGTAAACCGCTGACCTCTGATTGGTTGCCTGCAGTGCCGCCGAGCATTACGAGTAGTGCATGAGTCACTACAAGGAGCGCAGGAAGTGTTTGAGGACCATGAGGTACCTGCCGGAGGGGGCGGAGTCACCTGGGACCAAGAGAAGCTCATCCGATTCCAACACCTGCAGCACCGCCTGCTGGAGGAGGGGAGTTGTGTGAGTACCTGTCTGTCTGTCTGTCTATCTGAATGCCTGTCCGTCTGTTTGAACACCTGTCTATTTGAACGACTGTCTGTCTGAACACCTGTCTATCTGAATACCTGTCGTTTGTCTATCTGTCCGAACACCTGTCTATCTGAATACCTATCTGTCCGAACACCTGTCTATCTGAATACCTGTCTGTCTGAACACCTGTCTGGCTGAATAACTATTTGTCTTCACGACTATCTGAAAACCTGTCTGTATGAATACCTGTCTCTCTGTCTGATCTTTTTTCTTTCTCTCTCTCTCTCTCTCTCTCTCTCCAGTTGTCCAGTGTTGATGGCTCAGGTGTTTTATCTTCTTACTTCGGTAATGTGACAGCAGTTCTGCAGCACCAGGTAAACTCACAAACATAATAAATTATATATATATATATATATATATATATATATATATATATATATATATATATATATATATTTACACTTATATATACAGTAGAGTCTCTCGTCATTGGGCGAAAGGTCTGTCTGCTTGCACCAATCCCAGCTGAAGGGGCGGATCTCTCTGTGTGTCACTCAGGACAGCGCAGGCTGTGGTTGGATGTCTCTGAGGAGAGATCTCCTCCGGGTCCTAGAGTTCACCCTCCACCACCATCCCACTTGCTTCACCTGGAGACACGCCCACTGATGACAAGGACCACGCCCACTGATGACACTGACAATATGTATTCTTCTAACTAGTTCTATCTATTTATTTTTTTATATTTATTAAGACATTTTTAATTTTTTTATACCTATATTTCATAAATTATTTTTTTTATATTTAAATTATGTTGTTCTGGTTGTGTCAATGATCAATGTATTATTTATTGTTATTAATATTAAGAAATCGTATTAAAGCATCATAAAATAAAACATATTCATGTTTAAGATTCATGTCTTTGATTATTAGCTTTTAGTTGGGATGTGTTTGATTACAGGAAACATTGGAAATGAACATTAATTACACTTAGATGAATCTTGAATCTGGTATGAAAAGCAACGCACATTCATTTAGCATTCATAAGTCTTAATATAGCATTTATTTAGCATTCATAAGTATTTAATAGTATTTATGTAGCATTCATATAGCATTTATTTAGCATTCATAAGTATTTATATAGTGTTTAAATAGTGTTGAACATCTGTATTCAGTAACAAAATGCACATGCATGAGTGTGAGTACAAACAAAGGACTGGAGAGGAGAAGAGTTCCATGTTCGGCATGATGGTCTTTAATGCCCTTTACAACCCGTTAGCAACTTCCTTTTTAGAGCAAGTAGAAGCTACAACATGGACGAGAGGGTTATTTACTGACAGTATTTATACTGTGGAACAAACCCCAGACCTCCTTTATTTACTGATAGCATTCATACCGTCGAACAAACAAACCCCAGACCTCCTTTATTTACTGACAGCATTTATACCGTAGAACAAACCCCAGACCTCCTTTATTTACTGAGAGCATTTTTACTGTAGAACAAACCCCAGACCTCCTTTATTTACTGATAGCATTCATACCGTCGAACAAACAAACCCCAGACCTCCTTTATTTACTGACAGCATTTATACCGTAGAACAAACCCCAGACCTCCTTTATTTACTGAGAGCATTTTTACTGTAGAACAAAACCCAGACCTCCTTTATTTACTGACAGCATTTATACCGTAGAACAAACCCCAGACCTCCTTTATTTACTGACAGCATTTATAATGTAGAACAAACCCCATACCTCCTTTATTTACTGACAGCATTTATACTGAACAAACCTGAGACTTCCTTCATTTACTGACCGCATTTCTATTGTAGAACGAACCCCAGACCTCCTTTATTTACTGACAGCATTTATACTGTAGAACAAAGCCCAGACCTCCTTTCAGGCATCTAACCAAAAAGAAACATAGACTGGGAGACAGGAACAAGTACAAGTGGACCCTTAGAGAACTACAAAGGAAGGTCGGTGCATGAGCACAGACAGTCAGAGCCTGAATAAATAAATAAATAAAATATTTTATATATATTAGGGCACGTTAATGTTCCCAGCCCTGGTATATATATATATATATATATATATATATATATATATATATATATATATATATATATATATATATATATATATTAGGGCAGGTTAATGCATTTATAACATGTTAACGTGCCCAGCCCTCCCTAATATTTACATATATGTTAGATTAGATTCAATTATTGTCATAGTACAATACATACATGAAATGTATTCTCTGCATTTGACCCATCCTTAGTGTTAGGGAGCAGTGGGCTGCCCTATGTGGCGCCCGGAGAGCAATTTAGGGTTAGGTGTCTTGCTCAGGGACACTTCGACATGTGAACTATGGGGAGGCTGGGGATCGAGCCGGCGACCCTGTGGTTGCAGGACGACCACTCATCCCCATGAGCTACAGCCGCCCTTCAAATGTATATATATATATATATATATATACACACATACATATATATTCATACACATACATATATATTCAAATATATATATATACACACATACATATAATTATACATATATATACACACATACATATAATTATACATATATACACATATAAATATAAGTGTCTGGACAAACAAGGGTGCTCAGATTTGAATCAGGTTTGATTATTAATACAATATTTACAAAAATAACATTTGTTAATGAATAATGCCTTTGCTTTTATATTTCACACAGTATTTAATTAACAATAGTATTTAATCCTGAGTGTTTACATGTATTACTCTATGGTTACTATGGTTACCTCTATGGGGCCTAAACTGGCCCTTCAACTTCAATATAGTATTAGTTATTGAGTGCAAATGTGCATTACAATTGTTATAAATATATATATATTTCAAGCTATACCTGTACTAGTATAAATATCTGTATACCCGTATGCTCCTGTACTGAGTCAATCTGAAGGAAAGAGCAAATATTAGTAAATAATAGTACAAAAAAGTACATTATAGTATTAATATAATAAGTAAGTAAATAAACTTGGTTATAGAACATGATATTGATCGTGACCCTGTAGAAGCAGCTGATTGGTCCGCACACGAAGCTCTCCGTCTGATTGGATAAACAAACTTTGTCCTGTACTGTGATTGGCTGAATCAAGTCCCAACACAGAAACCACACGTGAGTGAGTAACTGGAGTGATGTCATCGGCTGTCAGAGGGTGGAGGACTGTTTGATGCTGTGGAAGGACACTCTGCTGGGGGAGGTGGGCAGTGACGTGGCGCGCACCGCCCGGCTCCGGAAGGAGTGACGGTCCTGCCAACGAATCCAGCGCTTCCTGACCGCAGTCCGCACCTGAGCACAGATCATCATATATATATATATATATATATATATATATATATATATATATATATATATATATATATATATATATATAACATATCATGTTTATACAAGATATCATGTTTATATATCATATCATGTATATAACATATCATCATGTATATATAACATATCATAGATATACCATATCATCATGTGTATATAACATATCATCATGTTTATATAACACACTTTATATATAACACATCATCTTGTATATATAACATATATAACAGATCATCATGTGTGTATAACATATCATCATGTATATATACCATTTCATCATTTATATATAACATATATAACATGGGGCCACATGTAGAACCCTGTGGAACGCCACGAATGGAAAGATCAAAAGAAGAATAAATTACCTCACTGTTGAGAAAACAATAGAAAACAGAAACAAAGAACCCCTGTAGAGACAAACAGAGGTAAGAGTTAGCTGCTAACAGTGCTAATAGGCCAATAACGGTGCTAATAGGCCAATAACAGAGGTAATAAAGTGTGTGTGGGGGGGAGGGGGTGTCCTCGATTAAGCTAAGCTGCATGTCTTTGGATGGAGAACCCAGAGAGAACCCACGCTGACACGGGGAGAACCCCACAGCACCTCGTTCACCTTGAACTTGTATGTAAAGACAGACCCTGAACGTACCTGGAAGGACTCCAGGACGGAGTTGAAGTAGATGAAGACGATCTGAGCGACCTCATCTTCTCCTCCAGGATTCACAAAGAACAACATGTAGGTGATTCCTAACAGAGGCAGCAGCACCAGCGTCGCCTTCACCGCCTTCCTGCAGGAGCAACCAATCAGAGAGAGGGGCCGTGAACTTATGACCTTCGGCTGCGGTGGAATAGTCCTTTTTGGTGAGGAACCTTCCTAACAGTGAAATGACCTGAAGTACCTAAGTGGCCGCCATTTATAAATGCCGGTCGAATTCTCTAAACGAAAAGGAAAGAGGCTTCAATGCTTCCTTACTTAGCTCCTTTAGCAAAGGAACCACTGGACCTGCCATTACGAAAGGAAAGGAGATAATGCCGACCCACAATTCCTTGGCGGCAACATTTAAAGTGACGCACCAATCGGCCGTTCACGAGAACAAACGATCATGAAGACAAACACAGATCATGTAAATAAGCTTTGTTTTAACTTGGAAATACTTTCAATAATCTGTTAAACCTGCTGGCAAACTACAAACGTTACATTGCTGTTGCTGAAAACTGCTGTAAAGTGATGAGACTGCTGTAAAGTGATCCAATTGCTGTAAAGTGACGAGACTGCTGTAAAGTGATCCAACTGCTGTAAAGTGATGGGACTGCTGTAAAGTGATGGGACTGCTGTAAAGTGATCCAACTGCTGTAAAGTGATGGGACTGCTGTAAAGTGATCCAACTGCTGTAAAGTGACAAAACTGCTGTAAAGTGAGCAAACTGCTGTAAAGTGAGCAAACTGCTGTAAAGTGAGCAAACTGCTGTATTGATATTCTCTCTGGTGTTGTACTTCAGCTTCAGCCCTCATTATTTTATTTGACTTCAGTTACAGAATCTTTGATGAAAGAGTTAAACTGGTAGAGCTCTTCAGTCTGAGTCATGTCTCTGACTATCATCTTTGGAATCAACTATTTTGGGCCATTAGAATAAAACATGTCAACACTTCTCGTTCAGACTGAGTTATGTTTCATATGTCTACCATAACAACATAAAAGGATATGAGACACACATATATGACACACACATTGTTATTGCGAGAATGTATTTAATTGAGCATGTCTGAAACTGAACAAAGAGACAGTGTAGTAGTTTTGGTTTCACTTTCATATTCCTTCTTTCATTTATATTCCAACCTCTTGAATAAAGTAATACTATGAACCAGGTTGTTTATGTTGTTAATAAAATAATACTATGAACCAGGTTGCTAAATTGATATCAATAAAGAACTGCCTGTGTTTGTACCAGTTGTCCACCTGTTTTATTGGAACTTCCTGTGTTTGGGCTGGTACCTGTACTGGATGGTCTCTGATGTGGTTGATGCCCTCAGTTTGGTCATCAGGATCCGAACAATGTTGAACAGGAAGATGAAGTTAATCTGAGGAGAAGAACAAATAAACACTGACTGTCAGTTCGTCCAGATAAAACCAAAACATGTGACTAGAGAGGCACAGACAGTAGAACCATCGCTTCCTGTTGTGTCTCCAGCATGCACTCCTCTCTTGTTTTTAGACATGCTAAAACATGTAAACATTTTAAACTTCTCAGCGTAAAGAGGATTGCAGCATCGTCAATGTCCCACTTGGCCCAGGCAGCCAATCAAACGAGCCACAAGGTGGGCTTTACTATCCCAGTACATGGGTTCTCATGTGTTCTGGACCTGATGTGACCAGTTGAAATAGATCGTATTTAAGGTGGACTAATAACCAAAACACATGTGGCAGGCACGTGCCATGTAAACTTGAATTGTTTGTCATATTACATACTTTTTACACATGAAATAGGTCTTCTGCATTCAACCCATCCTTAGCAGGAGCAGTCGGCTGCTTAAGGCGGTGTCTTGCTCAAGGACACTTTCACATGCAAACTATGGGGAGACCAGGGATCGAACCGTGTACCTTGCGGATTCAAGATGACCACCACAGCCGGGTGGAGGGGGCGGAGCAGGGATTCTAACATGTGACACAGGTGTGGTTGCGTAACTCTTACCAGCAGGACCAGGATCATGGGGCCTTGGT
>JBAMJR010000117.1:577500-770000 GCA_038501785.1 Myoxocephalus aenaeus
CGTTTGTGTCATGAGAAAAAATTGTGGTTCGAATTAACATGGCGGTTGATGGAGCAGTTGGCCGGACTTCATGTCGCTTTCAGGCTTGCTGACAAAAAAGTATAAGTTTGTTGGATTCCACGACGCATGTGTACCACAAGCACAATATTTCCTACGTTTTGATGTATAAATTATGCCTCAAAAGTAAATATTGTGGAGTGAATGGCAAAATACAAATACAAATACAGGAGTTAGTAAAACAATCATCCTCACTCTAGGGATGACATCACCACTCTAACCTGCCCCATACACACCCATTGTAAACTCTGAAATGGTCCCAGAATTTTCCTAAACTTGAACAATAATTACATGAAAACTGTGCTAGCTATCAAAAAATACCCAATTGGGCAAATATACTGCAGACTTTTGTCAACGTTTTAAACTTCAAATCATTTCTCTACGTTAAATTATGGCGAGTCACTGTGGGCACAAAGATCAGTGTTTTTTTTGCCGAAACTCCATTCAAGTGAATGGGACAATTTCTCGCCGTTTTTTCGCGTTTTTCGGGAAAACGGCCGGTCGAATCAAAAAAATGAGTCATTCCAGGCGATTCCCGATCAGGCCGCACGTTTTGATGTATGTTTGACGCATGTGCTGGCAACGCTGCGGGAGGAGATACGGTCCAAAGTTTTGCGGAATAAGAAGAATAATAATAATAATAATAAGCCCGCAGGAGAACATGAAGTGGGCTTTGCCCAGGGGTCTATGACCCCTGGAGCTGAAGCCACACTTAATAAAAGCCCCTCAGTAACATGTCACAATAAAAGTCCCTCAGCTGCTTCACAGTAACATGTCACAATAAAAGTCCCTCAGATGCTTCACAGTAACATGTCACAATAAAAGCCCCTCAGTAACATGTCACAATAAAAGTCCCTCAGCTGCTTCACAGTAACATGCCACAGTAAAAGTCCCCACACTGCTTTACAGTAAAAGTATTTTGGGTTACCCTGAATAATTAAAGTTCTTTATTGTATTATTACAACAGTGTTAGGGAAGCAGTCACTGACTAGGGTCTAAATCTAAATAAGTCAAAATGAGACTATTACAGAAGTTACCATGAAGGGATTAGAACCTGTTTGGTTCAGGGGAAGTCTAAACTGTACAGACCTGAGGTGTTACTGGTGGTGATCGTCTGGTTCAGTAACGTCCTCGCTAAGAGACGACGATGCAGGAAGACAGAAAGACAGAGCAAGAATTAGCTTCACTCTTCACCGTGTGTCCTGTCTGAAGACGGAGAGAAGAGGAAGCTACCTGTCCGGTTGGTCGACAGCAGGGTCAGAGTTTCACACGTCAACTCTGCCGGAGAAACCCGTCCGCTCAGCACAACGCACACACACATCACCTGAAACGCAAGAGGATCACGTGGCATCAGTGGCTAAGCCTTCTCTGCTGGCATAAACAGAATCACAAAGTTATAGATATTTTATCATTTTTTTCAATCAGATTTATATTTATTTAACCTTCCTCTTGTGTTAGGGTGGGCACCGACCCGTTTTAGGTTTTAAATGCATGAAAGAACCACATGAGATGTGGTTCTTTCATCAAAGCTTTTTGACTTTGTCAGGAACCTCTATTTCAACCAAAAATAAATAAATGTATGATCTTTGTGTTGTTAGGGTCGGTTTCGACCCAGTTATAAACATACGATTTTTTTGATTGGTTGTTGTTTGTTTGACCTTGCAAATCTATATGTTGTGTTATGACTTTTCATTTTGTGTTTGTATTAAAGTTCTATTGCTGAAATGAAAAAAAGCCTTTTTTGCCTTTTTTCTTGAAGTAAATATATACAGTATGGGTCGAAATTGACCCGTAACACCATAGATGTTACTATAGTTAATAATATTACAATTATAAATAAATAAAACAAATGTATTTAAGAGATGTGTTCTAACACCCCTCAGTAATAGTCAGGTAACACAACAACCTTTTATTTATCAACATGATTATCTAGAGGTTCATTTGACCATTTTTTTAATTGAAATCAGTCACATGACCAACCTACTTTATCATCAGAGGCTCGAACAGGAAGTGAGATGTTTGAGCCGTAACGTAACGGATCAGGGTTATTGATCACCATATCACCATCATCATCACCACCATCATCATCATCATCATCATCACCACCTGTCTATCTGAATTATTCTGTTGCTGTTTGAAGACGAGTTTTAAACTGAGAGTTCATTAATTAATGAATCATGTCACATGATTCAGTTTGTAACAAATACATTATTATAAGTATATTTATTATTATCAACATTAATATTATTATTAACACACACACTCTTACCTGACTCATTAATTTTTCCATCACTGTAATTCAGCTCTACCGCTCACAGCCCCACGCCGAAGACGGTTTGAGTCCGGTTTGAGTCTGGTTTGAGTCCTGTTTGAGTCCTGTTTGAGTCCGGTTTGAGTCTGGTTTGAGTCTGGTTTGAGTCCTGTTTGAGTCTGGTTTGAGTCTGGTTTGAGTCTGGTTTGAGTCCGGTTTGAGTCCTGTTTGAGTCCTGTTTGAGTCCCGCGTCCACATCAGAGGAGGAGAGACTGGTGAGTTACTGCCGGTCCTCACCGGCAACACTGAGACCGGAGCAGAGAGGCTGCAGAGCGTCAGCCAATCAGATCAGAGAGAGAGGGAGAGAGAGAGAGGGAGAGAGAGAGAGCGAGAGGAGAGAGAGAGAGGAGGGAGAGAGAGAGAGGAGAGAAGAGAGGAGAGAGAGAGTGAGAGGAGGGAGAGAGAGATGGAGAGAGAGAGAGATATTTTCTGTGAACATTCTAATAAAAACCCACTTAAAATATTTATAAAAACTGATTGTATAATGTTTTCAGTTGATTTAATGTTGTTAAATTACTACTTCTATAATAAAGACAATTATCATCACTGTATTAATACTAATAAAGACAATTATCATCAGTGTCAGAGTGGCGATGTTTTCTCTGTTACCTGTTAAACAAACTGCATTGAGTATTTATACACAGAGTGTGGTATTTATACACAGAGTGTGGTATTTATACTGTGTTCTGTGTCGTGTTTATACACAAAGGATTGATTTCTACCGGGGGAATGCGTTTGCCTTATTTATTAAATATCTACATTTGTATGTTATGGAATTCTGATTGTGACATCATTATAAAATAACCCACAATATGATTTTTTTAGGTTAAACTTAAATGAACTCATCAAACCGACAGTCAGGAAGGATCAGCCTCACGTGACTGAAGGACGATATATGATGTAGAAAGAACACTAATACATAACTTGAGTTTAATCTGCGATCGTCTCTTCATCTATATATATATTTATTAAAAATTAGCATCCATTCAAAAAAATCCTATACAATTATTATTTAATAAATATTCAATAAAATGTAAGTTCATGATAATATTTGTATATATTCTTTACTGAATCAGAAACTGATGACAGCGCTGTGTATTACATCTTTTTTTCAACCAAAAATAATTTAGCGCTGGTTAGGGGTTACTTGGCTGAAAACATATTTCACAGGGGGTTCATCGCTGAAAGAAGATTGAGAACCACTGCACTACAAACACTGGGGTTAAGAACGGAAATACAAGCATGTACAGCAACAGCATCATGTAGAACCCTCCACGGAAGGTCCCCAGTCCTCTTTCTGATGGAGCATCATGTAGAACCCTCCACGGAAGGTCCCCAGTCCTCTTTCTGATGGAGCATCATGTAGAACCCTCCACTGAAGGTCCCCAGTCCTCTTTCTGATGGAGCATCATGTAGAACCCTCCACTGAAGGTCCCCAGTCCTCTTTCTGATGGAGCATCATGTAGAACCCTCCACGGAAGGTCCCCAGTCCTCTTTCTGATGGAGCATCATGTAGAACCCTCCACTGAAGGTCCCCAGTCCTCTTTCTGATGGAGCATCATGTAGAACCCTCCACGGAAGGTCCCCAGTCCTCTTTCTGGTGGAGCATCATGTAGAACCCTCCACTGAAGGTCCCCAGTCCTCTTTCTGATGGAGCATCATGTAGAACCCTCCACGGAAGGTCCCCAGTCCTCTTTCTGATGGAGCATCATGTAGAACCCTCCACTGAAGGTCCCCAGTCCTCTTTCTGCTGGAGCATCATGTAGATCCCTCCACTGAAGGTCCCCAGTCCTCTTTCTGATGGAGCATCATGCAGAACCCTCCACTGAAGGTCCCCAGTCCTATTTCTGATGGAGGTTTATGTAGAACCCTCCACTGAAGGTCCCCAGTCCTATTTCTGATGGAGGTTTATGTAGAACCCTCCACTGAAGGTCCCCAGTCCTCTTTCTGATGGAGCATCATGTAGATCCCTCCACTGAAGGTCCCCAGTCCTCTTTCTGATGGAGCATCATGTAGAACCCTCCACTGAAGGTCCCCAGTCCTATTTCTGATGGAGGTTTATGTAGAACCCTCCACTGAAGGTCCCCAGTCCTCTTTCTGATGGAGCATCATGTAGATCCCTCCACTGAAGGTCCCCAGTCCTCTTTCTGATGGAGCATCATGTAGAACCCTCCACTGAAGGTCCCCAGTCCTCTTTCTGATGGAGGTTTATATAAAACAGCTCATTCTAAATACAACATTCTAGTTATAACATTCTACTTACAACACATTCTAGTTACAACAGCACATTCTAGCCTTATTTCAGTGACGCAAGTTACATGTATATTCATTCCCTGAATCAAACGACAACAAACATACAATATATTGATGAGTGAATTATCACATCATCCTATTTCCCCACATCTGGTCTGGTTCTAGCCACATCTGGTCTCTATATCAGACCCACACACTATCATACTCTCTCTCTCTCTCTCTCACTCACACACACACACACACACACACACACACACACACACACACACACACACACACACCCTAACTGATTGGTTAAAGTTACCTGTCGACTGAACAAGTTTCTCGCCTGGAGGACGAGTTGGAGTTTGATGTTTTCTTAGTGGGCTCATACTGCCACCTGCTGGCGTCACACGTGAACTCCACCTGACTCTCCAATAAGTCTGTCACAGGTATAATCACTCACCTGGTCCATCAGTGCCGAGAGCTCCGATTGGCTGTTGGTAGCAGGAAGTAGACAGACAGCAGGGGCGGGGTTTACACGTTTTTATTGATTTATTTCCATAACGATGATAAAAAGAACATAAAAAACAGCTGTGATGTCAGAGGACGAGCTTGATGATGTAGAGGAGGGGCGGGGCTTCAGGGCAGCAGCAGTCTGTTTCAGCCAATCAGAAGACAGGGAGGAGGGCCGGGGCAGAGCGTGACTGAAGATCCGCCGGTCAGAATGTTGTCTAGCAACTACTCGAGCCAATCGGGGCAGGGCTTGGCTCGAGCAGGGGGCGGGGTTAATAGCAGGGGGCGGGGCTAAAGGACGTCATCACTCTCAGCCGTGTGGAGCTGCGTGTCGTCAGCGTCTGTCATGATGCTGCTGTCCTGACTGTCGTCCACCTCAGCAGCTAGACCGGTGGAGAGAGACAGAGGAGCCATGTTTAAGAACAGGACTACAGGAGCAGAGAACAAGTATTTCTAACCGAAGAATAAAACAAGGAGACAAAAACGGAATGTTTAGGATTAAAGCTAACAGCTAACTAGCGAAACAAAAGCTGGGCTGCCATGAACGTCGTGGTTCAAGATCCTGACCAGCTGAGGAGGATTTCCCAAAAAAGTTTGGACACCCCTGAACTAGACCATCAATACATCAACTAGACCATCATCTGGTTCTATAGACAGACGATGTCTAGATCACGTTTGATCCTGGTCCCGGGTCTCACCTTCGTCCTCTGGCAGGTATCTCTTGTCGATGGCTTCTTTGATCTGGTTGTTGGCTCCTTTGGGATCCAGGTCCATGGCCCAGCTGAAGTTCATCAGAGCCAGGTGAGTCTGACCCAGCTTCTTATACACCTGAGGGGGCGGGGCCAGGAGGAGAGAGGAAAGCTCTACCGGTTAACGAGTGACACCTTGTATTGACATTCACCCTGGAGGACAATCCAGACCAGGGGAGCGATGGAATAGTCCAAAAGTTACTTCCTAACGTCCTTTCCTCCCCACCTTTCCTCGACCTCTGTGGAAAACGTCACAGGGTCAAGGAAAGGTGGGGAGGAGAGGTCATGAGGAGTTAGGACACTACAAAGTCCAGAAGATGGACCACAAAGAAGCTCCTCTTGGAGTCAGAACCTTCCAACATGAAGGGGTCAAAGGTCATTACCTTTCCTATGAGGAAGTAAACCAGAGACTCTTTGGGAACTATCTGTTTCAACTCCTCCAACTCCTGAAGAGCAGCCTGCAGAGAGAGAGACATTGATTATTGATTCATAAATGTACCACATTGATTAGTTATTAATGACCTTGCTCTCGTCATTAATGAAAGGTATGAGGTATCGATGAGTAAAGTATTGATTACCTTGTACTTGTCGTTAGCAAAGAGGATGGAGGCACGGTGGAACTTGCAGAGTGGGTTTTTGGGGTCGATGACGATTGCCCTATTCAGAGTCTCTAAAGCAGCATCAGACTTCTTCAACGCATGCTGCACCTGGAAACACACACACACACACACACCATCCATCAATCACTCCCTGATCAATAGCATGGGCCTGAAGCTACATGCTACATGCTACATGCTACGTACCACTCCGATGTGGCAGAGCAGCACGGAGCTCTGAGGGTTGATGCTCAACGCCTTCTTAAAGTGGATTTCTGCCAAGTTGAACTTCTCCTGTTTGTAGTAAATCATCCCGAGACCGTACCTGAACACACACACACACACACACACACACACACACACACACACACACACACACACGGTCATCGGAGAGCCGGGGCATGGAGCCGTGCCCCTGCTGTCACTCAGGCAGCGTGGGCGGGACCTACCACGCGTTGTAGTGCCTGTTGTTGACTCTGATGGCGTTGCGGAAGCAGGCGAGCGCTCGGTCCAGCTCCTCCGTCAGGACGAACTCGTGACCCAGCAGAGTGTAGGCGTACGCGAAGCCCGGGTCCACCTGAGAGACAGACAGGAGACAGAGAGAGAGACGGGTCAGACACAGAGACAGACGGGTCAGATTCAGACGCACAGGAGACAGAGAGGCTCACCTGGATGGCTCTCTGGAAGAACTTGATGGCGATGTCGTGCTCCCTCTGCAGACTGAAGCAGTTCCCCGCTACACACCAGGCCTGCAGAGAGACAGACAGGTGGTCAGAGAGAGAGACAGGCATCATGGGAGACCTCTAGTTATGCTCGTCACTACTGGAGCTCGAGTCCTTCTTGCAGTCCGTTCAGGCTGAGCAATATTCTGTAGTCTAATTAGTTATTACTAAATGTATTAAAACAAAAACACACCCCTGATCTCGGGTCAGGTCAGTGGTTCTGACAGGATCCAGGTTCAAAGCCAAAGCAGAACCGTTCGCGGAGGCGGGTTCTTACCTCGGGACAGTTCTTGTCCATGTCGGTCAGGTCTTTGGACAGGGCGGACAGCGCCACGTCTTTCTGCAGGTGCCACAGCGTCGTTGAATAAATCTCCATTCCTTCAACTCTGTACGACTCGATCCTGCGAACCTCGCTGAACAGACGCTCCGCCTGCAGACAAACACATCGTCAGCCCGAACACGCCCACGGCCGACCAATCAGGACGCTCACGGACTCCCGCTGTCGCAAATCAGACAATGCAGGCGTGGGCGGAGCTTCAGGCCGCGTCTCATTAAAGCAACTCATCTATGGAAGATGTTTGACTTCAGCCAGGGGTCATACACATTTTGACCAATGGATTTCCATGACTTTTCTAATGACTTTTAACCAAATTTCCATGACTTTTACATTTTGTCATGGAAATCCATTGGTCAAAATGTGTATGACCCCTGCGTTAATGGATTTCCAAGACTTTAAACCAAATTTCCATGACCAAACATGTTGTGAAATCTGGGTGTAAACATGAAAAAGTGAGTAAATGTAGTATTTAAACTAACAATGAGAATACAAAGCATACAGTAAACCTTAAATGACACAAATGAATGAGACAATAGTTTGATTAAAAGAATAAACATTTATATAGATGCCTGTATGTATGCCTGCTTATATTCTGAGCGTCTTTCTTTTAGAAGCATATTCATTATTTCAAACTCGCCGTCAATGAACGACATGAACACATGAATATAACACATTTACATGACTTTTACAACACTTTTTTTTTTTTTTTTCAAGGACTTTTCCAGGCCTGGAAATAACCATTTTAAAATTCCATGACTTTTCCAGGTTTTCCATGACCGTAAGAACCCTGCATGCAAACTCTGCTTCTCCTCCCTGCAGGTTGTAAGAGTACTACTAGTTACCTGCGTGTACTCGGCCAGCTCAAAGTAAGCCCTGCCGATGTGCGTGAGGACCCAGCCGGTGTTGTAGTGCTGAGGAGGCAGGGAGGTCAGGGTGTTGATGGCTTCTCTGCAGTTGTACGAGCACAACGCCTGGTAACCACGTCCAAGTTCCCGTAGCAACGCCATCACGCTGTCTGGAGACACACAACATGGTCATGAAGATTAATCCAGAGCAACTTCCTGTTCTCATTGCCCAGGTTCAGGTTTCCCTGGGAGGATCCGTAAGGCAGCACTGGGTTAGGGGGTTAGAGTCGTTAAGTAGTACTGCAGTATTTCGTGGTATTAGTAGTAGTATTACCTGCAGCAGCCCTCTGGTACTGGGGGATCTTGGCGTCTGGTAGACTCAGACTGGCGTCCAGTCTCAAGATGTCCAGACTCTCGTTCAGGTTGCTATTTGACGTCTTTGCTGATTTACACTTAGTTTTTCTGTTGGGGATCTTTGTTGGAAACTTCATCTTTAACTTCTTGCTGTTCTCCTGCAGGAACAGAGATGGACGTTCAGAAGTACTTAAGTAGTAATGTAGTTAAGTACTTAAATCAGGTATTAGCAGTCCAGTATGGTAGTACTGCAGTATTACAGTAGAAACACGGTACCTTGGCAGTAGAACTGGCACTAGTAAACAGTCTGGAGCTTCTTCTGGGCTGAACGTTGGGAGGACCAGACATACTGGGACTGAGGACCTGAGGGGAGCCACTGAGAGACAGACAGGTTGTTAGACAGACAGGTTGTTAGACAGACCTTAATGGACATAAGCCACCCGTCTGTCTGTCTGCCTTGCTGCTTTCTGATTGGACCAGAGAAGCCTACATTCACCTTGAGGAGGGGCGGCGCTCTGTGATTGGTCGCTAGAGTTACCTGGTGTGAGGGGCGGAGCTCTGCGATTGGTTGAAGGGGATGGGGAGAACATCTCTGCTGTTTCCACTCTGACTGAAGACCGATTTAGACTGACTGATCCTGGAAACTGACTGAGGGACAGAACGAGACAGAACGAGACTTTCATCATTAAGATTCAGCGAGTATCATGTAGAGGCCCTGTGTGTGTGTGTGTGTGTGTGTGTGTGTGTGTGTGTGTGTGTGTACCTTTTTGCTGGGAGCTGTAGATTGTGTTTCCATGGTAGCTGAATAGTTCTGTAGATATGTGGGGTCTCCAGGGCTGGGCTCCAGGGGCAAGATGCCAAAACTACAGAAAACACACAGTGGATGTTAAAAGGTCGAAAAGTGAAGAGTTCCATCACACCCGTCTGTCTGAAGACCAAGAGGTGAAGTCACAGAAGCCGTTTTTAAGTACGGACGGGAGTGTGGGTGTGTGTGTGGGTGTGTGTTGGTGCGTGTTGTGTTTTGTGTTTTGGTGTGTGTGTGTTGGTGTGTTTTGGTGTGTGTGTGTTGGTGTGTTTTGGTGTGTGTGTGTTGGTGCGTGTTGTGTTTTGTGTTTTGGTGTGTGTGTGTTGGTGTGTTTTGGTGTGTGTGTGTTGGTGCGTGTTGTGTTTTGTGTTTTGGTGGGTGTGTGTTGGTGTGTTTTGTGTTTTGGTGGGTGTGTGTTGGTGTGTTTTGTGTTTTGGTGGGTGTGTGTTGGTGTGTTTTGTGTTTTGGTGGGTGCGTGTTGGTGTGTTTTGGTGTGTGTGTGTGTTGGTGTGTTTTGTGTTTTGGTGGGTGTTTGTTGGTGTGTTTTGGTGTGTGTGTGTGTTGGTGTGTTTTGTGTTTTGGTGTGTGTGTGTTGGTGTGTTTTGTGTTTTGGTGGGTGTTTGTTGGTGTGTTTTGGTGTGTGTGTTGGTGTGTTTTGTGTTTTGGTGGGTGTGTGTTGGTGTGTTTTGGTGGGTGTGTGTTGGTGTGTTTTGGTGGGTGTGTGTTGGTGTGTTTTGGTGGGTGTGTGTTGGTGTGTTTTGGTGGGTGTGTGTTGGTGTGTTTTGGTGTGTGTGTGTTGGTGTGTGTTGGTGGGTGTGTGTTGGTGTGTGTTGGTGGGTGTGTGTTGGTGTGTGTTGGTGGGTGTGTGTTGGTGTGTTTTGGTGGGTGTGTGTTGGTGTGTTTTGGTGGGTGTGTGTTGGTGTGTTTTGGTGTGTGTGTGTTGGTGTGTTTTGGTGGGTGTGTGTTGGTGGGTGTGTGTTGGTGGGTGTGTGTTGGTGGGTGTGTGTTGGTGTGTGTTGGTGGGTGTGTGTTGGTGTGTTTTGGTGGGTGTGTGTTGGTGTGTGTTGGTGGGTGTGTGTTGGTGTGTGTTGGTGGGTGTGTGTTGGTGTGTTTTGGTGGGTGTGTGTTGGTGTGTTTTGGTGGGTGTGTTTTGGTGGGTGTGTGTTGGTGTGTTTTGGTGGGTGTGTTTTGGTGGGTGTGTGTTGGTGTGTTTTGGTGTGTGTGTGTTGGTGTGTGTTGGTGTGTTTTGGTGGGTGTGTGTTGGTGCGTGTTGGTGTGTGTGTGTGTGTGCGTGTGGGTGGGTGTGTTGGTGCGTTTTGGTGTGTTTTGTGTGTTGGTGTGTGTTGGTGTGTTTTGGTGTGTGTCGGTGGGTTTACCTGTACAGGTATTACATAACTCACCTGGGTGTCAGCGGGCTGAGAGCTGCAGGTCCTCCCAGTAAACTCCTCCCACTTTTGGGCTTGTTCTGTTTGGCCAACAAGGAGCCAGCCGTCGCCATGGAAACCGAGTTACCCAATAGGGAGCCGGTCTCCGGTGAGATTAGGGAGGAGTCAATGTAGGAAACCGACAAATCAGACATCAGCTTTCCGTTAGAAGATTCTAGATTCAAACGATTCAACTCCTGAGGAGAAAATAAAACATGTCTGATCATTTAATCTGATCAGACTACAACCTCATCAATCTGATCATCAGATGCACTACATTGAAGCTGTATGTAACCGTATCATCTGTAATCTGATTACCAGACTACATACATGACATGAAGACCTGTGTTTTCGTACCAGCGTGTCCTGGGGCGTCTCCATGAGGGCGGTGTCTAGGCGGTGGGAGGGGTTGTGGGCGGGGCTAACAGATGGAGGGAGTGCTATAGATGAGTTGTGTAGAGAGGACAACCTAAAGACTTGATCTGGATCTGGCTTCTCTCCTGGAACACAGACCACAACAGTTGATCACATGATCGCACGATGAAGGTAATCAGTGGGAGAGTCACCTGGTCAGGTGTGTCTGTTACCTAGGTGACAGAGGTTCTGGAAAGGCGACCAGAGGAACGGGTTGAGAGTTAAACTTCTCTGGAAGCACTCTGCACCTTTAGCAACGCGATCCGTCTTACTGCTCAGAGAGAGAGAGACAGGTCAGTGAGCCGAGTGTCTAACATCATTACACATGAGCAGACCGGTTGAGCCGTTACCAGTAAATGTGTCCCAGTAACGACAGCGTGAAGGGGGCGGAGTCTCCAAACTCTGTGATGATGTCATCCTGACTCTTCTGTTTGTTCAGCACTCCACCAATCAGAACCTGTTCTCCTTCAGCCAGCCTGAGAGACAGACAGGTGGAACGCTTTAGTCGCGAGAGCTTCATCGAAACAAATACAAATGGAAGTTTCCACTGGTTTTACTGGGACAAAATGTTTGAACCGGTTCTGGGCGCTTACTTGCTGAGTTCGACGCAGCACTTTGCCAACAAGAATCGAACCTGCGGCGTGGAGCAGCTGTGAGCCTTCAGCAGCCGGTACGCTTTGTAGGGCTTCCCCGAGCGGTAGTAACATGTAGCCAGCAGGTACAGGGCCTCCTCGGACCTCACTGAGAGACAGACAGGTACAGTTAGGTCAGCAGGTACAGGGCCTCCTCGGACCTCACTGAGAGACAGACAGGTACAGTTAGGTCAGCAGGTACAGGGCCTCCTCGGACCTCACTGAGAGACAGACGTATTGACATCTGGACCTGTACTTATGGACATATGGACCAGTACGTACGGACGTATGGACCAGTACGCATGGACCAATATGTACGGACGTATGGACCAGTACGCATGGACCAGTACGCATGGACCAGTACGCATGGACCAGTACGCATGGACACTGGATGCGTACTGGACCAGTACATACGGACCAGTACATACGGACCAGTACATATGGACATACGGACCAGTACGCACGGACCAGTACGCACGGACCAGTACGCACGGACCAGTACGCACGGACACTGGATGCGTACTGGACCAGTACATACGGACCAGTACGCACGGACCAGTACGCACGGACGTATGGACCAGTACGCACGGACCAGTACGCACGGACCAGTACGCACGGACCAGTACGCACGGACGCTGGATGCGTACTGGACCAGTACATACGGACCAGTACATACGGACCAGTACATACGGACCAGTACATATGGACATACAGACCAGTACGCACGGACCAGTACGCACGGACGTATGGACCAGTACGCATGGACCAGTACGCATGGACCAGTACGCACGGACCAGTACGCACGGACGCTGGATGCGTACTGGACCAGTACATACGGACCAGTACATATGGACATACAGACCAGTACGCACGGACCAGTACGCACGGACCAGTACGCACGGACGGGATGTGAACCCCTGTGGTTGTGGTTCCGTGTGGCGTAAAGAGTGTCATGTATTGTAGACGTGTGCAGAACTGGTACCAGTATGAGAAAAACTCTACAGACTGGGAGAGGACATGTAGTGATCTCACCGAGTAGACAGTCAGACAGACAGGTGAAGAGACAGACAGACAGGTGAAGAGACAGACAGACAGGTGAAGAGACAGACAGACAGGTGAAGAGACAGACAGACAGGTGAAGAGACAGACAGACAGGTGAAGAGACAGACAGACAGGTGAAGAGACAGACAGACAGGTGAAGAGACAGACAGACAGGTACCTTCAGCGTAGAGTCTCTCAGCCAGGAAGACAGCATCCAGGTAGGCGTAGTGGTTCAGCGCCTGCCACACTGCAGCCTGAGACAAACACACAAACACACAGAGTAAGAAACAGCTCGGACAATAAACAATAATTCATCCTCAGATATGAAAATGTGGAACATGAACCATCCGCCTAGAACCGGTCCACTGAAGCCCGGCGTGGGTAAAAGGTTCTGAGTGTGTGAACCCGACAGAAAGAGGCGATGGAGCAGAGAACTCCTCCCACAGCCGTCTGCTGCCACTTCTCTAGCTTTCTATTGATCGCTCATCACATTGATGTCGGGTTTAAAGTCAATGTATTGATGGGGGGGTCAAACCCAAATCACTGGTGGAGGCCACTGTGACACCCACTATCAGGGTGTCACACTACGCGAAAAGGAGGCTCCAGGGTGCTAAAGAAGGAGGCTCCAGGGTGCTGGAAAGGAGGAGGCTCCAAGGTGCTGGAAAGGAGGAGGCTCCAAGGTGCTGGAAAGGAGGAGGCTCCAAGGTGCTGGAAAGGAGGAGGCTCCAGGGTGCTGGAAATGAGGAGGCTCCAAGGTGCTGGAAAGGAGGAGGCTCCAGGGTGCTGGAAAGGAGGAGGCTCCAGGGTGCTGGAAAGGAGGAGGCTCCAGGGTGCTGGAAAGGAGGAGGCTCCAAGGTGGTGGAAAGGAGGAGGCTCCAAGGTGGTGGAAAGGAGGAGGCTCCAGGTGGTGGAAAGGAGGAGGCTCCAGGGTGCTGGAAAGGAGGAGGCTCCAGGGTGCTGGAAAGGAGTAGGCTCCAGGGTGGTGGAAAGGAGGAGGCTCCAGGGTGGTGGAAAGGAGGAGGCTCCAGGGTGGTGGAAAGGAGGAGGCTCCAAGGTGGTGGAAAGGAGGAGGCTCCAGGGTGCTGGAAAGGAGGAGGCTCCAGGGTGCTGGAAAGGAGGAGGCTCCAGGGTGGTGGAAAGGAGGAGGCTCCAGGGTGCTGGAAAGGAGGAGGCTCCAGGGTGCTGGAAAGGAGGAGGCTCCAAGGTGGTGGAAAGGAGGAGGCTCCAAGGTGGTGGAAAGGAGGAGGCTCCAGGGTGGTGGAAAGGAGGAGGCTCCAGGGTGCTGGAAAGGAGGAGGCTCCAGGGTGCTGGAAAGGAGGAGGCTCAGGGTGGTGGAAAGGAGGAGGCTCCAGGGTGGTGGAAAGGAGGAGGCTCCAGGGTGGTGGAAAGGAGGAGGCTCCAAGGTGGTGGAAAGGAGGAGGCTCCAAGGTGGTGGAAAGGAGGAGGCTCCAAGGTGGTGGAAGGAGTCTCCAGGGTGGTGGCTCAATGTTGAGCTGAGATCTGTATTCTGTTTTGAGCGAGGCAACAGCAGGAAAGACCTCACGGAGATCTGCTTTTATGTTGCTGGTGAGGGAAGTCTGGGTCCAGCAAACACATGTAGACTGGATGGAACCAGACCTGCAAGGGTGTAAAGCTGGTCCACTGGTCCAGGACAGAATCTACATTGACCCTGCTGGAGCTGAGGAGTCTCCTTAACTGGATCCTGGAGTAAACCTTTAGGAGTTCCTAAAAAAAAGTTATTTCCACTGCTCCGCGATGTGTTCAGTCCAGGCCCACGGTCCTCCGCCATGTGGACTCCCTGCTTCCTCTTTTTGAGCCAGTTTGCTCGAGGCCTCGTAGATCTGGACTGAAGTGAGATTAACCGAGAGTCGCTGATCAAACACATCGGGAAGACGAGCTGTTGATGAACCACATCGCACGAGACCTCCATGTGGTTCACCAGACCCTAACCGAGACCCTCCCTCCCCATGAACATGATAACTTCACATAGTACAAAAGTACAAAGTACACGGACATAACAAGTCATTAATAAATACATGGAGAAACGCCTGTACTTTCAGGTAAATGTTTACGTTACGCCGTTAACAGGTTACGCTGCACATGCTCCACTCAACGATTCTTGGCGTTTTGCTAAAAGCCTCCGTGAGATCGGCTTTTCTGCGGTTGAGTCTCTCAAAACTGAAAATAGCTCAACATTGAGCGCGGCCGTATCAAATCTACAACCCCGTTTTACAAAGATTTGTAGAGGAAAGCAGCTCACTGCAGCCACTAATACTGATACAACCTGATGCTCACACATCTGCACTCATTCTGTTTTGCACAGGTTGAACGTTATTGTTGTTATCTTGAAGATATATTCAGTGCAAAACAGGTTATTTGCAGCCACAATAGGTACTTTCTTTTGCTAAATATTAGTTATTTTTTTGCACAGATAGAACTGTATTTGCATTGTTCTAACAAAGTGATTGCACATGTTATTAGTTTTTGTCTGATGGAGCGATCTGGTTTACTTGAAAGGGATTTCAATTTTCTTTATTCTATTATTTGAAAAAGCACGGATCACAAAAAGTTGGACAATTTTGTTGGGGCCCGATCATTTGTCTTCCTCCAAAGTGGGGCGTGACAGAACAAGTTTGAGAACCACTGGACTAACCCGAGACCTCTGTGTGGTTCAACAGACCCTAACCAGATCGTACAAGACCCCGATGTGGTTCAACAGACCCTAACGTAGACCCTAACGTAGTCAGGTGACTGATAGGTAATTGATCATCCGAGTTTTATTGATCATCGTTTATTAAACTAAATGGCAACAGTTCATTCTGGTGACGTCACAAATAAAACATACTTTACTCTGACTGAAGGTTATAACTCTGTAGTTTGGTGTGCGTGTGTGTGTCTCTCTCACACACACACTCTCACTCTCTCACACACACACACACACACACACACACACACTTAGCAACAAGAGGCTAATCAGCTGTTGGCTAACTTTAGACTAACACTAGTTTCACTAAAAACAGGATAAATACTCGTGAAGCAGTTCCCTGATGAACTTTAGATCCCTGACATGTAACCCCTTAGATCAGGTTTATTCTCATTAGTTAGTTAGGTTTGGCTAGCTAAACGTTAGCCTTGGGGTTAGCCGCTACTGTTAGCATATCAGCTGCTCGTCAGCAGAACCAATAACTCTTATAATAACTCTTACAATAACTCTATAACGACCTTAAACCAATCCCTGTGACCCACTGGTGGATTCGGCTCACACACATGAAACCAAACGGGTCTGGTTCTGGTAGAATATGAACTTAAATAACTGAATGAGCTGCATGTTGAGCTCAGCCAGAAGACAGATATTATAGTATATGATATAATATGATACAATCTCACATTAAACCACAGCCGAAGCGACCAACGGGACCAAGTGAATAAGCAAAGCTCACACGAACATTCCTCTCCATGTATTGTGTCCCCTAAACCGCCGGGACCCTTAAAGTGGACTCTTTCTAAACGGGGTCTGGAACGACCGGAGCTGATGTTAGCAACCAAGAACCCGCATCCTGTGAAGTCTAGACCCGCGGCCCCCTACAGAAGACCAGGGTCCGGGTCTACAGAAGACCAGGGTCCGGGTCTATCAAGGACCAGGGTCCGGGTCTACCGGGGTGTTTCACACCAATAACACCGATAAAGCCCCCGGGCTGCAGCCGGGGCCTGTGGCCGGGTAGCAGCTCTCAGACCGCGGACTGGAGCCGCGCTGAGGCCGGGGCTCCCTCTCCCCTTTCCGGCTCGTGACAACGAGCTACAGGCGTGTGTTTACCTGGACGGGTTCCTGCAGCACCGTCATTCCGCGTCGGGACTCTGTCTTTCTGCTCTTGTCGTCTGTTTCCCTCTTTCCTCTCGGCTCTTTCTTCACTTCGCTCTCCAGGAGGAGCTGCGGCCGAAGATTTGAACACACCGACCGTTAACAGCCGAATTTAGCCGAACACAGCCGATGATTCCCGAGGAGGGGGAGAAGTCCGAGGCGAACAGCCGAACACAGCCGAACACAGCCGATGAGTCCCGAGGAGGGGGAGAATTCCGAGTCGAACAGCCGAATACAGCCGATGATTCCCGAGGAGGGGAGAATTCCGAGTCGAACAGCCGAATACAGCCGAACACAGCCGATGATTCCCGAGGAAGGGAGAAGGCCGAAGCGGAGATGAACGACTGGTAAACGGAATGAACCGAAGCTGTAGATGCGCCTCCTGCTGGTGAAACATCCTGTTCAGGTTCTGTGGAGCCAATCTGATGCCACCCGGTTACATTAAAACAAGGTATACCCATTCAATTGAGTGATTCAATATGTTGGTAATGTGGACATCTATATTACCAACATATTTAATCACTCAATTAAATGGGTATACCTTCTACATTACCAACATATTTAATCACTCAATTAAATGGGTATACCTTGTTTTAATGTAACCGGGTGGAACTGACGGGAAGTGGTGATTGGGTCCATCCTCTGCTCCTCCATCACAGGTCCCCCTCCTGCCTGAAGTGCTGACCAGCTGGCCCCCATCTTCCCCTCCTGCTTCAAGCTCTCCATGATCATCCCGGTCCCCAAGAAATCCTCCATCACAGGACTTAATGACTACCGGCCCGTCGCGTGGTCATGAAATCCTTTGAGAGACTGGTGTTGACCCATCTGAAGGGCCTCACAGGGCCCCTGCTGGACACATCACGTGATGCTACTTGGCCAATCAAATATGCGTATTTGGATCAGCATTATATAAAAACATATAAAAAGTTTTAAAAAAATTAGGAAGATGGAAAAATAATTTCAAATTAAATAATAAACAAAGCAATTGGTACGTTAGTTAGTACAGGCAATCTGACACTCGGAGAGGAAACTGGGCGGAGTTTATCTATGGTACAAGTATCAGGTTTATCTATGGTACAAGTATCAGGTTTATCTATGGTACAAGTATCGGGTTTACCTATGGTACAAGTATCAGGTTTATCTATGGTACAAGTATTGGGTTTATCTATGGTACAAGTATCAGGTTTATCTATGGTACAAGTATCGGGTTTATCTATGGTACAAGTATCAGGTTTATCTATGGTTGACGGTCTGGTGACTTCATATATTGTTTGCTAGTCCCGTGTTGGTGGAGGCACAGCTGTGATTGGTGGATGTGTAGACAGAAAGCTCTGCTGCTGATCATCAACTGAGAGGAGCGCTTCTGCTGGCATACTGAAATGTGGGTTTTTCAGTTTTTTCTATTTAAAGGTTTTTCACCCCTTTCCCTGAATGGAACTTGCTTCATTGAATGTTGTAATGACATGTAGCTCATGGGGATGAGTGGTCGGTCTGTAACCAGAAGGTCGCCGGTTGGATCCCTGGTTTATCTGTAGTCCACTTGTGGAAGTGTCCTTGAGCAAGACACTGAACCCTAGTTGCTCCCTGGTCAAATGCAGAGAAGAATTTTCCCAAGGGGATTAATAAAGGATCATTTCTTTATTCATTGGCTTGATAGGCTAAACCCCAGAATAAAAGGAGGAGTTGTTTGTCGTTTGAGTGGAATCCAGTTAGAATCTGTGGTAGATGATCAATCCCAGTCAAGTGGGGAAACTGCACATGGTCAAAAAACAGAAACTTGACAGAGGTTCTACTTCCTGATTCAGCTCAGGAAGTAGAACCTTCCTCAGGAACTGCTGATACTCTTCTATCATCCATCTGTTCTCTGTTCTTCTATCATCTGTTCTCTGTTCTTCTTCACCAAAGCTGATCAACTGAAACGCCGGGTATTGCAGGAAAAAGGCTAAATTAATGCGTGGTCTTTTTTGGTACAAAATTTGAATAATTAGTAATAATAGTTTGCCCACCCCTGCTCTAACCCCTAACCCTAGCAACCACATACACCTGAAGAGACTGAAGATAATGTGAACATCAGCAGAGTGAGTTTACAAATCATCAACACGCAGCTGAATGCAACACAGAACACTTTATTTCACACATTGACAGTACGACACCACTTCCTGTTCACAACCGTCATCATAACAACATCAGAAAACATTTCATGATCAGCACAGAGACACTCAATCTGCATCAACGAGGCTAACACAAATGCGAATGCTAACGCTAGTTAACACAGTGAGATGACGTGGAGGCGGGGCTACAGAAAACACAGGGTCACGTCATCCACACAAGGCGTAGCCTCACAGTAGAGAGGCGGGGCTACAGGGTGCAGTTGGCTTCTGGAGAGAGTCGACATTTAGCCACCGTCAGGTAGGTCTCCACCTGTAAACACAAACATCATCGTCTTACATCAGCATGACATCAGCATCAGCATCGGTACAGCAAAGCTCTCCTCTTGCCGCACCTTGTGCATGTCTTTCTTGAAACAGGCCAGGAGTTCGTAGGATCTTCTCAGCGACTCGTCGGCTCCCAGACTCTGATAGTAGTTCCCATAAGGAGCCAGCTGCAGGGTGGAGCTATCGGGGAAGAGATCTGCTCCGTCCTGATTGGCCTAAAGGTTCAGGAGGTTAGTCACGTTACGTTCGTTGGAGACGAGCCAGTTCTGATCAGAATCGATCACCGGCGATCGGTGTGCAATGCATGCTGGGTAGATGTGTGTCCGACTCGCTCTGACGTCATGAACACGTGGTCAACGATAATCTCACCACGTGTTGTAGAACATTCTTATTGTATGTGTAGTTGTAATACTTAACGCTGGATTGTTGACTATTCGTCTCAGGTTTGATCTGAAAACATATCTTGTGTGGTTGATAATAATAAAGATTATTTATATAACATATATCAAAACATATATATGATTATATATATATATATATATATATATATATATATATATATATATATATATATATCAGAAATAACAGATCTTTGAATGAGCCTGTTGGTTTGCTGGTTGTTTAGATGAGATTAGTATGATTCGTGTGTGTGTGTGTGTGTGTGTGTGTGTGTGTTCTTACCTTGATCAGCAGCAGGATTCCCGTCTTCAACTCAGACAGTTTGGGGGAAATCTGGATTCTAGGAGCAGAACCTCCAGACAGGGAACGACTAGGAACCTCCCAAGACTCAACCAATCGATAGGAGATAGACAACAGCTTCAAGACCTAGACCAATCAGAGGATAGGAGACAGATAACAGCTTCAAGACCTAGACCAATCAGACGATAGGAGACAGACAACAGCTTCAAGACCTAGAACCATATAGCATAGTACAGTATAGTGTAGTACAGTGTAGTGCAGTATAGTGTAGTATAGTAAAATGTAGTGCAGTATAGTGTAGTAAAGTAACATGTAGTACAGTGTAGTGCAGTATAATGTACTACAGTACAGTATAATGTAGTACAGTGTAGTATAATGTAGTACAGTCTAGTACAGTATAATGTAGTACAGTGTAGTGCAGTATAATGTACTACAGTACAGTATAATGTAGTACAGTGTAGTATAATGTAGTACAGTGTAGTACAGTATAATGTAGTACAGTGTAGTACAGTATAATGTAGTACAGTGTAGTGTAGTATAATGTAGTACAGTCTAGTACAGTATAATGTAGTACAGTGTAGTACAGTATAATGTAGTACAGTGTAGTATAATGTAGTACAGTGTAGTACAGTATAATGTAGTACAGTGTAGTACAGTATAATGTAGTACAGTGTAGTGCAGTATAATGTAGTACAGTGTAGTGTAGTACAGTATAGTGTAGTACAGTGTAGTACAGTGTAGTGTAGTGCAGTATAATGTAGTACAGTGTAGTACAGTATAATGTAGTACAGTGTAGTGTAGTGCAGTATAATGTAGTACAGTGTAGTACAGTATAATGTAGTACAGTATAATGTAGTACTGTATAATGTAGTACAGTATAATGTAGTACAGTGTAGTGCAGTATAATGTAGTACAGTGTAGTGCAGTATAATGTAGTACAGTGTAGTGTAGTGCAGTATAATGTAGTACAGTGTAGTACAGTATAATGTAGTACAGTGTAGTGTAGTACAGTATAATGTAGTACAGTGTAGTGCAGTATAATGTAGTACAGTATAGTGTAGTACAGTGTAGTGCAGTATAATGTAGTACAGTGTAGTGCAGTATAATGTAGTACAGTGTAGTACAGTATAATGTAGTACAGTGTAGTGCAGTATAATGTAGTACAGTGTAGTACAGTATAATGTAGTACAGTGTAGTGCAGTATAATGTAGTACAGTGTAGTGTAGTACAGTATAGTGTAGTACAGTGTAGTGCAGTATAATGTAGTACAGTGTAGTGCAGTATAATGTAGTACAGTGTAGTGTAGTACAGTATAATGTAGTACAGTGTAGTGCAGTATAATGTAGTACAGTATAGTGTAGTGCAGTATAATGTAGTACAGTGTAGTGTAGTACAGTATAGTGTAGTACAGTGTAGTGCAGTATAATGTAGTACAGTGTAGTGTAGTACAGTATAATGTAGTACAGTGTAGTGCAGTATAATGTAGTACAGTGTAGTGTAGTGCAGTATAATGTAGTACAGTGTAGTACAGTATAATGTAGTACAGTGTAGTGTAGTACAGTATAATGTAGTACAGTGTAGTACAGTATAATGTAGTACAGTGTAGTGTAGTACAGTATAGTGTAGTACAGTGTAGTGCAGTATAATGTAGTACAGTGTAGTACAGTATAATGTAGTACAGTGTAGTACAGTATAATGTAGTACAGTGTAGTACAGTATAATGTAGTACAGTGTAGTGTAGTACAGTATAGTGTAGTACAGTGTAGTGCAGTATAATGTAGTACAGTGTAGTACAGTATAATGTAGTACAGTGTAGTGTAGTACAGTATAATGTAGTACAGTGTAGTGCAGTATAATGTAGTACAGTGTAGTGTAGTACAGTATAATGTAGTACAGTGTAGTACAGTATAATGTAGTACAGTGTAGTGTAGTACAGTATAATGTAGTACAGTGTAGTGCAGTATAATGTAGTACAGTGTAGTGTAGTACAGTATAATGTAGTACAGTGTAGTACAGTATAGTGTAGTACAGTGTAGTGTAGTACAGTATAATGTAGTACAGTGTAGTGCAGTATAATGTAGTACAGTGTAGTACAGTATAATGTAGTACAGTGTAGTGCAGTATAATGTAGTACAGTGCAGTAGTGATAGTACTCTCACAGAGCTGCGTTGGGTCTCGTGCTTGTCGATGGGGCTGATGATGTAATCAGAGTTGCAGAAATCTTGCAGGAAGATTTTGTTGAGTTGCCGTTGCTCCTCAGTTTGCAGAGAACTCTCCTAAAAAACACAAATACACACTGAACTCTCCTAAAAAACACAAATACACACTGAACTCTCCTAAAAAACACAAGTACACACTGAACTCTCCTAACAAACACAAATACACACAGTAATACACACTGAACTCTCCTAACAAACACAAGTACACACAGTAATACACACTGAACTCTCCTAACAAACACAAATACACACAGTAATACACACTGAACTCTCCTAACAAACACAAGTACACAAAGTAATACACACTGAACTCTCCTAACAAACACAAGTACACACAGTAATACACACTGAACTCTCCTAACAAACACAAGTACACAAAGTAATACACACTGAACTCTCCTAACAAACACAGTAATACACACAGTAATACACACTGAACTCTCCTAACAAACACAAATACACAAAGTAATACACACTGAACTCTCCTAACAAACACAGTAATACACACAGTAATACACACTGAACTCTCCTAACAAACACAAGTACACACAGTAATACACACTGAACTCTCCTAACAAACACAAGTACACACAGTAATACACACTGAACTCTCCTAACAAACACAAGTACACACAGTAATACACACTGAACTCTCCTAACAAACACAAGTACACAAAGTAATACACACTGAACTCTCCTAACAAACACAGTAATACACACAGTAATACACACTGAACTCTCCTAACAAACACAGTAATACACACAGTAATACACACTGAACTCTCCTAACAAACACAAGTACACACAGTAATACACACTGAACTCTCCTAACAAACACAAGTACACACAGTAATACACACTGATAGTTATACTTCTGTTTTTGTGCCTGCGAACTGCTGTCGACTTACGAAGTCAGAGAAGAGTCTCTGAGCGAGCAGGTGGAGGTGTTGAACTCTGCCCACAGCGATGGAGAACAGACGGCCGTCTGTGATTGGCTGAGAGGAGACGCCTAGACACGCCACCGACAGCAGGAGGATAACTGAGAGACAGACAGGTGAGAGACGAGTGAGGGAGACAGACAGGTGAGACCTATAATAAAGTACAAAAAAACAAACGAGTTCTGTCTCCAAAGCGCTATTCAAACCAATGATCTTCATGTCATACCTCGGTCCATGGCTGGTCTGGGATCAGTTCTGGTTCAGGTTCAGGTTCTGCTTGATCTGATCTCAGGTCAGTTGTTCAGTGTTCAGTGAGTTCTGATGTTTTCAGCTCAGAGTTTAGTGGTTTTATAGAAGAAAACGTGATGATTATATTCATCAACAGAAACATGAAACTAACAAACAACACCGCGTGTGTGTGTGTGTGTGCGTGTGTGTGTGTGCGTGTGTGTGACTTCTATTTAACATTAGCCCTAATAATAATATGTATTGAACATAAAACACTGGGTGGTGACGTTCAATTGATTTTGAGGTGAAAATATTTAAGTATTTAAATGTGAAGAACAAGACGAAGTGACGTTACAAAGAAACTAAATAATAATAAGACATTATTATTATTATTATTATTATTATTATTATTATTATTATCATTATGCATTTTAATAATATAATTCAAGATATGTTTTATTGTTTTTGATTCCAAGCAGACAAAGAAGCCACAACAATGATTGTAGAGCTACCAGAAGAAAAATAAAATCACATTCTGGTTATTATTTTCTGAGCTGACGTCTTAATTTCTTTAAATAATGTTCTGGAAACTTAAGTACTGAGAGTAAACCTTAAAGTTCTGAGAGTAAACCTTAAAGTACTGAGAGTAAACTTTAAAGTACCGAGAGTAAACCTTAAAGTACTGAGAGTAAACCTTAAAGTACTGAGAGTAAACTTTAAAGTACCGAGAGTAAACCTTAAAGTACTGAGAGTAAACCTTAAAGTACTGAGAGTAAACCTTAAAGTACTGAGTAAACTTTAAAGTACTGAGAGTAAACCTTAAAGTACTGAGAGTAAACCTTAAAGTACTGAGAGTAAACTTTAAAGTACTGAGAGTAAACCTTAAAGTACTGAGAGTAAACCTTAAAGTACTGTACAGTTGAGATTAGTAGAGTACAGTAGAGATCAGTGGAGATTAGTAGAGTATAATAGAGTACAATAGAGTGCAGTAGAGTACAATAGAGTACAGTAGAGATTAGTAGAGTACAATAGAGTACAGTAGAGATTAGTAGAGTACAATAGAGTACAATAGAGTGCAGTAGAGATCTTGTTGTTGAAGAGGAATTATTTATTATTGATATTATTTCAGTAGATTTACAGGTGTTTGATGTTTTTGTCCTCAGAGATCTGAATTTATTCACAGCTGTCACTGATCTGTGGTCAGACGTGGAGCAGAGAGGAGTTACATCACGGAGGAAACTGAATTCATTCAACGCTCCGTGGAACTGATACGACCAGAGAGATCAGCTCAGATACAAGTGGAACAGGAGAGGTGACACAACAAAGGGCATGAGCAGGGTTATCTTTGATAAACAACTCGTTAACACACAGCTCGTTAAGTTAACACACAGCTCGTTAACACACAGCTCGTTAACACATAATTCGTTAACACACAGCTCGTTAACACACAGCTCGTTAACACACGGCTCGTTAACACACAGCTCGTTAACACATAACTTGTTAACACACAGCTCTTTAACACACGGCTCGTTAACACACAGCTCGTTAACACAGCTCGTTAACACACAGCTCGTTAACACACAGCTCGTTAACACACAGCTCGTTAACACAGCTCGTTAACACACAGCTTCTTAACACAGAACTTGTTAACACACAGCTCATTAACACACAGCTTGTTAGCACAAAGCTTGTTAACACATAGCTCGTTAACAAACAGCTCATTAACACATAACTCGTTAACACACAGCTCGTTAACACACAGCTCGTTAACAAACAGCTCATTAACACAGAACTCGTTAACACACAGCTCGTTAACACATAATTCGTTAACACACAGCTCGTTAACACACAGCTCGTTAACACACGGCTCGTTAACACACAGCTCGTTAACACAGCTTGTTAACACATAACTTGTTAACACACAGCTCGTTAACACACAGCTCTTTAACACAGAACTCGTTAACACACAGCTCGTTAACACATAACTTGTTCTCACACAGCTCATTAACACACAGCTTGTTAACACAAAGCTTGTTAACACACAGCTCGTTAACAAACAGCTCATTAACACATAACTCGTTAACACACAGCTCGTTAACACAGCTCGTTAACACACAGCTCGTTAACACACAGCTCTTTAACACAGAACTCGTTAACACACAGCAAGTTAACACAGAACTTGTTAACACACAGCTCATTAACACACAGCTTGTTAACACAAAGCTTGTTAACACATAGCTCGTTAACAAACAGCTCATTAACACATAACTCGTTAACACACAGCTCGTTAACACACAGCTCGTTAAGTTAACACACAGCTCGTCAACACTCAGCTCAGATACAAGTGGAACAGGAGAGGTGACACAACAAAGGGCATGAGCAGGGTTATCTTTGATAAACAACTCGTTAACACACAGCTCGTTAAGTTAACACACAGCTCGTTAACACACAGCTCGTTAACACATAATTCGTTAACACACAGCTCGTTAACACACAGCTCGTTAACACACGGCTCGTTAACACACAGCTCGTTAACACATAACTTTTTAACACACAGCTCTTTAACACACGGCTCGTTAACACACAGCTCGTTAACACACAGCTCGTTAACACACAGCTCGTTAACACAGAACTCGTTAACACACAGCAAGTTAACACAGAACTTGTTAACACACAGCTCATTAACACACAGCTTGTTAACACAAAGCTTGTTAACACATAGCTCGTTAACAAACAGCTCATTAACACATAACTCGTTAACACACAGCTCGTTAACACACAGCTCGTTAACACACAGCTCGTTAAGTTAACACACAGCTCGTTAACACACAGCTCGTTAACACACAGCTCGTTAACAAACAGCTCATTAACACAGAACTCGTTAACACACAGCTTGTTAACACACAGCTCGTTAACAAACAGCTCATTAACACAGAACTCGTTAACACACAGCTCGTTAACACACAGCTCGTTAACACACGGCTCGTTAACACACAGCTCGTTAACACAGCTCGTTAACACATAACTTGTTAACACACAGCTCGTTAACACACAGCTCTTTAACACAGAACTCGTTAACACACAGCTTGTTAACACATAACTTGTTAACACACAGCTCATTAACACACAGCTTGTTAACACAAAGCTTGTTAACACACAGCTCGTTAACAAACAGCTCATTAACACATAACTCGTTAACACACAGCTCGTTAACACACAGCTCGTTAACACACGGCTCGTTAACACACAGCTCGTTAACACAGCTCGTTAACACATAACTTGTTACCACACAGCTCGTTAACACACAGCTCTTTAACACAGAACTCGTTAACACACAGCTCGTTAACACATAACTTGTTAACACACAGCTCGTTAACACACAGCTCGTTAACACACAGCTTGTTAACACAAAGCTTGTTAACACACAGCTCATTAACACATAACTCGTTAACACACAGCTCGTTAACACACAGCTTGTTAACACACAGCTCGTTAACAAACAGCTCATTAACACAGAACTCGTTAACACACAGCTCGTTAACACACATTGAAATGATGCAGCTGTCCAACTCTAACCCAAATCATAGCACAATATGTGAACATTCTCTCTGCAAAGGTTGACTTTGATAAAGTGAAGTTAGACAAACAAAGTTAGAGAGGGTTTAGAACAGAGAACATTCAGGCGAGGACTCAAAAATTTGCATTTGAGCACATTTGCGCACATCTGTGACATTTGAATTTTCTCATGTACCAAACCATATATTTCACTTGTATATTACCTATGGTGTTCAATACATTCAAATACAGCAGTTTTTTTTCATGAAACAAGCTGTGATTTACAGTTTTATATAACAATTGCTCAGTCTGTCCCCTCTAGGGGGGGATTTGATTTGAACTGGCTAACACTATCGTGCTTATGAAGTGCATTGCATAAGAGAACAGTCAAGATCCATTCTCCCCAGGGTTCCTCCTACCTGACAGTGTTGATACACACACCCCAGTGGTCCCACTACAATCCTCCCTCCTTTAAACCAGTTGGCTCCCTTTGTCAGTGTGAGAATACATAGACCTAAACAAAACAGAGGTATAAACAAACATATTAAAACGAACAATCAGTTTCACTGATCACCAACACACAGCCGTCTGATACTCAGGTAGTGGCCTTTGATTGACAGCTTGTCTGTCTTCGCTCTCAGGGTGTCAGAGTGTCAGGGTGTCAGGGTCTTTTATGTGTATATTATTTGTACTTGACAAATGTGACAGATTGTAGTTTCGAGGCGGTCCAGCAGAGGGCGAGAGAAGTCAGGGAAGAGTTGCTAACGAATAAAGATGAAGGTGTACACGTATAAAGATGTACAGGTATGAAGGTGTACATGTATAGAAGTGTACATGTATGAAGGTGTACAGGTATGAAGGTGTAGATGTATAAAGATGTACAGGTATGAAGGTGTACATGTATAAAGGTGTACATGTATAAAGATGTACATGTATAAAGATGTACAGGTATAAAGGTGTACATGTATAAAGGTGTACATGTATGAAGGTGTACACGTATGAAGATGTACAGGTATGAAGGTGTACAGGTATAAAGGTGTACATGTATAAAGGTGTACACGTATGAAGATGTACACGTATAAAGGTGTACAGGTATGAAGGTGTACATGTATAAAGGTGTGGTATAAAGGTGTACATGTACGAAGGTGTACATGTACAAAGGTGTACATGTACAGAGGTGTACATGTATAAAGGCGTATAGGTATAAAAGTGTACATGTATAAAGGTGTACATGTGTAAAGGTTTATAGGTATAAAGGTGTACATGTATGAAGGTGTACATGTGTAAAGGTGTATAGATATAAGGTGAGTTTATTTTTTTCTTTTCGTCTATAACTCTTCCCACAAGGCTTTACTGTATTTCAGCAATTTAAATTAACTTAATCTACGTTGTGGTTCCGGAGATCCTTTAGGAAACGTTACTTGACTTATTTGATAATTTTCTAAAAAGGTACATGGGGACGTTATCGTTGAGGGTTCCCTCGCCGTCAGCCTGTTTTCCATTGCACCTCCTCGGATGAGCGGGGTGGCGAATTTGTCCTTCTGGCTCGTGCTCTTGAGTGTGCGGTGTTTTAGTGCCGCAGTTTTGTTGGATTGTTTTGTCATGTTTTGTTATAACTAAATGTGACTGTTTTTTGTGAATGTGGACTACATGCATTGTCCGTTAATGACGCAGCATCCCGTCATGCGCGAATTGATGTAAACGATATCAGACGGCACAGAAGGCCCAGGTATACAATGCACGGCCCGCCACTGATGAAGGTGTACATGTATAGAGGTGTAGCGGTATACAGGTATAAACGTACACAGAAACAGAGGGATTTGGAGCTTCAATCATTTTATCTTCACTGCAGATCACAACAGTCAATCATCATCTTCAAACATTCAAAATCGACCAATCAGCAGACTGATGGCATGCCACGCAGCCACCAATCACATGAAGTGTGACACAAGCCACAGTTTGAAGTTAAAGGATAGATGGTCAGAGATTACTGCACAGATCAATACAAATACATATTATAATAAACACTGATAAACCACAAATACAAAAATACATGAAATAAAAAAGAAATAATAAAAAGAGCAAGAAAAAAACAACAACTGCTGCTCAGTGCAGAAAAGAAGGATGCTGATTAATTTGATCATTAATGGTCAATTTTTATTATTTCAGCTTTCTCAATGCACATCCTCATACACTTTATTTATGTATATTTGATTGACAGCTGAGTTTCTCCCACTCATTAGTTGTCAGCTCCATATATTCTGATTACCAGACGAGGAACATCACATCATATCCACAGCTGGAGCTCCTGTTGAAATCGGGACTTCAGTAAGTAATATAATAATAATACAAATATTAATATAATCAGGTATTAATTAGTCATGGCAACCAGCCACAATGAAGCTCATCAACGTAGAACACGTGGAACAAAACAATTCATATCTGCATAAATGATCCTGCTGTCAGAAGATCAGACTCATTTTGTTCATTTCATGTTTATGGTTGCAGTATTTATTCATTCCTTTGTAGTTATTCAAAGAATAATCCTCAAATCAAGAGCGACTAATCTAATGCAGTAATAAACCAAGCTCTTTGATTCTTGTTCATATCAGAATTAAAATCTGTACCATAAAGACCATATCATTCATTCCAAAAAGCTTTCAACCCCAAAACACAATATGAAATGATATGTGTCCATTCCATGTCTATTTTGTAATTGTATTATTATATTTCACATCTGTTCCCTGTAAAATAGGCTTTCTTGATCTGAAACGAGGGTCCTGGGACATAAAGTGGACCTTTTGTAAAATGTTGAGCTGTATGAATAAAACTGACTTGACAATAGTGTTATTAAAATTACATGTTTGGACTTTGACTGAAAAAGTCAATCTTGGCGTTATTGATTTTAACTGCCATATCAAGCCTGATATAACCTTAACCAGTAACACATATACTGATATCTACACATCTGGACAAATCTCACAAGTGTTGCCTTTATTATAGCACCAAAATTTTTCAAATAGCCCTTGTGGCTGCAGACATCACATTTTTTTAGTTTGGTGATGCAATTTTTGAGCGGAGGCCGAGGAAATAGGTTTATAAACCTCGATAAAACTTGATTTTGCCTTCATCTCAAGTAGGAAAGTAAATGACGGTACATATCAGCTATCAGTCTGTACTGCTCTGAAAGTGCACCTTTATTTAGCCTTTTATTTGTATCATTTTTATGATGATTATTATGTATTTGTTTATTTCATACTCTTTTATTCTTGAATCTCTGCTTTAGCAGGTACGTTTTTGCTAGGTTGTCATATTTGACCACTGAATATTGTCATGGGATTGTTCATACTTTAATAATATGATATAAATCACAATATATATATTCAACATGCACACGTAGCCCCTTAAGCCCTCACCCTAACCCCTAATCCTATTTATTGTTTGAGTTGTGTTTAGAGGTTGTACATGGGGATTATATATTATTGTAGCCCTGCTTTTTATGTTTAATATGATACCTACCATGTTTTTTTCTTGATTTGTACCTTGTGACCTGATATAAAAGGGTCCCCTAATTAGGGGATCCTAGGGCTCAACAGGTAACATTAATACACAATCATGTACTTATACTACAATAGCAATATCTACCTCCCTCGCACTAATGTAAAGTATCGGCCTGCTAGATACTTTACGATGCCACATTTCATTTAATTGAATCCAGTACTTGAACTTGTGTCTCGATCTGAAAGTATGGATATGATAGAAAGTATCGCTGTGATACAAAGTATGGATATGATAGAAAGTATGGATATGATACAAAGTATCGCTGTGATACAAAGTATGGATATGATAGAAAGTATGGATATGATACAAAGTATCGCTGTGATACAAAGTATGGATATGGTACAAAGTATCGGTATGATACAAAGTATGGATATGATACAAAGTATCGCTGTGATACAAAGTATTGATATGATACAAAGTATGGATATGGTACAGAGTATCGGTATGATACAAAGTATGGATATGATACAAAGTATCGCTGTGATACAAAGTATTGATATGATACAAAGTATGGATATGATACAAAGTATCGCTGTGATACAAAGTATTGATATGATACAAAGTATGGATATGATACAAAGTATGGATATGATACAAAGTATCGCTGTGATACAAAGTATGGATATGATACAAAGTATGGATATGATACAAAGTATCGCTGTGATACAAAGTATGGATATGATACAAAGTATCGCTGTGATACAAAGTATTGATATGATACAAAGTATGGATATGGTACAAAGTATCGGTATGATACAAAGTATGGATTATGATACAAAGTATCGCTGTGATACAAAGTATGGATATGATACAAGGTATCGCTGTGATACAAAGTATGGATATGATACAAAGTATGGATATGATACAAAGTATCGGTATGATACAAAGTATGGATATGATACCAATGCATCAAAGACAAAAGACGTTAGGTCACAATCCCCTCTCTAATATGTCACACAATTCTCAATTTTACTCAATGGACTTTGAAGGTCTCATAATGTAACTCAATGGAACCTCCGTTAACTGACTTTGACTTTGACTAACAGCTGTTAGCTTCGTTATTTAGCCAATCAGGATTGTGCTGCTAATAGCTCATGCTAACTAGCTCTCCTGCCGATCTGTTGTTCACAATGTAGCATTATCGGAGTAAACATAAGCTTGCATGTCTGTATTTCCTGCAGCAGAGACGTTGTCGGCATCCGTGATGTCAGCGTCATAAGGAAGTCCTTCTGTCTTCACATTCACGTCCGTGTATGGCGGTGGCCTTACCGATCCTTTCCAGAAACAGGACGGACATGTTGAACATCAGACGATAGACTCCCTCAGGTTCTCAACCGGCAGGAAGTTGGAGGTGTTGAGGGGTGGAGCAGCGTGGAGGAGGAACTCGCTCTGAAGCTGCACCCGGGTGGAAACACCTGAGATGGGCTCCTCTGTGTCCTCGCTGCCTCCGTACAGCTGACTGATGCGTTTACAGAGAAGTCCTTCTGTCTCGGGCGGCGACTCCTTGTCTCGCCGCCCCGCCGTCTTCTCTCGGTATTTGTAGGATGCCAATTTGACCGTCCGCTTCAGGAGGCGTTTCCTGTATGCTCTCTGAATCACAGTCGCGGCCACTTCTTCCTGTTTCCTCCGCAGAGTGCTGCTGATTGGTTCATACGACACCTGTAGGTAACAATTGTTATCTATGGCTTCAGTATACTTTGATGAATGAAACAATATCCGCCCCTTTTAGAATATGACAATAGTTTGTAAAACCTAACCTTGGAGGGATTGTTGGCCATGAACTTCTCCTCCATGCTGGCTTTAAGAGCATCCATCTCTCCTGAATCACCCAAAACCTACACATATACAGCATAATAATATCAAACGATGAGATGAAACATGATAGCACAAGATGAATACAAGTGAGCAGGTCATGTTACCTGTGCAGTGAGAGCCAGCAGGATGTCCAGACAGTGGATCTTGTCTCCAGGAACCAGAGGCAGATCCATGTGAATCAGTTTGATGGTGTTTGGTTTGGAGATCCTCAGCGGGTCCTTCAGAGTGTCGCAGAAATCTGACAGCTTACTGTGGAATACAAGAGAGTCCATTAAAGCCCTGCAGAGTTTTGGCACATCAGAGTCCGATTGGGATCTCAAAACTCACCTGTACTGTATGAACTGAGAAGCATCGGGGTCAAACTTCTCCCAGGTTTCATAGAACATCTCAAAGTCGTCCTCACACAGCGGGTCGGCGCTCTCCTCTGTAGCCACGTTGAAGTTCTCCAGGATGATGGCGATGTACATGTTGACCACCACTAGAAAGGACATGATGATGTAGGTGGTGAAGAAGACGATACCCAATGCCGGGCTGCCACAGTCCCCCCTGACCATGGACCCGGGGTTCTCTATGTCGGGGTCGCAGTCCGGCGGCGTGTTCATGATGGGGTTCAGCAGACCGTCCCATCCGGCCGACGTGGTGATCATAAACAAACAGATCATGCTGTTCCCGAAGGTCTCGAAGTTGAACATGTCGTCGATCATGGCCTCCTTCCTCACGTATGCAAAGTTAGACATGCCGAAGATGGAGAAGATGAACATGATGAGGAATAGGAGGAGGCCGATGTTAAAGAGGGCAGGAAGTGACATCATCAGGGCGAACAGCAGCGTCCGGATCCCCTTGGCTCCACGAATGAGACGAAGGACTCGGCCGATCCGAGCCAATCGAATTACACGGAAGAGCGTTGGAGAAACGAAATATTTCTCTATGATGTCAGCAAGAAGGAGGCCTGAAGGGAAGGAAGTAAGGAAGTAGGGGAAAAAAGACAACATGTTTTTCTTCTGGGTTGTATGACTTGAACACAAACCAGCACATCTCTGACCATATTTAATACTCCATAAAATAACCGTGAACTTTAAAACATCTCCAGACATGTCTGGGCCTTAAATATGAATAGAATGACATCACTTGATGAGACAATGACATCACCAGACACCGACTCACTGACTCACCCACAATGGACAGGATGACGACAACAAAGTCGAAGATGTTCCAGCCGACAGCGAAGTAGTGCTGCCGGAGGGCGATCATCTTCAGACTGCACTCCGTGGTGAAGACGACGATGAAGACGAGGTTGACCCAGTACAGGATCAACTCTTTCTCCTCGCTCTGCTCGTCCGTCTCCACCATCATGGTCACCATGTTGAGGCAGATTAGCACCATGATGAAGATGTCAAAGAGCTGAGTCGTCACCAGGTCAAAAACCAGAGCCTGGAACTTGTTCTGGTGAGACGGAGAGACCAGAACCAGGTGACGGACGGGTCTCACCTGTATTTCACAAAGTCTGGTAGGAAGGAGCTGAACTGACCTCCGGCCGTGGAACAGGTTTCTGAGGTTTCTTGGAGCCGAGTTTCTTCATGGCGTTGTAATATTTCTTCTGCTCCTCCGTCATGAACAGATCTGTCCCCCCCATGTAAAGACAACAACACAGAGGAACAATGAGTATCTGTTACCGCCACTGAATCTGGAGTTAAGATAATGTCTGTGAGTAGAAACATATCTTGGCTTTCTGCTGGTTGAAGTTGTCTATGATGACTCCGATGAAGAGATTGAGGGTGAAGAAGGAGCCGAATATGATGAAGATGACAAAGTATAGGTACATGTACAAATTGGCCTCGTACTGCGGCTGGGACTCCACCTACACACATGGGATAGTAATCGTCATAACATGGTAGTTGTGTTAGTATTTTATATCTAAAATGTACTTGTACGAGTATCAGTACCTGAAACCTGTTAGGAATAGTATTTGTACTGGTCCACACTAGCATTAGTTCCAATAGGAGTACTAGTATTAGTAGGAGTACTAGCATTAACAAATAAGGTTAGCTGATTCAGTGATGTCTTTTACAAAACAACTCAAGACCTACCTGTTTACACTGCCGTTCGTTTTAAATTCCTGATATGATCTGCCTTTTATCTGTTTTATCTGTTTTTATTTATTCATTTTCACTATTTGTTTTATTGTATTTTGACTCCTCCATCTTTTAATGTGTTTTTACTGTTTTGTTTAACTGTACAGCACTTTGTGACCTCTTTTGTCTGTGAAATGTGCTTTATAAATAAAATTAGTTCCAGAAGGAGTACTAGTATTAGTTCCAGTTGGAGTACTAGCATTAGTTCCGGTAGGAGTACTAGCATTAGTTCCAGTCAGAGTACGAGCATTAGTTCCGGTAGGAGTACTAGCATTAGTTCCAGTCAGAGTACTAGCATTAGTTCCGGTAGGAGTACTAGTATTAGTTCCAGTAGGAGTACTAGTATTAGTTCCGGTAGGAGTACTAGCATTAGTTCCGGTAGGAGTACTAGCATTAGTTCCAGTAGGAGTTCCAGTATTAGTTCCGGTAGGAGTACTAGTATTAGTTCCGGGAGGAGTACTAGTATTAGTTCCAGTAGCAGTACTAGTATTAGTTCCGGTAGGAGTACTAGTATTAGTTTCAGTAGGAATTCCAGTATTAGTTCCAGTAGGAGTACTAGTATTAGTTTCAGTAGGAGTTCCAGTATTAGTTCCAGTTGGAGTACTAGTATTGGTTGCGGTAGGAGTACTAGTATTAGTTCCGGTAGGAGTACTAGCATTAGTTCCAGTAGCAGTACTAGTATTAGTTCCAGTAGGAGTACTAGTATTAGTTCCAGTAGGAGTACTAGTATTAGTTCCGGTAGGAGTACTAGCATTAGTTCCAGTAGGGGTACTAGTATTAGTTCCAGTAGGAGTACTAGTATTAGTTCCAGTAGGAGTACTAGTATTAGTTCCGGTAGGAGTACTAGCATTAGTTCCAGTAGGGGTACTAGTATTAATTCCAGTAGAAGTACTAGCATTAGTTCCAGTAGAAGTACTAGTATTAGTTCCAGTAGCAGTACTAGTATTAGTTCCAGTAGGGGTACTAGTATTAGTTCCAGTAGGAGTACTAGTATTAGTTCCAGTAGGAGTACTAGTATTAGTTCCAGTAGCAGTACTAGTATTAGTTCCGGTAGGAGTACTAGTATTAGTTCCAGTAGCAGTACTAGTATTAGTTCCGGTAGGAGTACTAGCATTAGTAGTATACAGCTAGTGGACGGTGCACTGACGTCTCTGGAGTCCACGGCTGCGTACATGATGTCCATCCAACCTTTAAACGTGGCCTGGAAAAGATTATTTGTATTATTTGTATTATTTGTATTATCAGCCGAATGTGAAACGTCTGGTTTCCAAAGTGAAGACAGTAGCAGGAATGAGCCGGGCTCAGATGAAGACAGTTCGGTGGTGTATCGACTGTGTTGGGGTGATTATGGGATGTCATAAACTGTCTGATGGTTGTAATGTGACTCACCACTTGCAGCAGTGACAGGTAGCCCAGCCCCACGTTGTCGTAGTTGACCTTGATGTTCTTCCAGCGGACCTCGGTGAAGTTGGCCTCCATCAGAGCGAAGCACTCGGTCTTGTTGTCGACATCTTCAGGAGCAAACATCTCCTCAGACGTCTCGTTAAAACAATAATAAAACTTTCCTGCAAACATATTTACTCCCATGATGCTGAAGATCAGCCAGAATATCAGACAAACCAGCAGCACGTTAAAGATAGACGGGATCGCTCCAACCAGGGCGTTCACCACTATCTGCAGACAGACAGGTAGAGGGGGAGAGGCAGACAGGTGTCACCTGATAGAATAATAACCTGAGAACGTCATGTGACTCTGGACCAGGTTTCACTGACTCAGACATGTAGCACGTTACAGGGTGTAATAAGAACACAGACGTCGATATGTTCTTATTACTCTGGTGACACTGTGGGTGTTTAAAATGCCTGTCTCACCTTCATGCCCTCGAAGCGAGACAGGGCCCTCAGGGGCCTCAGAGCTCTCAGAGTCCTCAGAGACTTGATGGCTCCCAGCTCAGAGTATCCCAGGATGTTTGCCGTCAGAGACACTAGAGACACCTGGAAGACACAGCACAGCTGGTGATGACATCACACATCCTCAAAAACCTGGTGATGACGTCACACATCCTCAAAAACCTGGTGATGACATCACACATCCTCAAAAACCTGGTGATGACATCACACTTTCTCAAAAACCTGGTGATGACATCACACGTCCTCAAAAACCTAGTGATGACATCACACGTCTTCAAAAACCTGGTGATGACATCACACATTCTCAAAAACCTGGTGATGACATCACACATCCTCAAAAACCTGGTGATGACGTCACACATCCTCAAAAACCTGGTGATGACGTCACACATCCTCAAAAACCTGGTGATGACATCACACTTTCTCAAAAACCTAGTGATGACATCACACATTCTCAAAAACCTGGTGATGACATCACACATCCTCAAAAACCTGGTGATGACATCACAGATTCTCAAAAACCTGGTGATGACATCACACGTCTTCAAAAACCTGGTGATGACATCACACATTCTCAAAAACCTGGTGATGACATCACACATCCTCAAAAACCTGGTGATGACGTCACACATCCTCAAAAACCTGGTGATGACATCACACATCCTCAAAAACCTGGTGATGACGTCACACATCCTCAAAAACCTGGTGATGACATCACAGATTCTCAAAAACCTGGTGATGACATCACACATTCTCAAAAACCTGGTGATGACGTCACACGTCTTCAAAAACCTGGTGATGACATCACACATTCTCAAAAACCTGGTGATGACATCACACGTCTTCAAAAACCTGGTGATGACATCACACATTCTCAAAAACCTGGTGATGACATCACACATCCTCAAAAACCTGGTGATGACGTCACACATCCTCAAAAACCTGGTGATGACATCACAGATTCTCAAAAACCTGGTGATGACATCACACATTCTCAAAAACCTGGTGATGACGTCACACGTCTTCAAAAACCTGGTGATGACATCACACATTCTCAAAAACCTGGTGATGACATCACACGTCTTCAAAAACCTGGTGATGACATCACACATTCTCAAAAACCTGGTGATGACATCACACATCCTCAAAAACCTGGTGATGACGTCACACATCCTCAAAAACCTGGTGATGACATCACAGATTCTCAAAAACCTGGTGATGACATCACACATTCTCAAAAACCTGGTGATGAAATCTGGTTTTAAACCCAATTAAAAAAAAAAAAATGCATTTTGAATGTTAATTTACAAATGAGATTTTGACTTTGAACTATTCAGTACAGTCCACCTTTACATTGTGTTTCCTGATTAGGAGGCATCAGGTGTGTCGTATGGTTTGAATCAATCCATACTCCCCGTTATTACTGTTGCTATGGTTACCAGCAGGTACTCGTGCTCTTACGTCCACGATGAGGAAGTCCAGCCAGCACCAGGCGTTGGTGAAGTAAGTCTTGAATCCGTAGGCGACCCACTTGAGGAGCATCTCCAGCACAAACACGTAGGTGAACACCTGGTCTGCGTACTCCAGGACCGTCTTGATGACCCGCCGCTTCTCCAGGTAGATGTCCTCAAACGCCTGCTCACACACACACACACACACACACACACACACACACACACACACACACACACACACTTAGTTCATGTTTTTATGTCGTCACCTTCCTAAAATAATGGCCTATGTCATTTTTTGACAAAAATGATTTTCTTGCCTAAATCATCTCCTCATGATACTGGCTGGTAAAATCTCCTCCATCCTCAGTTGAACAGATCATGTGATTTTACCCCTGTAGTATAACTATGTCAAGAGTGTGACTTAGGACATTTTATTTTGCCTAAGTCAAAAGACAATCAGACTGGCATTTTGAAGCTAGCATTTAAGCTAGCAATTTAGTTAGCATTTTTGTCAATGAAAATCTCACTGGAACATAATATTAGTAATCATAACATAGTTTGACCGGTATTACAGTATGCCTGGTGTGCAGTGTCTAGAGGCAGCTTGTGCACCCCTATTACATTTGGTCAAGTGTTTTGTGTTTTCTGAAAAACCTGAAAAAATGACAATGCTTTGTTTTATTGTGCTTTGTTGTTGCAGATTCTGATTCTTTAGGTCCTAATCTTTCCCAAAAGGTGTCTTATTAGTATGTGGGCTGTTGTTAAGGTCCTGAACCCCGGGGACCGCTCGAGGAGGCATTTTTGGGGAATTTGGCTCATATCATGCTGGATGTTCATAGTCATCATCAAAATATGGTATAAAAGTGATTTAGTTTTTTTATTAAAACTTTTTTCGCAAAAAGATTCTGAAAAGAATCATAAAATAACACAAGTATTAGAACTCATTTGGGGTTCCTGCGACTACTGGAACACGGGGGAAAAGAGGTGCAGTGTTAATAAGGGTTAATGAGGGGTTAATGAGGGTTATTAAGTGTTAATTATGGTTAATGAGGGGTAATGAGATCAAGATAATCTCACCTGGGTAACATGTGGCTGCCATGTTAGTAATGAGAATCTCAGCTATGTCAGAAGCCATGTGGTCAGCTCATGAGCCTGCTGCTGTCGGCCATGTTGTCTCCGCAGGTTAGTAATCACACCGCATGCATTCTTGAGAACCAATCAGATCAGACCTGCTCTGGCATGTGATCACATTAAACAGACATTATGGAATATTCAAAAACAAATATGACATGAAAGCTATCATGTATAAATCAATCATCTCTAACATTTACCAGAGCTCCACTGCTCATCAGGATCATGAAAATGATGAAGGTCTCAAAGTAGTTGTGTTCTACGATGCAGAAACAGGTTCTCCTGACGTTAGCCCAGACCTTCCCTCTGCTCTGGGACGTGTCTATGTCCAGGAATGGACAGCGTCTGTAACACTCTGGAATATATACAAACAACAAATGTTGTATTTCAATAGTTATATTAGAATGTATACATTTCACCTGCTGTCTTTTTCTGTGGACCTGACGAGATAATTTTCTCGATTTTATATAATTTCTTAAATTCACCTTTTTAAAGGCACTTGCATATGATAGATACTCATGTGTTTTACATAAAAAAATCTCAGCTCTCTATATAATGAGGTACCATTGTACTAAGGCACAAGTGTAAAGAGATAATATGGGCCTAAAACTGAAAAATTCACACTCGATTTTTGAAATTCTTCATATCTCTTCTGAAAACATAGCTTTACTCATGAGGACGAACTGTTTTGGTGCTTGAAATTGGTTTACCAAAGGTCTTAGGTTCACAAAAGCAGTGGAATATATGACTACAATGGTAGATACATGTAAATAAATGTCTAAAACCAAATGTTTTATTATATGGTGGGGATGGATGTGCTAGAGTGGCGAAACACGTCCACGTTTAGATGCTCATATCTCGCTGTGTAAACCTCGTACGATCTCGCGGGCAGAAGGCAGCGGAAGCGGAAATTCTACTGAATCTTGGAGAAGTTGAACCATATTTCTGTGCAGAATTATCGCGAAGAAATTAATATTTACAAAACGTAAACATCGTAGCCCGCGGGGGCTGATTTCTAGGAGTTAACGCACTCCATCCAACACTCATCTACAGTATATTCATAGCTCTCTCTTTTCTCAGGGAACACAAAGCTCCTCCAGAAAACTAAAACGTACAACTTTTTTTTTTATTTAAACATTTTAGTGAAACATAAATGCTGAATAATCATAAATACTCTGCTACTGGGATTGTTACAGAAATCATATAGTCTCCCAGTTAGTTGGTCAACACCTGCTGAACTGGACCAGTGGAGCTGGAAATCGTCAACATTGTGACGATGGAGAGGTTTGTCCTACAGCGAGACGTAAACAGGAAGATGAATTAAGTTGAAGCTCAAAGTAGCGCGGGGTGTCCCGACAGTGTTGATGACAAAAGGTAACATGTGGCTGCCATGTTAGTGATGAGAATCTCAGCTATGTCAGAAGCCCTACTTCTTTAGAGGGGAAGGGAGCGGCTCACAATTTGGTATACTGTAAACGTCGGGTTACGAGCCGCTACTACCTTCGGTCAGTGTCCCCGTTAGCTCCCCGCTGTAGCCAGCTGGGGCTCCTGCTAGCGCTCCGTTACTTCCCCGCTAACTTCCGCTAGCTCCCTGAAAACCACCGAAGGTAGCGGGACCAGGCTCGACACCCGACTTGGGTTAGCGCTAGCTAGCAGCAGCGCTAACTAGCGCTGCTACTAGCTTGCTTCAGCGGGGACACTGACCGGCCATATAGGAGCGGCTTGTAACCCGACGTTTACGGTAAGTCATTGATCATTGATTGGTTCCTTTTCTTCAATACCTTTTTTATACATGTCGGAAGTTGTTTTACAAGTTACACAAAGGTGTAATTGTGTGTGTCTGTGTGTGTGTGTGTGTGTGTGTGTGTGTGTTTCCGTACGGTCAGTGAAGCAGTCCTCAGGTGTGTTCGCTTCGCGCTCTTCTTCTTCTCCGTCCTCGGGAGCTTCAGGAAGTTTCTGAACGGTGCTGCAGACCGACGACGCGTCACACTGTACAAACATGTCAAACAGCCTGCCGTTGATATTCATGTTCATATCGGATAAACAGTACTTCTGTTCACTCTCTGAACAGCAAGGTTTTATCAAATTAGGTTCATATTTCCAAAAATCCATATTCCTGATCTGGTCAAACTTGTCCTGAATGCTGCAGAAGAATAAATACATTTTATTCTCGAGAAGAATTTAACCTTTTTTTCAATCTTATTAATACCTGGGAATCTGGCGCTGGCTCTAAACCACTCAATACTATACTATATAGAGGCCTTTCCTCTCAAAAGTCACAGTATTCTCATCATCATCTGTCCTCTAGAACTGGTCATGGTGTGACCGTACAATACTCACAGGACTTAAAAGAAAAGACTATTGTCTAAACGCTACTCTCCCAGAGAAGGAATTGGTTTCCTGTACTGTAATAAAGCATCTATTACAAATGCAATGCACGACTTGTTAAGACGAAATAGCTCCCAATTCTGGCAACTTAATCTACAATGTACCTGCACAAATCTTCTAGTTGTATTTATGTTTCAATATCTTGTATAAATTTCCTTTTTATTGAGTCGTCACTGTAAATAAGAATTGGTTTTCAATTGACTTACCTGAATAAATAAAGGTTAAAAAATAATAATAATAATAATAATAATAAATGTAAAGCAAGTTGATATTTAGGCTCTTCACCTAACTGAAGGTTACATCAATATCTGTTCAGAGTTCCATCTGAATTTGACGCACTAGAGTTCAGTTTTAGGTGAAGTGCCGCAATAGAATAGAATAGAATAAAATAAATAGAATACAATAGAATAAATTTGAATAGAATAATGTTCACATGGGAGTGCTTTTCTTCGTCCTCATCCTCTTCTTCGTCCTCTTCATCATCATCATCATCATCATGCGTCTCAAAGTCGGACTCGGCCTCGGCGATCGGGACCATCAGACGGGGAATGATGTCATAGTTGCTTGTCAGGTTGCCATGGTTATAGTCGAGGGACTTGACCTCTGACACCGGCTGGCCTGAGGTCACAAAGCTCAAAGCTAAAATCTCCTTCGTCGTCCTATTGTCTTCCTCGCTGTCGATCACTAACAATGAAATTCACAAACGTGAAAAATCAGTAAGTTGCATAAAATGCATTTTAAAGAACTTCAACCATTTGAAATCAAAGTGAATATTTCATTTGAATACAACAAACAAACAAAACACCTGGAACACTGAATAAATACTAAACAGATAAATACATACACAAGGAAATCAATAAATAATGTATTTGCTGTAGTTCCAGGTCTGGTCCTACCGGTGTGGTCTGGGCCAACACGGTTGGTCCAGATTTGTTCCAGGATCCATGTCTTTGCCCAAGCCACACCCCAACTGATCCTGTTCATAGCGATCTGCAGATTGTTTTCTCCCTCTTCTTCTGGAGCCGCAAGATTATCACCACTGAATGAGCTCAGCAACAAGGCCAGGAACAGATTCAGGACCTGAAACAAGACCAGGGACAGATTCAGAACCTGCAACAAGACCAGGGACAGATTCAGGACCTGAAACAAGACCAGGAACAGATTCAGAACCTGAAACAAGACCAGGTACAGATTCAGAACCTGAAACAAGACCAGGTACAGATTCAGGACCTGAAACAAGATCAGGAACAGATTCAGAACCTGAAACAAGACCAGGGACAGATTCGGCAGGGCCCCGTTGGTCGAGGGCTAGTCCTGCGGTTATAGAACTAGGGTTACACCATCGTAACCTTCGTTCTAACTCACACAGGGTCCACCCTCTTCTGGCCTCTATGTGTACAGCGGGTGGAGCATGCCCTGCCATCACTTAACGTCGATCCCAACCACACTGATCCTGACCAATTAAAGGTTAGTCGCCACAGTCCATCTACTGGTAATGTGTTTGTCCACACCACCAAACGTTCTCCTGAGGTTGGCCTTCCCCCAACCTGTCATGCATGCACGTACGTGAACACTGTTATGTAGGAGTTCCCTCATCCCAGCTGTGTTCCGTTCAACCAGTGTTATGGGGATCGCAAATAGCGTAGGTCAAAGCATAGCTTGTGTTTTCTGGCATCCAAGCAGAGGCTGGCAAACCCCATCTGCAGGTGTCGCATGTGTAGCAGCCACAGTGGCAATGGCGGGTCGGTGGCTGCCATGAACCCTGGCGCTTGCATGATGGTCAACGGCGTCACAGTCGCACCCCGCTGGTCTGCAGGTATTTGGGTAGGCACCTCCTGGTTGTTTGGCTACATTCATGCATAATTTCAGTGCGTGAACACATGCTTGTGATTGGAGGAAAGTGTTACCCATAGAGTCCAGTAGAAGGCGCAGGGTCAGATTATCTTTGTGCCTACAGGGACTCACCACCAGATTTCCGATGACGAGGACCATCATGAAGACAATCAGACACATGGTCTGACCAGAGACCTCCATGCAGTCCCACATGGTCTCAATCCACTCTCCACACAGGACCCTGAAGATGATGAGGAAGGCGTGGAAGAAGTCATACATGTGCCAGCGGGGAAGTTCGCAGTCGAGTGAGATGCGACAGACGCAGTCTTTGTAGTTCTTCCCGAACAGCTGCATGCCGACGACTGCGAAGATGAAGACGATGATGGCCAGGACCAGAGTCAGGTTTCCCAGAGCACCCACCGAGTTCCCAATGATCTTTATCAACATGTTGAGGGTAGGCCACGACTTCGCCAGCTTGAACACTCGCATCTTGACATGAGACAGGCAGGGAAACAGGTGAGAAGACAGACAGGTAGACGGACAGGTAGACAGTAATCTGATTGGTTTAAAAAAAATCTAATGAGTCATGAGTTCACACTGACCAATCGGAAGGAGCGCAGCACAGATAAGCCCTGGACGTCAGCCAATCCCAGCTCTACCAGACTCATGGTGACAATGATGCTGTCAAAGATGTTCCAGCCCACCTGCAGCCATGGCAACAGAACAATCACAGAAATGTGTTACCATGAAACGGCTGTCATGACCACTGAGTTGAACTGCGGTTGAAAAGTAAAAAAATGGCGTATTGTGTCTTTTTCTTGACTTTGATTTAAAATGTCATGAGGTGAAAGAACTTAGGAAAAGAAAAAGATGAAAGCCACTTCCATACTTCGGCTCATTTCACTCACTTTTCCAAACATAAACACTATTTGACCGAAGCACAGTCAACAAACAGGAAGTCTGACCTGGAAGTAGTTGTACGGGTCCATGGCCAGAAGTTTGAGGACCATCTCCGCTGTGAAGATCCCTGTGAAGACCTGAGGGGGGTCAGAGGTCAGCAGAAAAAGCTTAACACCAAGGCTATTGAATGAATGGGGGTTTGTCCAAGCTCTTCAGTAGAACGAATGGTGGTCAATATACAAAAGAACATCATGGAATAGAACGCATTTTTTGTTGAAGATTTTTTCAATAATTTCAGAATAGTAATTCTCAGCCATGAGAATTGATTTGAATAACTCATCTGATATTAGACTGATACAGCGATGTGATGGGAAACATCTAGACTGAGAAGATTAATGTTGACACTCCTATTGACTATTTGACACAATGGACAACAGAAGTCTCTTTGTATTATATAATACAGTATAATACATCATGGGGTTCTATAAAACACAGTTCGGGAACGAAGACCACGCCCCGAAAAGAAACAAACTCTCTGACTGGATTTTCTTCATCACTGACCAGATTTCCAATGCTCAGAAGCTCCTCAAACTCATCTGTCATTGGATAATGCTCCATGGCCATGAAGACGGTGTTGAGGACGATACAGATAGTGATTCCGAGGTCAACAAAAGGGTCCATGACGATGATGTAGAGGTAGTGTTTGAGCCTCCGCCAGCAGCCACAACAGTTCCATTTCAGGAAGATGTCGGCAAAGACATACCAACATGGAGGGCACGGCCTCTGGTCGTCTGCAAAGTCTGAAACACACAGCAGGTTAGAGAAGATTCAAATAGAAAGTTGTTTTTGCGATGAAAGTAAGTCTGCAGGACGACGCTGTTGATCGCTCAGCAACAGGAACGTTTTCCTCCTCAGTCTGTGAACAGAACATTACATCATCCGTCTACCTCCTTCCTTCATCTCGCCTCATTAATCTGTTTTTTCTCCTTTTCTGTGAACACTCGTTCCAATAACCGATCGGTACGCCAAATCAATCGGCGTATGATCGATTCGGTGTATCGATCGTTGGTCAGGTGTGTGAATGGGCAGGTGGCACATTACATGGTAGCCCCTCCCATCATGGTAGCTTCTCCCATCAGTGTATGAATATGGGTAAATGATGCCATTTAAGAGTAGACTTTCCTCTTTGATAGCGCTTATAGTTAGAACTGGTTCAGGTTCATAGTTAGGGCTGGTTCAGGTCTAAAGGTAGGACTGGTTCAGGTGTATAGTTAGGGCTGGTTCAGGTTTATAGTTAGGGCTGGTTCAGGTCTAAAGTTAGGACTGGTTCAGGTGTATAGTTAGGGCTGGTTCAGGTCTAAAGTTAGGGCTGGTTCAGGTTTATAGTTAGGGCTGGTTCAGGTCTAAAGGTAGGACTGGTTCAGGTGTATAGTTAGGCCTGGTTCAGGTTCATAGTTAGGGCGGGTTCAGGTTTATAGTTAGGGCTGGTTCAGGTTTATAGTTAGGGCTGGTTCAGGTTTATAGTTAGGGCTGGTGCAGCTGTTTGGCATTGGCAGAGAAGATTTAGCCAATGTGTTATTGGCTCAACCCTCATACCCTGTGCTGCTCATCACACAGATGCATGTTCCTTACAAATGGGGCACCGTTTGAAAGGGAAATAAACAGGCTTTCCAACGGTATACCATTCATTGACAAGAAGCTTTGTTACAGAGAAATAATCTACCAAACACAAATTTCAGAATTTCTTGTATGTACAGCTGTATGTTTATCTGTCTGTGTGTACATGTATGTGTGTACCTTCCATGGCAGTGTGTTCTTGGTCGTGGCCCTTTGTTTCTGCAGATGAATTCTTCTTCTGTGCTGCATCTGGTTCCTCTGAGAGCTGAGCCCTGCAGGCCGCCTGCTGGAATGACAAGAAGAATAAGTGTTGAGCTGTGGGTCTTCACCGTCAGCTAATTGAACGTTATTTCATCACATCAGACCTCCTCCTCTCTCTTCTTCAGCATCTCCAGGATCTGAGCGTACTCTTCCTCCTTCTGTTTGGCCTCGGCCATGGTGGCCATGTTCTGCTCGGCGTACGCCATGGCAACCACGGCCAGGATGAGGTTAATAAGGTAGAATGAGCCGAGGAAGATGACGACCACGAAGAAGATCATGTAGGTTTTACCGGCTGCTCGCAGTGTCTACAGTCAGACAGATGGGTGAGAGGCAGACGGGTGAGAGGCAGACGGGTGAGAGGCATTGTGAGAGGACCAGTTACTACTGGGACCAGTTCATTACTGACCAGCTGGAACAGGTTCTCCCAGAAGTCCTGGGTCATCAGTCTGAACAGAGACAGGTACGCCCACCCAAACGAGTCGTAGCTCGTGTATCCGTAGTTTGGGTTTCTCCCCGCTTTCAGACAAACGTAACCCTCCGGACAGACCCTGAAATCATCATCATCTTCATCACATCATCATCGTCATCATCGCCATCATCGCCATCATCGCCATCATCGTCATCATCAACGTACCCGGCATCAGAGCTGTTTCCACACAACAGAGCATCAAGTTGACCTGGCAGGTAGTAGTAGTTCTCTATCAGACAGGCAGACAGACAGACAGACAGACGCATCAGTAATAAGTTCACTAAATATGTGAAGCACAAACATCTGGTGACCTCTGCTGTTGGTGAAGTGTCCCACAAATTAACTGATAAACTCGAACAGAACTACATGAGGTCATAACACCGTCGTAACAATATATAATGAATACAACATCTCCTGGTCTCTCTAGAAGCTGGTCTATACCCTAGTGAAGTAAAGCTGGTCTATACCCTACTGAAGTAACGCTGGTCTATACCCTACTGAAGTTAAGCTGGTCTGTACCCTACTGAAGTAAAGCTGATCTGTACCCTACTGAAGTTAAGCTGGTCTGTACCCTACTGAAGTAACGCTGGTCTATACCCTACTGAAGTTAAGCTGGTCTGTACCCTACTGAAGTAAAGCTGATCTGTACCCTACTGAAGTTAAGCTGGTCTGTACCCTACTGAAGTAAAGCTGATCTGTACCCTACTGAAGTAAAGCTGGTCTGTACCCTACTGAAGTAACGCTGCTCTGTACCCTACTGAAGTAAAGCTGCTCTGTACCCTACTGAAGTAAAGCTGCTCTGTACCCTACTGAAGTAAAGCTGCTCTGTACCCTACTGAAGTAAAGCTGGTCTGTACCCTACTGAAGTAAAGCTGGTCTGTACCCTACTGAAGTAAAGCTGATCTTTACTCTACTTAACTGAAGCTGGTCTATACCCTACTGAAGTAAAGCTGGTCTATACCCTACTGAAGTAAAGCTGCACACTATTACAGTAGTAGTCCTATTATTTGTACCTTGGAGAGGTAGTTCATGAGGTATTGTAGTATTTGTGGTAGTAGTACCTGTATCATACCTGGGTTGTTGATGTACTCTGAGTAATCAAATTGGCTGCTTCCTGTGTTGTTGCCTTGGGTGTCATTGGCATAGTCACCAGTACCGAGGTGGGTGTCAGAGGTGTGGTTGCCAGGGAACAGCGGTGGTACCAGAACACATTTCTGGCGCAGGTTTCCCATAAAGAGCTGCAGACCGATCAGAGCGAAGACAGCCAGGCAGAACACGGTCAGAATCATCACATCAGCCAGCTTCTTCACTGATTGTATGAGCGCTCCGACAATCGTCTTCAGGCCTGGGGGAAGGGGGGGCATTAAAAACTGACTGTCCAATCTGAATTGTAAACTAACACAACAGACACACAGACTGACCAGGGATGACTGTGATGGTCTTCAGAGCTCGAAGAACTCTAAATGTTCTCAACACAGAAACATTTCCCAAATCTACAAACTCTGTCAGGTATCTGAAACACAGAGAGCCATCAACATCACCATCATCATCATCATGGAGAAAAATCACAATACCGAACAGACAACTTCTAAATTAAAAAGTTGACGTTAACTGTTTTAAATAGAATAAGTTAACTTTGAATAAAGTAGTAATCTCTGCACATCAAGGATGCAACTTTTATGTAAATGTGATGATCTTGTGATGTAAGGCTGACTTCCTGTTGCTAATAGAAAAAAATTTGTTCACGCATTTGTTTCTTCAAGACTGGATTACTGTAACTCCTTATTATCAGGCTGCTCTAATACGCCTTTTAAATCTCTCCAGTTGATTCAGAATGCTGCAGCTCGTGTACTAACGAGGACTAGGAAGAGAGATCACATTACTCCTGTATTTGCTACTCTGCACTGGCTCCCTGTAAAATCATATTACCCCACTACAGAGCTCATCGTACCATATTACCCCACTAGAGAGCTTATAGTACCATATTACCCTACTAATGAACTTATTTATAGTACAATATTACCCCACTAGAGAGCAGTTTTCAAGCTGCTCTTCTGTCCGGGAGGCAGACACAGTCACCTCATTTAAGAGAGTAGACTTAAGACTTTTCTTTTTGATAGCTTATAGTTAGGGCGGGCTCAGTTTTGCCCTGGATATGCTGCTATAGGCGTAGACTGCAGGGGGACATCTTAGGATACACTGAGATTGTGTCGTCATCATCATCTGCAGACGGGGCCCCACAGGAAAGTAGGAGGATGGGCCGGGAACTCAACAGCTTCGGCTCGCTCTAAAAAACATGTTTCGGGAATATCGGACCAACTATGTCCAAACTAAGGCCTTCCACACATTAGGGGTGCTATGGAGTCTAAACACAAATAAACCCGATCGCTCTGTGTTCTCGCAATTTTCACAGGTTTTGATGTGTTCGCACAGTGTTTTGTTTACAATGTGTGTCAAAAATACGATTAGGAGGCGCTAGACAGCCGATGTGCCGCGCTCAAACCTATTTATGACATCGAATCAAAATATTCACTTGTGAGGTCACTTTTTATGAGCTTTCCTGCATCCCGAGCCCCTGGAGAATGTGATTGTACATCAGAATAACAACAACAACAACAATCATAATCATAAGCATCATGTGCTATGGCTCTAAATAGGTTAAAGTAGGTGTAATATTGTGTCGATGATCAATAAGTGTGTTATGAATATTACGCCATGCTGATGACCATGAAGTCCAACCAGTTCCAGGGGTCTTTCAGGAAAGTGAAACCACCGACACAGAATCCTCGGGACAGAACTTTGATCGTCGCTTCAAACGTGTAGATGAATGTAAACACGTATCTGTTCAACAACAGAAAAATATGTCAAACATTGACACATAAACAAACAAAAGACTGGAATTGAAACTATTGACGGAGAGAGAGCAAATATTTCTCTTGACTGATGACATAAGCTGTCAGTGCCCCCTAGAGACTGCAGCAATCAACCAACTTAACAAACAAATCACATCCTGATGGTGTTTTTATGACGCCCACCCAGTTGTGGTGCTAAACTATTAAGCTATTAACTATTAATTTAAGTTGTGTAGAATCACTGCAGCCACTAGGGCGGCTACACATTTAATCAGCTCTTTCTAAATAGCATTATGGTTCTGTCAAAAAAACTAAGAGGAGTAAACATGACATCACATGGCAGACGCCTAGGTCACTGATTGGATAGTGTTGATGTTGTTGCCAAGTATGTTACACATACAAAGACAAGGTGGCTAGGTGAATGGTGTATAACAATAAACACATTATTGATGTATAAAGTATATTATTAAACTGCAATTGTGTCTTAATGGAGTCTGCCCTTGTCCTTGGCAGTGGCTGCAGCGTAGCAAACGCTGATGGAGGAGTAGAAGATGGACTCAATGATGGAGGAGAAGAGGATGAACTCAATGATGGAGTAGAGGATGGACTCAATGATGGAGGAGAAGAGGATGAACTCAATGATGGAGGAGTAGAGGATGGACTCAGTGATGGAAGAGTAGAGGATGGACTCAGTGATGGAAGAGTAGAGGATGGACTCAGTGATGGAAGAGTAGAGGATGGACTCAATGATGGAGGAGCAGAAGATGGACTCAATGATGGAGAAGAGGATGGACTCAATGATGGAGCAGAAGAGGATGAACTCAATGATGGAGTAGTAGAGGATGGACTCAATGTTGGAGCAGAAGAGGATGAACTCAATGATGGAGTAGTAGAAGATGAACTCAATGATGGAGTAGTAGAGGATGGACTCAATGATGGAGGAGCAGAGGATGACTCAATGATGGAGTAGAGGATGGACTCAATGATGGAGCAGAAGATGGACTCAAAGATTGTTCAGAGGATGGACTCAAAGATGGAGCAGAAGATGGACTCAAAGATGGAGTAGAGGATGGACTCAATGATGGAGGAACAGAGGATGGACTCAATGATGGAGTAGAGGATGGATTCAAAGATGGAGCAGAAGACGGACACAATGATGGAGTAGAGGATGGACACAATGATGGAGTAGAGGATGGACTCAAAGATGGAGTAGAGGATGGACTCAAAGATGGAGGAGCATCTGCCGAGGCTCTGCTGAGCCTTCTTTGTGATGAACAGGTATCGTTCCACAGGTCTCAGGATTAAACTGATCAGATTGATCCAATTGATCAGAGAAGTTAATGTTAATCAGTATGTCAATAACAAGATCAGTAGTTAGTGGCTTAGCATCTGTAGTTCGGATCAGCCGTCGGACAGCGAGTCTTGCTGTGTGTATTCTCAAGTGTGTGTATTCTCATGTGTGTGTACTTGTGTGTACGCTTATGTGTGTGTACTTGTGTGTATTGTGTGTTGACTCACTCCACAGTCTTGCTCCACGGTGGAGGATCACTCAGAGTCATGAAGGAACAGTTGGCCAGAATCGTCAACATGATGAACAAACTGAACAACGTTTGGGTTTTAAGGAACACAAAACATCATCAGATGATCGTTAAAGAGTAACCTGCTAACTGTTTCATAAAGGATATGAGTCTCCATAAAGGTTATGAGTCTTCATAAAGGTTATGAGTCTTCATAAAGTTTGTAAGTCTTTATAAATGTTATGAGTCTTCATAAAGGATATGAGTCTTCATAAAGGTTATGAGTCTTCTAAAAGTTTATAAGCCTTTATAAAGGTTATGAGTCTTCATAAAGGATATGAGTCTTCATAAAGGATATGAATCTTCATAAAGGATATGAGTCTTCAAATATGTTATGAGTCTTCATAAAGGTTATGAGTCTTCATAAAGGATATGAGTCTTCATAAAGGATATCAGTCTTCATAAAGGTTATGAGTCTTCATAAAGGATATGAGTCTTCTTAAAGGATATGAGTCTTCATAAAGGATATGAATCTTCATAAAGGATATAAGTCTTTATAAAGGTTATGAGTCTTCATAAAGTTTATAAGTCTTTATAAAGGTTATGAGTCTTCATAAAGGATATGAGTCTTCATAAAGGATATGAATCTTCATAAAGGATATAAGTCTTTATAAAGGTTATGAGTCTTCATAAAGGTTATAAGTCTTTATCAAGGTTATGAGTCTTCATAAAGGTTATAAGTCTTCATAAAGGATATGAGTCTTCATAAAGGATATTAGTCTTCATAAAGGATATTAGTCTTCATAAAGGATATTAGTCTTCATAAAGGATATTAGTCTTCATAAAGGTTATGAGTCTTCATAAAGGATATGAGTGAATGAGGATCTTGATGGCGACGGTCCTCAGCGGGTTGAATGGACTCAGCAGGTAACAGGCCGACTCAGCATTAAACCTGTAGATGATGTTTCCTTTACCAAGCACAATGAATGTCTGCAGAGAGACAGACGGGTCAGAGAGACAGACACAGAGAGACAGACACAGAGAGACAGACACAGAGAGACAGCTGAGAGTCAACGAGACAGACAGGTCAGAGAGACTTACAGCAATACTTATTCATTACATTATTTAGATGATGATTGAAACCTTCACTGAGATAAATAACCTAAAACTCAATTCAATTCAATACAGTTTATTTTTTATAGCCCAACATCACAAATACAAGTTTGCCTCGGAGGGCTTTACAATCTGTACACATAATATCCCTGTCCCGGGACCTCACATCGGATCAGTAAAAACTGAATCAATACATTATCAGATTTACTTTCTAATGAGAATACATTGATTGATGTATTGATTAATACTGATCAGTCCTCGGGCCACAGGGAATATCTTTGCTCAAAGAAAGAAAGAGAGACCTTCTGTGATAGGTAGAAGGGATCCAGCTCCTCCAATGGGGTGTTGAGAAGCTCCTGGGGAGGGTCTCCGTAGATGAATGGGAGGGGCTTCCCGGCCTCCAGGTCACTGGCTGGTTTAGGAAGATCTTCCTCCGCTATCTGTCAATAAGAGACGGGAGTAGTTTTTGAGAATTTCATTCATGGTATCTTATCATTGTGGCCGATCCTTTGCTAAGCCCCGCCCTGAATACATATTAAAAACTAATACAACCACTCTTTAATGTTAGCTCTACAAAACCAGCCTGAAAATTAAGACAATCTGAAACAATTGCATGAAAGGCGTATCAACATTTTTAGTACCTCTATCTTCTTCTCCTTCCTCCTCTGTCGCTCCTTCTCCTCGACTTCGTATCGTCGATTGACTTCCTCCAGCGAGGCCGGCGTGAAGCGTCTGAAGACCTCCGAACCAACAGGGGGCAGCAGAGGCGCCATCCTGGCATTATGTAACGCTGCTTGCACTCCGCTGTCTTCTAGCAATCGCCTCCTGCAAGGAGAGAGGAGGAGTCCAATTTCAGCCCAGTAACGTGCCAGTTTGTGAAATAGTCACCAAATGGACACTTTCTTTGTGTTGCTCGGGATGCAAACAATGGTAAATGGTAATTAACTGTACTTGTATAGATCTGTTCTAGTCTTCCGACCACTTCGAGCTCTTTAACACTACTTCATACATCACCCATTCATACACTGATGGGAGGAGCTACCATGAAGATACCACCTGCCCATCAGGACTAAGTAATATTTATACACTGATGGGAGGAACTACCATAAAGGTGCCACCTGTCCATCAGGACTAACTAACATTCACACACTGTAGAACAGCTACAGGAGACATTTTGGGTTAAGTGTTTTAACCAAGGACATAACGACATGGACTAGCGGAGCCGGGGAATCGAACCGCCGATCCTCTGATTGAAGGCTGACCCTGCTCACCCACAGTCACAGTCCCCACAATTTAATTTGGTCCTAAAAAGAGTTTGTGTCCCTGTCCATAAAACCGATAAATTCCTGACTATTTTCCTGACTACTTCCTATTTTTACGTTCTTCTGTGAGACTGTTGGAAATGTACCCGACACTGAAAGAAAGTCACAAATCAAGTTTGCATTGTCCAAAAATAACAAACACCTAAAGAAAACAACAACTTAACATTAAACACTCCCACACTAATTTTTTTCTTTACTAAATTCAACTCACGCGATGAAGCTCACAGACAACTAGCCATTGCTAAAAGAGGTATTGCTTCAAAATGCCAAACAGATTTCTATCAGTTGGAACGTGGAATTAATAGTTCTAACATTTTACAGAGTTAGGGTCATATATTTAGTTCAGATTTTGTTTTTATGGTGTAATTACATCTACCAACCTGCAGGTTGTTCATCAGAAAATAAACTACGGCACTTAAACTGATCTTCACACACACACACACACACACACACACACACACACACACACACACACACACACAGTCCACAGTCTCTGGTGTCTTCATCGTTGCCAGGGTTGACCCCACCCTTGCGTTGCCATGGCAGCAGCAGCTGTTGCGAGTCATCAGTTTGACCCTTTGGTGTAAAGTTGCAGTCGCTACGATGACCCAGCTCATTCCAACAAACACACACACACACACACACACACACACACACACACACACACACACACACACACACACACACACACACACACACACACACACACACACACATACTTAGGGAACCTTTGGGGACATTGCATATGGCTTCCATTCATCTCTTGGAGTCTGAAACGTGTCATGGAGCTAAAGTCAGGAACAGACTCACTTCCTTCACTCTAATCAACCGCTGACTATATGTTCCTTCACTTTTCCTCTCCTTGTCTCCTCTCCTTGTCTCCTCTCCTTGTCCCCTCTCCATGTCTCCTCTCCTTGTCTCCTCTCGTGGTCTCCACTAAGAAACATGGAGGGAGTTGAGGCTTGAAAGGATTCATTCACACCCCTTCACACCCAGGAGGCAGGAGGCAGGAGGCAGGAGACAGGAGACAGGAGACAGGACCGGCTTCAGACACAACCTTGATCCATGGAAACTTGAGGCGAGGAAGCACAGAGGCTCCCGGGAGGAAGTAAAGTTATTAATGTGCATTGAAGAGACATGAATGCATCCAGAAGGAGGGAGAGGAGAGGAGAGGAGAGGAGAGGAGAGGAGAGGAGAGGAGAGGAGAGGAGAGGAGAGGAGAGGAGAGAGGAGCTCAGTGTATCCTAAGTGTCCCCCAGCAGTCTAGGCCTATAGCAGCATATCTAAGGGCTGGACCAGGACAGACCTGAGCCAGCCCTAACTATAAACCTGAGCCAGCCCTAACTATAAGATATCAAAGAGGAAAGTCTTAAGTCTACTCTTAAATGAGGTGACTGTCTGCCCCCCGGACTGAAAGTGGAAGCTGATTCCACAGAAGAGGAGCTTGATAACTGAATAACTGAAGGCTCTGGCTCCCAGCCTACTTTTTAAGATTCTAGGAACCACCAGTAGCCCTGCATTCAGTGAGCACAGCTAGTGGGGTAATATGGTACTATGAGCTCTCTAGTGGGGTAAAATGGTACTATAAGCTCTCTAGTGGGGTAATATGGTACTATGAGCTCTCTAGTGGGGTAATATGGTACTATGAAATCTCTAGTGGGGTAATATGGTACATATATGGTAAAAAAATCCTTCTGAAAACCAACCTTTAGTTTTTTTTAATCAAACTGTCTTCATCAAAAGGATTGACTTCACTACAAAACTGATTAGTATATTATCCTGTCTGTCTGTCTGTCTGTCTCTCTGTGTCTGTCTGTCTGCTCAGTGACTGCTGGTTCCCACAAATATTAGGCTTCAGGCAGCTAAATACAGCAACGCACACACACACACACACACACACACACACACACACACACACACACACACACACACACACACTCAAGGGTTAGGGACCCTCCATCCACAGCTTTAAATATCTTATCAACAGATCACTGACATCCAGAAAAGATCATCTGTACACTCAACACCTTCTGTTGTGTTCCCCTCCTGCTCTTGTTTTACATCACCATCATTGTCACCATCACCGTTAATCACCACCATCACCATCAATCATCAAGGTCAAGGCACCGTGGCACTGAGCTACGGTTGCTAAGCTCACATACACTGACTACATGGCAGGGCTTCATGCTAATAAATGGATTCACGTTGGTGTCTCAAACAAAGCTAGCGAACACTTTAGCAAACGTTATTAGCTAGATGTGGCTAACGTTTGCGGCATTTGTCAATTAAAACAAGCACCGCAAAACTGTGATTATGAACATGATGACAGACATGTATCAGGCAATCGACAGAAGTGTGTATAAAGTTGAGAGCCTCTTGATGACCAAAACAAATGCATGTGAAGCTAGACAGATGAATATCTGATTTAAATACAATATATCTGAAGATACAACTGAATACGTGACGAGAGAAGTCTTACTGTGTCCAGTTGCTGTTGGTTTGATCACTGCTTTAAACTGAATGTGTGTGTGTGTGTGTGTGTGTGTGTGTGTGTGTGTGTGTGTGTGTGTGTGTGTGTGTGTGTGTGTGTGTGTGTGTGTGTGTGTGTGTGTGTGTGTGTGTGTGTCACCCACATGTCATTCAGCCTCTTGTCTTTGTGATAACAGGCGCCACACAGAGTCTGAGACAAACTGCATTAATGTCCTTTTTCACCGCAAGATGGCTCCAGAGAGGATTGGAATGAATACACAGGGTACACAGAGTATACAGGGTACACAGGGTACACAGAGTACACAGGGTACACACAGGGTACACAGAGTACACATTACACAGCTAACAGTACTCAGGCATTACTCAACCCCAGTTTACAGGATTACTGCACAACATTCAGCTAATATTTTATTTGATGGATACATATTTTATTTGTTATGTTATGAATTGTATCAGCTTTAATGATTCAGCCACGATTAAAAAAGGCTTTGATCTTTAGTTCAAAGAGTCCTGTTATTCATCTGACGATCAGCTGATCATTCGTTTGAAAGCCTCTGTTTCCTGTCTTTGTTCTCAAATCAAGTTCCTCTGAGCTAAGCTAACAGTTTCCCTCTGCTCCCAGCCTTTGTGCTAAGCTAACAGTTTCCCTCTGCTCCCAGCCTTTGTGCTAAGCAAAGCTAACAGTTCCCTCTGCTCCCAGCCTTTGTGCTAAGCTAACAGTTTCCCTCTGCTCCCAGCCTTTGTGCTAAGCAAAGCTAACAGTTCCCTCTGCTCCCAGCCTTTGTGCTAAGCTAACACTTTCCCTCTGATCCCAGCCTTTGTGCTAAGCAAAGCTAACAGTTCCCTCTGCTCCCAGCCTTTGTGTTAAGCTAAGCTAACAGTTTCCTTCTGCTCCCAGCCTTTGTGCTAAGATAAGCTAACACTCTCCCTCTACAACCATTCTTAGTGCTAATCTAGGCTCAATGTTTCCCTATTCTACAAGCCAATGTGCTAAGATAGGCTAAAAGTTTACACTTGCTCCTAAACATTTTTGCTCAGCTCGGCTAAAAGTTTCCCTCTGCTCCTAGGTTTTGTGCTAAGCTAGGCTAAACCTGTCATCTGTCCTGGTGTCACAAGGATCAAAATTATCGTCTGACTAAGTTTATTTAATCTTAGACTTTAATACAACAGTCTTCTTTCCTCTAGAAGACAGAGGTGACTCATGACACACACTCACACACTCTCTCTCTCTCTCTCACACACACACACACACACACACACACACACACACACACACACACACACACGCACAAACAGCTGTTATCAGTGTTGTTATTCCAGCAGTGTGACGCTGTGTCACACTGATAGAGAAAAGTCATTCTGCTTTAATGCGCATGTGTGTATGTGTGTGTGTGTGTGTGTGGGAGGGGGTGGGGGGGTGGGGGGGGGGGGGGGGGGGGGCGAGGGGAGGCTGCAACTGTAGACTGCAGAATGCTGTTGGACGCAGTCAGAGACGCCAGGCATTTCCTCTCTCTCTGTTAGCTCTCCACACTAAAATAAAATGATGTGCGAGTGTGAGAGAGGCAATATTCATGAGTGTGTACTTTTGTATTCTGATGCTTTGGTAAAAGAAATATTTTTACTTTCATGCCAATGAAGCCACATATAATTGAAAATGTAAATTGGGTTTGTGTGTGTGTGCATGTGTGTAAGTATGTGTGAAAGTATGTGTGTTCAAGTGCTAGAGTGTCCTTCATGAAGTGAATGACACACTCTTGAAGTTCAAATGATTTCAGTAAGTATTGACCATGAAATATGTTCACATGAGAAAAGAAGGCTAATTTATTCTGGAAATATTTTAATCTGTAAAGCATAGTTTATGAAATGCTATATAAATACAATTGTTTTGAATAGCGAACTTGTTAAAAATATATAGTTATTGATATAATAACTACTGTGGCTCAGTGGCGAGCAGGGTCGTCAAGTGTAAGGCACTTAACCCCAAACATACCTCCTGGAGAGGGGCCTGACTGTAGTCTTGTCTGGAGTTGCCCTGTGTACTCTAGAGCAGTGATTCTTAACCTAGAGGGTCAACAAAAACGTTCACGTTTCACCTGTGGGCCGCGAGGGCCGTGGGAACGCATATGTTATGAATTGAAGACACCAGAGATATAACTGTTAGCCACGAGACGCTCAGTTACAATATAGCTTCCCACTACTTGTTGTTTAACAAGCTCCAATATGCAGAAGAAGACACTCAGCCAGCCGCTAGCCTGTAGCGAAAGTTATAGAGAAGTATTTAAAACAAAAAAATTAAGACTAAAGTGCTGCCGAACACGTCTAAATGTGTGTGCAAGTATAATCCTGACTTCACGAAGCTTTGTGAACGGAGGTAACGAGGCGGAGCCCTGAGCCCAGTGTGTGGAGTGTGAGCTAACGCTAGCCTCGCTAGCTAACGCAGCACTGAAGGCTTCAAAGCTAAAGCGGCATCTAGAGACCAAACATCCAACGCTCGTGAGAAAGCCGGTGGGATTTTTCAAGAGAAAGGACGATGGACTACAGATGCAGTAAAAAGTCCGTCGCCATCCAAGCCCAGAAGTACGAGGTGTTCAGTGCTCAGAGACATGGCCACAGTAAAGAAGGCTGAAACCCGACCTTCTGCACACAAACAGTTGCCCAATAATTGTGCACACACAGATATTCTCCTAAGAAAGTGAAAACCTCACTTTTACTGTCTTAAATATTCAGGTTTGAGGTTTATTAACATTTTGGATTGACCGAGAGCACTGTAGTTGTTCAATAATACAATTAATCCTCAAAAAAACTACTTTCCTAATAATTGTGCACAGTATATTTATTGTATTTATTGTATTACCACATATATTATTCTTTTTAGAGTCCCCCTTGTTGTAGAAAAATCTAATTATTAGTTATTTTTGTGTTAATACGCCTGACTTGAGCCTTTAAATTAGTTCTTGTATTAGCTTGATTTGTTCCATGACTGGTTGTCTGTGCAGGTTTACATACACATGATCAATAAATGTCTTTGTGATGATCACATTGCATCATGCCATTTATTTGACAAAGTTTTTGCTTGTTAAACTGTAGGCAGATTTTATTTAGTTATTGAATACAAATCAAACAAAGAGTGTGATCAATTAGTTTATAAACCAATACAGGGTTAATATTTGAATGGGCCCCGGGCCACTTTATACTTGAAAAATTGGGCCCCGATGTCAAAAATTGACTTAAACTCTTAAGTTTAAGTTTTACCGCAGGAGCCCATCCATTCGACTGCAAGTCCCCGAGAGCCTTATGCACCAAACAGCAGCTCAGATGCCTTCTTGGGTCCATAACTGGCAGCAACTCAATATGGGACTCTGTAGTTCTTCTGGGCATTGAGAAACCTGGAGGGGGCCATGTTTTTGACATTTGTCTGATAAGATGCAGAGCTCTCAATCAGGAGGTTCAGGACAGACCTGGCAAACCCAAACGTGTGGTGAGGCTGAACTGGGAACATCTGGTCGAGGCCTCTGTCAAAGGCGGTCTCTGTCATGCGGAGGGAGCTCAGAGGAGAGCAGCTGCTCCTTCACATCCAAAGGGTCCGGGCATCCGATCAGGACGACTCTCCTGGGAGCCTCACGCGTTTTTGGTTTAAAACGAAGGCAATCATTTAACACAATTCTGTTATTCTATATTATTGTTGTTTGCACTTTTATTTGTTATCCCGTAAAAAATATTTTCTAGAAAGTTTTCTGTGTTTTTAATCCCGACGGGTTAAAAAACAACAACAAGGAACAGCAGAATACCAAAACTAAAAATAGAACACAAACCCAACCGACGAATAACTAAGAAGTCAAATATTTGGGCCCAATTTTAGTGACAGAATCTTCGGAAGATATGTGGTGTGTGTGTGTGTGTGTGTGTGTGTGTGTGTGTGTGTGTGTGTGTGTGGGTGTGTGTGTGTGGGTGTGTGTGTGTGTGTGATCCTCTGAGTCTCTGCAGCAGCTTCATTCAGGCCTATGTAACCCTAACCCAAACACATTACAGGTTGAACTAAAGCAAGCATTTCATATTCAAAACCTTTATTGATAAGTGCAGCAGTCAGATGGACTTTGAACCACCTCATGTGAATCCTTGATGTCAGATCCCAGGTGGTGAGGGTGGGCAGACACACTCCTTCCACTCCCAATGTTAACACCAATGCACCCAAGAGTGCTGACCCTAACCCTAACCCCTGGCTTTACTCCCTGTACACACAATTGGGAAGCCTCTGTCAACTCTCACGCCACCATCCACTTTGCTGACAGGGTCAAGGTTAGGTTCAGAGTAGCAACCAGATAGGTGGGATCAACCATGAATATTAAAGCTTTCCTTATCAGGACCCGCTGCCGCTTTTTATAGCTGACATATTATCCTAAACTGAAGCTAGCGCTGCTAATCCGACTAGCTAAACGGTATTTGTTCTTGCAGGCTGTTAACCTTTCAGCGTGACCCTGCTCAGTGAGCGGTTATCCTGATCACAGCCACACTGAGCTAAATCAGACTGCAGCAGTTGTTGGTGGCAGCAGTTGTTAATATCTGATCCCTGATCAGCTTGTTGAACATAGTCAGTTGACCTATAAATACTGAGTGTCTGACATCTTATGACATCTTCCACCGAGGTGGAAGATGTCATAAGATCAAAACAACTCATCTCCTTATCCTATCTCTAAGGCTGAGCCTACAGAGAAAACTCATCTCCTTACTCTATCTCTAAGGCTGAGCCCTACAGAGGAAACTCATCTCATTATCCTATCTCTAAGGCTGAGCCTACAGAGGAAACTCATCTCCTTATCCTATCTCTAAGGCTGAGCCCTACAGAGGAAACTCATCTCCTTATCCCATCTCTAAGGCTGAGCCCTACAGAGGAAACTCATCTCCTTACCCTATCTCTAAGGCTGAGCCCTACAGAGGAAACGCATCTCCTTACCCTATCTCTAAGGCTGAGCCCTAAGGAGGAAACTCATCTCCTTATCCTATCTCTAAGGCTGAGCCCTACAGAGGAAACTCATCTCCTTACCCTATCTCTAAGGCTGAGCCCTACAGAGGAAACTCATCTCCTTACTCTATCTCTAAGGCTGAGCCCTAAGGAGGAAACTCATCTCCTTACCCTATCTCTAAGGCTGAGCCCTACAGAGTAAACTCATCTCCTTATCCTATCTCTAAGGCTGAGCCCTACAGAGGAAACTCATCTCCTTACTCTATCTCTAAGGCTGAGCCTACAGAGGAAACTCATCTCCTTACTCTATCTCTAAGGCTGAGCCCTACAGAGGAAACTCATCTCCTTACCCTATCTCTAAGGCTGAGCCCTACAGAGGAAACTCATCTCCTTACCCTATCTCTAAGGCTGAGCCCTACAGAGGAAACGCATCTCCTTACCCTATCTCTAAGGCTGAGCCTACAGAGGAAACTCATCTCCTTACTCTATCTCTAAGGCTGAGCCTACAGAGGAAACTCATCTCCTTAATCTATCTCTAAGGCTGAGCCTACAGAGGAAACTCATCTCCTTATCCTATCTCTAAGGCTGAGCCTACAGAGGAAACTCATCTCCTTATCCTATCTCTAAGGCTGAGCCTACAGAGGAAACTCATCTCCTTACTCTATCTCTAAGGCTGAGCCCTACAGAGGAAACTCATCTCCTTACTCTATCTCTAAGGCTGAGCACTACAGAGGAAACTCATCTCCTTACTCTATGTCTGATGCTGCGTTGACACCAAAAGCGTTGCGAATTTTTCGCGTGAGGGCGTCTGATGTTTCCGACGTTTGTGGAATTTCCACAAGAAATAAAGTGAACTTTGGCGTGAACACAGCATAAGGCTGAGCCCTTCGGAGGAAACTCATTTCAGCCGCTTGTATACACAACCTTGTTCAATTAAATTATATTTATTTTGTATAGGCCAAAATCACAAGTTTGCTTTACAATCTCGGGGTCCCGGGTCCTCACATGGATACAGTAAAATCTCCCCCGTAAGCTTATTGATGAGCAAATGTATGCTGATGTTGTGTTTTGTGGTTAAATGAATGTAATGTATGGTGCTGGTCGATTGCTGCTAGACTGCCCAGTGAATACAGGTGGTGTTACATGCAGGATACCAAACTGTTTTTATACGTCTTTTAAAAAAGAATTGGAAAGGCTAAAGACTGAGACGTTTTTATATTCTGTTCAGTAAAAACATGTTGAGACTTTGGACATTCTTACATGTGTCTTTTTTCAATAACTTGAACAGCTATAGGACTTTACAATACATCACCTCTGGCCAGATCCTCTGTCAATTAATCAACATCAACATCAATAACCCTTGCACCGCTTTTGTTGTTTGTTAGTCACTTGTATGCACTTCATATACACTGCATATACTTTGCATTTTTGCACCTTCTTTATTGTTTATTTCCTAAATCAATACGCTCTGCTGTTTTGTTGTATATATTGAGTTTTGTTGTATATATTGAATATTTTTCAATCCTGATATTGCTGTGTCTATAAGCTTGCTACTGTGACAAACAGATTTCCCCTTGGGGATAAATAAAGTATACATCTATCTATCTATTTATCCTAAGCAGCCATTGTAATAATTCTACGAGAAGTATCATCCTGATAGGCCTTGTATTAACGTAGCCTGATTCTTATGAAATTAAAATGTCAACATTATGAACGACGGTTCAAACTACTTGTTGCGGCCCACTTATAAGATATGAAAGTCTCTTCACTGCTCCAGCCTATTCATTTTTCTACTGGGTTGCAGCTGAAAGAATATGATAAATATTGTCACCTATGCCATAAGAACACTGTTACGCCCAGCTGTCTCCCTCCCGCTCTGTTTCAGGTTAGCCACGCCCACTTCCAGTACCTGGAGCATCTGAACTAGAGCACTAGTGTGCAGACTAGAGGAGCCGGGGATTGAACCACCGACATTAGAGATGTCTGACAGCATCTCCGATCACGAAGTTACAGCTTCTTTTGTCCGCCACAACCTGAACTCAACAAACGTTCAGACTCACTGCTACTCCATGTGGACCAGCTGTGTGAGACGTTTGGCATTCTATGACCGGTAGATATCCAAAATCAGACCCAGCTAGCTACTGATCAATAATCAATCAGCACTGTGGTTCCGTCTAACTTAAGAGCAGATCCACTACAGCCCTTTATCGGAGACAGAATCCAGCAAAGGCCTTACAAGCAACCCACACACTTTCAAAGAAAGGTCTGAGGCTTATACTCAGCACCGAAACCTGGATTTTTCTCAAGACACAAACTTCTCAGGCAGATCCGGATATTTATTCTATTGCGGAATAAAAAAACGAGAGTACTTCCGATATGTTAACGTGCTGTACACAGATAGAATTGGAAGTGGATTAGTATAAGTGATCAGTCCATACTTCAGCCCGCACGTACCCCAATAGGGGTACGTGCGGGCTTCTACAGGTGTTCTACAGCTCATATGACCTTGATATGAATACCAGCCCCTATTGTCCTTGATCTCTAAAGAATCAGCAACTCCTTGCCTTTAAAAATAAAAAATAAAAAAAATAATTAATTTTCTGCATAATTTTGATCAAAAGTCAAGAATCTGATCAAAAAATTAGTCCTCGGTCGCTCCCCAAGTTTTTTGAATTGTATTTTTGGTGACTTCCCATCATGTCCCAGAGTAATACTGCACCTCTTTAGAAAGATTAAGACCTAAATCATCCAAATATGCAATAATAATCACAATAAACACAAGCAATGACACGTTGTCAAGCCTTTCCAGTCCAAAAATCATGTTTTTCGGTTCAGAAATAAAGAAATGAGCCTTTTTTACATAAATCTTCGTCGCACCATAATGAACCACTACTTGAAATGACCGTCTGCTTCCGCTTGTGTCATCTGACGCGGTTTCAGATGCCTTTGAGGAACGAGGAAACCGTAGGACCTCAAAACGCGGAGAAAAAAATATATGAAATATAGCCGTTGCTTTCTCGCAGCTCACGACGTCAATACTTTACACACAGTGATCCCACTACTACTGGAAGATGCGCACAGTCTCCACGGTTACATACGTGGTACTCTTTTCGTCGTTGTTAGCTAACTAAATTAGCTAAATAGTGAAACGTTATAATCGCTCAGTCATATTGAGGAGCTTTACTTTATTACGTAATTATACAAATATAACGATCTTTTTTGTTAAATGTAGTCCATCGTTTCTCTTCTCAAAAGGGTTTAGAGTACTTTAGCCGTTTAAATTTATTAAATCGGATCTGTGGTTGATGATTTAGGAGCGTTTGTGTAAAACTAAAAAGCACTTCCTCATTATCGAAAAATTGGGAGGGGGGGGGCTCCGGGAGCTCGGGCGGATGAGGTTAATGAGAAAACTAAACATCCCATTTTTCTATTCAGAAACCTTTGATCGGCAGGCTTTTCTATAGACCTTCTTCACTATGATAAATATTACACTTGTGAAATCCTGGATATAGAAATATCTTTGAAACATTTAATAAAGATTAATCTAATTTGTTAATCAGCATGTTTGTTATAAGATACACAAGACAAGACAAATCAATGCTCTGGTTGCAAACTGCCTGTTGAAAGTCCAACACAAATTTTCATCTATATTCTATTACTAGATTATACTCTAACCCAGCACAATGTTGGAGGTTCTAATAACTTTGAGGAATTAATATGAGGAGATTTGTTTTGCCTTTAATAAGCATTTTTTTGCAGCTGGCCATCAGTTTCATGTTGAGAATGCGAGAGACGTATTGCCCTCTCGCTGATTACTTCGTGTGCCACGGTTCTCAGTTTACCTTCTAGCCTTTCTTGGGTTCGGGTCAGTGTTGACCCGAGTGTTGTTTATGTAGGACTGCATTCCATTGATTCCAGGAACTCCACTGGAGAGGATAAACTGGACCTGTGTTTTCTCAAGCTAGCCGCTCCATTCATTACAGAGCAAATCACACACATATTTAATTGTTCTAATTTAGCAGGAATATGTTGTAGTGCCTGGAGAATGGCTCCTGTGTGTCCATTGCACAAAGGTGGAGCTAGAAATAAAGAAATAACTATCACAGAGTTCTCAAACAATCCTGTTGAGAGAAAATCCTGTAATCGCTGTAAATACTCAAGTTATTCTTTATTATTTCGTAAATTACAAATAATATACAATCATATATATGGCCTGCTCGAGATAATGATGAGAAAAAGAAACTAGTGCTGCCCTTTTAACCCTCCCGTTGTCTTGGGGTCAAAATGACCCGTAAAGACCTCTCAAAAGGGTTAGAATAATTCATTGCTCTTTAGATGATGTCTGTGTTGTTAAAGGTAACAAAAGGTGTTCTTCAGAGGTGACTTTTGAGTGTTGTCTTTATATATTACATTTCTCTCATTGATATTGTCTCGATATTAAGTGGCAGTCCATCTTTATGCTGATGACACCGTTGTGTATCGTATGGCTGACTGGGTTTGGGTTACTAACTGTTCGACAACATGCACTTGTTAAAATATTCACTCAATCATCTGCACACAACCGCAGCTACTGAGTGTGATATTGAGATTTATGGAGTATAAATATCTTGCCATCTGGCCTAGTGAGAACTCTACATTTGAACCCTAACCTTGCCCTCAGATTCATTACTGGTGTTAGATCTGATACTTACCATTGTTCCCAGTATCATTACCAGAGAGCATGATGGTCCTTGTTTATTTATTGGTCAGCCACCTCCTCACATCGCAATAATGCTGGAAGTTTGGTGTCTCAGAATGGCTTTTCCTTCATGCACCCTGATTTATGGAACAACCTTCCACACACTTGTTTTATTTAAAGTTTCTTTCATTCTGGTTCTTGTAGATGACCTGCATGGTAAATGGACTGTACTTGTATCGCTCTTTTCTAGTCTTTACACTTTCCACAGGATTCATTACATATGTCAATGTCATTAAACATCAAAGACTTAAAACACACACGCACACGCACACACACACACACACACACACACACACACACACACACACACACACACACACACACACACACACACACACACACACACAGTTGTGGTAAACAGATGATGGTCAAGACTTACCTGCTTCTGTTGTTACCAAATTATTCCAGAAAATATCAGTCTGCGCAGAGTGTCTGTCTGTCTGACTGTCTTACTGTTTAACTGTCTCTCTCTCTCCGTGTCTTTCACCCTGTCTGTCTCTCACTCTAATGTCTGGTGTCTTCTGGCCTCGCCTTGCTTTGCCTCTCTGACTGAAACCTGAGAGGTCAGGTACTGTGTCGTGTCATCTCACTCTCTCTCTCTCACACACACACACACACACACACACACACAGTCCAACAAGTCCAACTTCTGATAACAAATTCAAACTTTGATTAATAAAAATAAATGCTTTATTTATTTATTTTGATGATGTGAGGGCTGAGGAGGTTGTTAATCAAATTTAATTGACTCTAATTTTGGTTGAAAACAGTTATATTGATTTTTTTTTTCAGAATTGTATTTGGAATAAAATGTATATTTCCAAAAATGAAACTTTTATACCATATTTTGATCATAACTACCATGATCTGAGCATAATTTGATCAAGATTCCCCAAAAAGGCCTTCTCGAGCCGCCCCCGAAAATCATTGATTAACTTCATTTAAATTGCTGAAATACAGTAAAGCCTTGTGGGAAGAGTTCTATCCGAACAGAAAAAAAATAAACGTACCATTAAGTTTGTGTAATGAAGCTATAGCGTAAGTTCAGACAGGAAGACAACCCCCTCACACCAGGCGGGCCCTCACTCATACGTCCCTCACCAGCAGCACGTCATACCGGATGTCCCTGTCAGGAGCGTCAGAAGTGTCAGACTCTTCCAGCTGTTCAGCAGCCGGGTGCGCCCAGACATTAGCGCAGAGTCACGCCCTCCTCGCTATCCTATCAGCTCGCTGCTATCTCCTTTAAATGTTCTCCTTCTCCATCTCTAGCATCCTGCTGCCGTCACATGCGACCCGCCGCCTCCCCAGCACCATCCACCTTCTCAGATTCAGCACCCCATCGGCATCTCCAGCAACTCCAGCAGAACCTCAGCCACCACCACCAGTGTCTGGACTCCCCGGGGGGGATCTACAGATTGCCGCCGCTCAGGGCAAACACAGTGCGATCTCAATCTCCTCGCGGAGTTCATGCGCCAAATCAATTCTGTGTAACCATGGACTCATTATCGGCATAATAAACATTAACTACTAATCACCCACTGTCTCTCCTGATTGAAATTACATAAACCCCGTAACCTTGCCGTCATTTCCGTACATTTTACAAAGTCGGATTTCAATAAAAGACACTTCTTTGTAACCCTTTGTAAAGCTTGTATGGATCTAATAAAGTATGCTAGATTGTGTGTAGTATATTAGTACCTGAACAATCCAAATGCGGCCAGACTTTTTTTTTCTTCTACTCGCTTTGACTTGTTCCACTCTGGAGACTTCCGTGATCCTGGGAGGTTTCTTAAAACACAAGTCTTAAGCAGAGATTTATGCAAATTGTAATACCCAGCATGCCCCAAACAAATGGTGTTTAGACATAAAGGTTATAACTTTTAAATTATTTAACCGAATAACACAGTTTTTTGACTAAAACTCCATGGTAATTCCCCAAGACTTCGATTTATTTATTGTTCTTGCAGATTCTGATTATTCAGGTCATTATCTTTACAAAGAGGGGTCTTACAACTCTGCAGGTCGTTGTTTAGGCCTTGAACCATGGAGTTGGAAAAACTAGGGGGTGGCTCGAGAAGCCAATGTTAAACATTTAACTGCAAAACAGTAATGCGTGTTTGATACTGTTTTTTTGCATTGAACCATACTGGGATGTTTGCTGAAATTGATTAGATGGCCCTACCAAACAACGTATTCCACCAGCCGCCACTGTTTGAAACACTTTACCTGTGTACTGGTTGCTAAACCAGTTTTTATGTTTAAAATATTGCCCTCTGGTGGTGGAATTGGGGATTGGTTTGGATTTGACCTTTGCCCTCACTGAGAATTCCTGTAGATTCTTGTTTTCTGAATTGCTGGCATGATACTGTACTCTTCAAGCAGTTTATAGGTATTACTCAGTCTTTTAAGGTTGTTCCTATATTTGTTGACTAGGTCCATGGTGGACGGTGAGTACATGGTTATAAAGGGGAGGTTAGCCTTTCTACAGAAGGACCTAGACCATCCCCTGGTGGACAATGCTTGGAACAGAATTTGGACCGCCTGAAAGAAGTCTTATTCTGTGGAACCTGAGCAATTGTGCCTGTATGATGCCTGCAAATGTGTGCTTCAGATGGAAGCTGGTCTTGAAGAAAACTTGTATGTCCAATGAGCCAGATTTAGAAAATGTATCCCCCTTGAAAGTGGTTGTGTCGAGGAAGTCGACTGTTGTAATGCTGCTTGTGGATTTGATTTTAATCGAATCTCTGTGCGTGTGCAGAGTATTTAGGAAAAGGGTTAGGAGTTAGGCGGTTAGGGAAGGGGAAATAGTGGTTAGGGTTAGGGTGAGTTGAGGTTTGGGGCCCTCACTGCTAAAGAACAATAGGGGCCCCTGTGCATTGAATGCATTGAGTGCATTGAGTGCGTTGAGTGCACGTACACGTCGGTCAGTATGCAAGTGCACACCTCTTGCATATGTACGTCCCAGAGGACAACGGCAGAAGAATGGGGATATACACGGGTCATTTTGAACCAGAGGACAATGGCAGAGGGTTGCTGATATACGCGGGTCATTTTGCCAATGCCCCTATCTCCCTGTCTGAATCACGTAAGATGTCGCAGGAGGAAGGCATCGGAAGCAGGAAGTCTACTGTTTCCTGTAGAGGTCGAACCATATTTATGCAGTGTATTATCGCGAAGATATGAATATTTTAAAAACGTAAACAATGTCAAAACACAGTCTCGCGTCGGCCGTTTGGGAAGAGTTAAGCAGGCCTTTGCAGATTAAAGTACACGGGGAGTGCACGTTGTCGTTGATTGTCATGGTCTTCAACAAATCAGATCTTTAGTTTGACAAGCTGGGTGTATTCTTTGACGTGCCAGGCCCGCAAAATGGCGTGGACGTGTGATTGGTCGGTGGCCCGGCATGACCATTGATGTGCGCTGTGATTGGTCGACAGGGCGGAGCTCAGTGGGAGCTGGACTGGTTCGGGCTGAAGCCAGAGAAGTTGTGACATGTTTAGTGTTTTGCTTGTTTTGGCACTCGGTGGCTGAAGGAGGAGGAGAAGCGGACTTGGTGGCGGATTTGGTGTTTTGGTATTTTCTGCCCAAGAACGCGTGGAGGCGTGTTCCGGGGGCGCAGCTGTCCTCACCGGCGTCCATGGCCACATGTTACTGGAACTGAAGCGCACCGATAAACTGTACAACCGCGTCGTTGAACTTTTTGGCGGATGGACTTTGTCTTTAAGTGAACAGCATCTGGTGAGTTGCCTGCTTTTTGTGTTTTTGCATCTGCGGTGGCGTTGTGTTGATGTGTCTATGGTTTTGTCATGTTATAACTAAGTGTGGTTCTTGTTGACGCGGGGATATCCCCGGTGGGCCGACGGGGTTGGGCTGGTCAGGCGGGTCAGTCAGGATGCACAACATCACAATTGCGCGTTGCTCGGCGGGGGGGTCCGCTGTCTCCTTTGCCTTTTTTCTTTTCTCATCAAGGTGGTTGAAGTGGCTCCGCGGGTCGGTCCCCCATGACCTCCCTCCATGCTCGTGGTGGTGCCGTGTGGAGGAGTGGGTGTCTGCTGTCCACACATGGTGGTCTGTATGTACGCGCCGTGTATTGAGTGTCTGACACTTTTTTCCCCTAGTCTGCCCCTGATGTGGACCATACGGCACTGAAGGCCCAGGTAGAAATTGCACGGCCCGCCACTGATTCCACATATCAGCTTCATATATTACGCTTTGCGCTGCTATCCCAAGCCATTTCGAGAATTATTATTTATTACTTTTACATTTTACATTCAAGCAAAAATAGAAAGTTTATATTTAAAGACCCTGTACGCCACTGGATGGTGCTGTTACTCAAGACTGAGAAGTGAACTGAACCCTGAATTTATCATTAGTTTTATTTTGCTTTTAAATTTTATATTGCATTTAACTTTTTATGAAAAATAAATGTACACCAAAAAGCTACTTTTCACTTACAGTATTTTGAGTGATTAAAAGTAAAAAATGAAAGCAATGCTGAGAATTTTGTACCATTTCTAGATTTTCAAAGAAAGTATATAAAGTAAACACTCAACTAAAGTAGCCTATGTGAAAATTATTATTATTATTAATAATAATAATAATAATACATTGTATTTGTACAGCGCTTTAAAACGTACTCAACGACACTTTATATGGTTTAAAACAGAAGAAAACAATGAAAGCAGTAACAGTGTAAACAAGGCAGAGAGATGACGTGTCCTCCACTTCCTCCTTTGAACGGACACGCAAACATTCAGTTTTTATTATCTTTGTTTTATTCATGCCAAGTTTACATTTCCAATATGAAGCATCATGAACTCATAAAGCTGATATGCTGCTGAGAACAACATCACGCGGGAAGTGAACCGGTCCTACAAGTTACACTGGCTCTATTGTTTGAGAGGAAAACTAAACTCAGATGACTGCGCTGGTTGAGCTCTACGAGGAGCTGAAGACAAGAGACCAAGAGGAGAAACATGTCTGCTGCGAGGTACGAGTTCACATCTTTGAGCTACTTCGAGTGTTTTTTGTTTGTAGTTTACTTTGTAGAAGTGTTGTGTGTCTGCGTCTCTTTGTAGTCATTGTGTTGTCTTTCTGCATTTCTCTGTACTTGTTTGTCTCTTGTTGCTGTTTTTAGTCTCTTTGTGGTCATTCAGTTCTTTTTGTAGTTCTGTTGGTTGTCTTTTTGCCTCTCTGTAGTTGTTTTGTGTCTCTTTGTCGTCATTTAGTTCTCGTGGTCTTTTTGTGTAGTTTGTGTCTCTTTGTAGCTGTTTTGTGTTTCTGTGTCTCTCTGTAGTCATTTAGTGTCTTTCTGTTGTTATTGTGTGTCTCTTTGTGGTCATTTAATCTCTCTTTGAGGTCATTTAGTGTCTCTTTGAGGTTATTTAGTGTCTCTCTGTTGGTATTTTGTGTCTCTTTGGGGTCATTTAGTGTCTCTTTGTTGTTATTTTGTGTCTCTTTGAGGTAATTTAGTGTCTCTCTGTAGTTATTTAGTGTCTCTTTGGGGTCATTTAGTGTCTCTTTGTTGTTATTTTGTGTCTCTTTGAGGTAATTTAGTGTCTCTCTGTAGTTATTTAGTGTCTCTTTGGGGTCATTTAGTGTCTCTCTGTAGTTATTTAGTGTCTCTTTGTTGTTATTTTGTGTCTCTTTGAGGTAATTTAGTGTCTCTCTGTAGTTATTTAGTGTCTCTTTGGGGTCATTTAGTGTCACTTTGTTGTTATTTTGTGTCTCTTTGAGGTAATTTAGTGTCTCTGTAGTTATTTAGTGTCTCTTTGGGGTCATTTAGTGTCTCTCTGTAGTTATTTAGTGTCTCTTTGTGGTAATTTAGTGTCTCTCTGTAGTTATTTAGTGTCTCTTTGGGGTCATTTAGTGTCTCTCTGTAGTTATTTAGTGTCTCTTTTGGGTCATTTAGTGTCTCTCTGTAGTTATTCAGTGTCTCTTTGGGATCATTTAGTGTCTCTCTGTAGTTATTTAGTGTCTCTCTGTAGTTATTTAGTGTCTCTTTTAGGTCATTTAGTGTCTCTCTGTAGTTATTTAGTGTCTCTTTGGGGTCATTTAGTGTCTCTCTGTAGTTATTTAGTGTCTCTTTTGGGTCATTTAGTGCCTCTCTGTAGTTATTTAGTGTCTCTTTGAGGTCATTTAGTGTCTCTTTGAGGTAATTTAGTGTCTCTCTGTAGCAGTGTTGGGCCGTGCGTTTTCGACCTAGGCCTTCAGTACCGTGTAGTCCACATCAGGTGCGGACTGGCGAAAAAGTGTCCCGGGAGTTACTGTCAGAACGACCCGCGCGTGTATTGAACACGGCACGCTGCCCGCTACACGGCGTGTTCATACAGACTGTCATGTCTGGACAGCAGACGCTCAGGATTTTTTTTTGCACTATTACTGGCATGGAGGGAGGTCACAGGGGGTGTGTGGACCGACCTGCGGAGCTATTTTAACCACTTTAACCACGAGAAAAAAAGGCGCTTTATTAACGGTTACTTAAAAAAATAAAACAATCCAACAAAACCGCGGCACTAAAACACTGCACACACAAGACATCTCCAGTAGCTGCTGGCACCTTGGCGAGGGGAGAGGCGCAGGACCAGTCCCGGCTCGACCAGCAGCAACAACAGCGCTGTGGCTTGTTTATGATTAAATACGACTGCAGATGTAAAAAAAAGTAACACAACCAGCATTTCACTCACCACATGCCCGTAACCCTCTGTGCGAAAGGTGTCATCAGTAAATCCATTAGCAAGTCCGTTTCTCAGGCTTCAGCCTCAGATTCTAGCTTCTAGCTTTTAGCTCTCCTTCTTTCGCACGCTGCCCAACTGACCAATCACAGCGCATATTAATGGTCATGCTGGGCCACTGACCAATCATACATCCGCGCCATTTCGCAGGCGTTGGCACGTCAAAGAAGCTTATCAAACTAAAGATCTGATTTGTTGAAGTCCATGACAATCAACCACAACGTCCACTCCCCATGTACTTTAATCTGCAAAGGCTCAAACTGCTTTGCTGGCATAGAGACACTGGAGGAAAAAATGTGATTGGATGAAACTATCCTTCAAACCAGCTGCACTGCTGCAGGCTGCAGGCAGAGCAACAGAGGAAGACAGGAGCTGTGCAATGAGAAAATAAGCTAATAGGGAAAAATAATTATAATACATGTAGTGTATTTGTGTAGAACAATTAAATAATAAAATGGCTATAACTTTGTGATTCTGTTTAGGCCAGCAGAGAAGGCTTAGCAGGCCCTGACGGCCCACCACTGCTCTGTAGTTATTTAGTGCCTCTTTGGGGTCTTTTAGTGTCTCTTTGAGGTCATTTAGTTTCTCTCTCTAGTTATTTAGTGCTGCTGTCGGCTCAACTTCAGTATTTTGTTCCCTCTGGAGATGCAGAGATGCGGTCTGACTCCGGTCCAAAGCGTCCTGCAGCTCCACAACAAAACTTTAGTTTGAATCAGTTTTGAACTTTCACAAACTGGATGGTGTTGTGTGTTCCAGACAGGATCTGCAGGAGGCCTTGTGCTGCTACATCGGAGACACCCTCATCTACGTCGACACCGTGAGAGAATTCTGTGAGAGGAGCCAAAAATGGATCCTCGGGAGGGAGATGGAGTTGCTAATGATGAAGGACATCAAAGAAAGGGCCGACAACATCGACCTAAGCATCGGTCATGTCACCCAGTCGGAGGAGAGATTCAAGGCCTTTCGGCAATACATGAAGAGCAAAGCCACCCAGGTGACTGCAGACAGCCGGCGTGCAGAGCTGGAGAGGGAGCTGGCTGCTGTGCTGAAGGACACTCTGGGAGGTCTGGAGAAGCTGGACTCCTTTCTGGATGCGATGGAGAATCTGGCGGTCACCTCGCTTCATGTGTTCACGCTGGAGAACCAGGTGCTCCGTCTGCCAGAGGGGATCGGCCCTGACGACGTTCAGCTTGTCATCGCTGCTGCACGGATGATCTGCCCTCACCTCCTCGAGTTTAAAAGAGACGCAAGCGCCTTCTTCCTTCCCAAACTTCAGAATGTGGAGGTGCTGTCGTACCAGCTGAACGAATACATTAAGACCACCCTCAACATCTGTGGGAAGTTAGAGAAAAGGTAAAGAGACATTTCAAAATCTTATGCACATTTTGCAAAATAAACATCTGTTATAAAACATGTGTTTGTGTCTTGTAACAGCTCCCTCAGTGACTTTTCCATGGAGATGAACGATGAATCCCTGGTGGACCTTGATGTGGATTTGTCTGAAGATGACGTACAAATTATGCTTTCTCAAATTAATGAGCTTGAGGAAATCAGGTGAGCGTTAACCATGTCCGGACACAAATATGCATTTAGAGAAAAGCAACAAAAATGTATAAGGAAGTAAAACAAGAAAAACACAAAGTGTAATAGGAGCTTGAGAAACAGTAGCATCGCTGTAGACTCAATGTACTGTAACTAAAGAAAATGACAGGCAAAATTATTATAGTCCATTCCTCAAATGACAAAAAAAACATCAGACTTTCAATGATTTATATAAAGGACTCAGAAATGAAAGAATACTTGGGTTATGGTTCGAGGTAGGAGTTAACCCTCTGGAGTCGGGGGTCACTTTCTCGATTTTACATCATTTCTTAAATTCAGCTTTTTAACCCTCGTGTTGTCTTGGAGTCAAAATGACCCATCAACACACATACAGTACATATACACTCGTACACGGGTCATTTTGACCCCCAAGGCACTTGCATATGATAGATACCCATGTGCTACATCAAATTGCAGAACAATCTCAGCTTTCTATATAATGAGGCACCATTGTCCTAAGGCACGTGTAAAGAGATAATATGGCCCTAAAGCTGAAAAATGTAATCTCGATTTAGAAAATTCTTCATATCTCTTGTGAAAACATAACTTTACTCATGTGGTCGAACTGTTTTGGTGCTTGAAAAGCAGTGGAATATATGAATAAAATAGTAGATACATTTTTAAAACCAAATGTATTATTATATGGTGGGGATGATGTGCTGTGGCCGGCGGTGGTGATCTGTTGGCAGGCAGAGACGGTTGTCCACTGGACCCTGGCAGCTGTGAATCCTCTGTAAAATAAATTACTACTAGTCAGTATGAGTTCACTGAAAGAAAGTAACGATTACACACCGACACGTAACGGAGCTACAACACTGACTGTGCTCAAGACACTGCATGAGCTACATGCTAACGTTGCTAAGCTGACAGCGATCCAGTTATGCTCATGGCATGAGCTAAAAATGCTAACGTAACGTAAACACTACGGTAGTAACGATTAACGGAGATCCAACACTACTAGGCGTACTACGTTCACTGAAAGAAAGTTAACGGGGATAGTGACAATATTTGATTACGCACCATTCAGTCTTAGAGACACGCTGTAGCCAGCTAGCTCCCCGTTAGCTCTCGTTAGCTCGCTCCGTGTTAGCAGCAGCGCTAGCTGGCTACAGGTCCCGTTACTAACATAAATATGCTATTGCAAAGTTCAGTAAACACACTTACCTATCTTCAAATGGATCCTTTTATTGGCGTTGTCCTCTTCATCGCAGGAATCGAATCCTTCAGGCTCTGAAGCTCCGCCATCGTCCTCTCCAAAATGTAGCTTCGCTCAGGCTAAACCCCCTGCTCTCTCTTCCCTCTGACTCAGTGAAGCTTTTTGCATGTTTAGGTGCTCTGATCTCGCTGTGAATCTCGTACGATCTCGCGGGCAGAAGGAAGCGGAATATCTACTGAATCTTGGGGAAGTTGAACCATATTTCTGTACAGAATTATCGCGAAGAAATGGATATTTACCAAACTTAAACATCGTATACCGCGGATCCGCGGTCGCAGATTTCGAAGGGTTAACACCTAAGTTGTCATTTATTCCTTTATTTATGTTGATTTTATTGCCTCGTAATGTGTGTTTGAACAAGAACCAGATCCTAAATCCAATATTTAAAGTAACATGCTAACCTTTTGAGATGAGTCATCTTGTGTCTTTTGAAGTGGAATTCTCCTCGCCGGGATATTCCTCGAGTGTTCAAGAATTGACAGAACAGGTTATATTACAATCAAGGTTATTTATTTTAGTAATTACACACATACATGAAATGCATACCTAATACAAGATCTTGGACTCTGCTCCCCTGTCTGTCTGCCCTTCACACGGTCAGCACGCCTCAGGATGAGTGAGCCCCGAACTCAGAAAGTAAAGGATTCTTATTCTCTCTCTTTCTGACTTTCTCTTTCATCTGACTCCCAAATACTCCCAGTGAAACATTCAACCCAGGTTCCCAAACAATTAATTTTGAAATACTGCTGCTTTCTCCTCAAGGCCGGATACAGGACGAGGGTGCATAGATAAGTTTGCACCTGTCGATAAATTTAATGAATATTTGGAACAAGAACATAAGATCAGTGTGTGAGGAGACTTTTTTTTGTCTGTTCATTAGAAAGATCAAACTACAATTCTCAACTCTTCTGCCTCTGCCCCAGTGACCAAGAGATAACCTTTCCACCACACATGAAACTGTGACCCCCAGACATTTGTGAGGAAAGAGAAACCTAGTCTTTTAGACAGAAACCAGACTATTCAGCTAATGCTATATAAATCATAAACAGACTATTCAGCTAATGCTATATAAATCATAAACAGACTATTCAGCTAATGCTATATAAATCATAAATTCTCTTCAGTCCCCCTTTTGACCTCGGTTTCCCCCCGAGGTCAACTCTACAGCCTAACACAATGATTTCTACAGCGCTACATCTTGAAGCAACAAAGGAGTTGACGTATAGTGCTCATCAAATTGACTCATTTGATAAGCGGGAGGGGCTAGTGGCATCTTCCCTTCAATGGCTGTAACGATGATGCGGTTACACAGTGAGCGGAGGCAGGGAATACAGCAACATCCACAGAGTACCAGCAGGGCGGCGAATATTGCAATGGACACGAGGACTGACTTGACTAGCTCTGAATATTTACCGAATGCTCCTGCGAAAGGGTCCCACGTGGAGGTGTCTACGCCTGAATGGGATTTTATCTCATTAGATAATGCGCGCAATTTGTTTAACGTCAGGGTGAGGGTGCCATCAGGTGCGGTATTATTTGGAATAAACGTGCAACATGTATCTCCGAACATTGAACACACCCCCCCACGCTCAGCCCAATCCATGTCTATCGCCATTCGATTTTGTACAGTCATGAGAGAGTCAGCGGCCATTTGCTGATGCACGGCCTCTATGGCATCACGAGTATAATTTGCTAGTCGCTGCTGATTATAATGCAAATAATTAATGCGGTCCACGTTTTTATTCTGAGTAATGGGGAAAATGGCCGATATCAATGGGAGGTTTTCGAACCCTGCTGCGACCTGGTTCACAAGTTTATATTCATCCGGCACTCCACGTGGAACACCGATAGAATCAATGTAAACCGGAGAGTTTGCATACGGGGAACTTACATCAGGAACGGACCTGCGAGACCGCGTCTGTTCATAAGGCAAAGAAAGATCCTCCTGAGGCAAAACAGCGACAGGCAAAATCAGGTCGGCAATAAGGCACGTTCCTGTCCAATGTCTGGGAAGCCAGCCGTAAAGGCTACGACCTCCACAGTACCACCACACATCTGCACGAGATATACGCAGGAGCCCAGATCGTTTATCGCTTGTCAGATCAGTAATAGATCCACAGAGAGTCAGGGGAAGGCTATTCAAGACAAATGCTCCTTTGGTTGAGTCTTTATTGCTGAAGCAGGAGAAGTTACCACTCACTTGAGTATCAAAAATGGGAGGAGTGGCGTTCATGGGCGCAATAGGATATACACGGTCCGCCCATGCACAATCAGGACGCACGTTATCTTGAGACATCAATGAAAGGAAACACTCAGTGTTATTAGTTGCAACGGTAGGCACAAGTCGTGCCACAGGCCGGGCGGCAGCACATACATAACAGTTATTTTTAACATGTCGTGCCACTTCCTGAATCATGCCCAGCCAGCTATTATGCTGACTGTCGGTGCCTGTTTCTACAGAGAAAACACTGTCTAGGGCAAAAGCCTGGGGGTTCACTATGGCTAACCCCTCAGTGGCATCAGGGTGAATTTTAACTATGTCGGCCACATACGCAGTGTTGTAAACAGTGGCTTGCCGCTCCTCCTCTGATTGACAGATGGAGAAGCAAACATGCGGATCTTTGCCATTCTTAACATATTCATACAAAGTAACGAGGATGCATAGTGAAGCTGGGCTGCCTGTTATCTCAGATGCAGAGTATTTAGTCATGTCTACTGTAATCAGCACGGAATGTTTGGCCATGGATGTCCCGGCCTTGGACAGGGAGATCACTTCCTTTGCCCTCTTTCCGTCTGCAGTGGCAGGTGCTGGAGACCAATCACTTCCTGTGTAGGCAAACGTTGATCCCCAGTCTCGGGCCGGCCCCCCAGCCGCCAAATAATAGTGAGACTGCTGTGCACCAGGGCACTTAAAATAGGAGCAGAGGTGTATTGTCAGAACAACTTTTGATTTTCCTACGATACATATGGGATAGTTTTGCCATCCCATAGCCCTTCCTCTTTCCTCAAGGTTTTTACTACACGTGCTCCAGTGGTCTCCAGGCAAATCAGCTACACGTCGCGGTTGGCTCCGTTTACGGAGATTACGAGTAGAATTCAAGCGGTCGGTTAAAACGTATGGCCAGGGGGTTAGAGTGTCCTCTGTAGGAAACTGTGCTTCGCTAGTCATTACCGTGGAATTAGCAGATGGTTTAGGGGAGTATTTTTGACGGACATTGATGATTATCCATGGCAGTAATATTAATAGGGATACCCAAAACGCCCCTATGATAAATGCACGTAAATCAAGGGGTTTTAGACGAGTTAGGCCTAGGCGCCGCCACCCTCTTGCGTGCAACCAGTCGCTTCGCATCATTTTTCTTTTTGCTTGCTAATCTTCCTCGGGCGTTGTACCAGCTTAGCAGTCCTCTAGCCCAACGTTCCGTTGATTGATCTCTGGGAGGGTACTTGGGGCGGTTGCTATATAGAACGTCTTTTCTCAAAAGGACCTCCTGATATAATTTAAAACCGCGATAAGTGGGCGAAGCACAAATGTGATTAGAACGACCTCCTTGACACGTCACGCAGTCTATGCCAGCTACTAAGGTTAGCGGACCCACTTGGAGCTTGTATGTTACGTTATTCAAAAGAGCGAAATCTTCTACTCCGTTGGGGTTTGGCCAGTTGTATTCTGCTCTGTAAAACCCTTGATCGTCTCCGCGCACAGTGCATAAATTTATGTCCCAGAGTACGTTTAACCTTTGTATGGCTTGGTATGGGGCCTGGAGCGTAAAATACGGATATTTGGCTATGCGAGTTAACACTTCTTCATACGGTCGCCACCATATGGTATGTAGACCACCTTTGAAATCTTCTGCCCCCTCACACTCTGGATCTTTCAACCAACCTTGATCGCTATAAGTTACTGGCAATTTAACAGGGTGCACAAATTCTGTTGGGCGCCAACCGGGCGTGAACATGAATAAAACCTTTACAAAACCTGGGTCTTACACCCTAACAGTTTCTTGCTGTTGATGAGTTGCGGATTGGCACTCCGTTGTTGGAGGGGAGAATCGTCCCTCTCCCACCCCCTTTGGTCCTCTTCTTTCTTTCGTGACTCAGGGTAGACTGCCTGAGTCACGATGGACACTGGTGCGAGGATTATTCTGCCTCTTTAGCACCCAGTGTCTGACACAGGGGAGAATCGTCCCTCTGCCACCCCCTTTGGTCCTCTTCTTTCTTCTGTGACTCAGGGTAGACTGCCTGAGTCACGATGGACACTGGTGCGAGGATTATTCTGCCTCTTTAGCACCCAGTGTCTGAAACGCAGGGCCCCTTCTGGTGGCAGGCGCTGGGGCACACTGAGAGAGGTGGTACCACACTTCTCCTTTTCCTTTGAGCCGCACGGCGTGTGAGGTCCTCTCGGTGACCTCGAATGGTCCCGTCCACCGCGGCTCCGTCCACTTCCGCTTGAGCACCTTGAGGAGGACGTGAGTGGTTGGGGCGGTCTCAGGCGTCGATTCTTGCTCCTCCGGCGGACTCTTTGTTTGTCTGTCAAATCTGGAACGCATACAGTTTACCAATGCATAATAGTTTTTTTGTGGGAGGTGTGTCATACTCACTTCTTCCATGCATGGCTGCCCTGGTCCTGGAAACGGAGTACCTGTGCGTAGCTCAAACGGGGTGTAACCAGTGAATGAGTTAACCGACATGCGCACTGACATGAGGGCTATCGGCAGTGCCGCCACCCAGGTCAGCTTTCTGTCCCTGCACATCTTTCCCAGTTTTGATTTCAAAGTCCTGTTCATTCTTTCTACCTTTCCCTGCGATTGTGGATGGTACACAGACCCAAATCGGTGCTTCAGGCCCAACATTTGCTCCACCAGTTGGAGATCTTTGTTCTTAAAATGGGTCCCATTATCTGATCGGATTTTCCTAGGGAACCCATGTGTTGGAATGTAATGGTTCACCAATGCTTTAATAACTGAGGACGCATCCTCCCGGCGACAGGGGTACGCTTCAGGCCAGCCGGTGTATGCATCCACCAGTACCAGCAAGTAACGCTGCCCCCCCACACTTTCCAACATGTCAGTATAATCCATTACTACTTCCTGTCCAGGAAGTTTTGGCATTCTTTGTTTACCGCTGCCCACTCGCACTGTGGGTCTTACATTGAACAACATGCATGTCTCGCATTCTCCTAACGCGTCTTGTATAGTCTCTGTCATAAATGGATGCCACCATGATGAAAGAAGTCGCTTAACTTCTTTCTGAGCAACATGTCCTGGTCCATGTGCTTCTAAAATCAAGTCTCTTAGTAACTTGGCTGGTGGGATGGGCAGTCCCTCAGGGGACTGCCACAGACCTTCTTCCGTTTTTGTGCCCCCCGCCCCCTTCCAGGCTGACCTTTCCTCAGGCGAAGCCTGTTTCTGGTGATTTATGATCACGTCTCTTCCCAGCAAAACCATTTCTGTAGGAGTCTCATCTACTCTTTGCACCATCATGGTAATCTGATATCCTCCTGCCTTCTTTGCTGCTTGATCTGCGCAATCATTTCCATGTGATACAAACGTGTCTCCCTTGTCATGTCCTTTACATTTCATCACTGCCACTCTCGAGGGGGCTTCTAATGCTTCAATAAGTTCCATGACTAGGTTCTGATGTTTGATTTCTGTGCCTGCTGTGGTTTTAAATCCAGCTCTCATCCACTCGGCTAAGTGGAAGTTCACAGCACTGTGTACATATGCTGAGTCCGTGTATATGTTTACTGTCTTCCCTTTGCTTAGTTTCAAAGCCTCTATCACTGCTTTTAGCTCGGCTGCTTGCGCTGAAGGTTTATTTTGCAATTTCTCTGCTCGCAAGACGTTCGTTTGTTTTGTGGTGGGATCGCAACTAATTACCGCGTAAGAAGCTACGAGGCCATCTTGAGGGTGTTTGTAGCAACAGCCATCTGTGAATAATGTCAATTCGGGATCTTTTAAAACCTCTGACTCTAATTTTTCTGACGCTTTTATTTCTGTAGCTACTCTTTTCTCACAGCAATGTGGAGAGCCCTCTCCCATACCTTCCGCAGCGTTCACTCCCTCATGAGTGTATGTGATGTTGGCCTGTGTGAGTATCTGTTCAATTCGGTTCTGTCGTGTGGATGTTAGCGTGAAAGACTTTCCTGTAACATACGCCACTGTGCTGTGTGATGTTAGAATGGTCAGTGGATGTCTCAGCACTAAGTGTGAGGTCTTTAAAATGACCTTTGCAAGTCCTGCGGCGTATTGAGTGCATGATGGGTGCCTTTTTTCAATGGGTTCCAATAAAATGGAAGTGTACAACAAAATGTGTCTTTCTCCCCCCTTTTTCTGAAAAAGCACACCTGAAACAGAACCCGCTTTCTCAGAAACATCCAGATAGAAGGGAATGGAATAGTCTGGGACACAAAGGTCCACTGCACTAGACAGTAGTTGCTTGAGGATGATAAACGAGGTGTCAGCAGCATACGTCCAATCAAGAGGGGCCATTAAATTACGCAAACCCGCTGCCTTCAGCATCTCACGCAAGGGAGCTGTATGTTCAGCAAAATCAGGTACAAAATGACGGCTGTAATTGGTCAAGCCAATAAACGCCAACATCTGCTTAACCGTCTGAGGTTTGGGATGATGGAGAATGGAGTCTCGATGGTTAGAGGAGACGCCAGTTCCATTGGCAGAAACACGACGCCCAAGGAAAGTAACTTCAGAGCGCGCGCACTGCACCTTGGAGCGGGAGACTTTAAATCCGCAAGCAGACAGGTGCAGTAACAGGTCTCGCGTAACCTGTAACGCCACCTCTGCAGATGGGGCTGCTATTAGTATATCGTCAACATACTGAATGATGCACGTGTCAGTGGGAACCACAAACGGGTCCAACATTTGTCTCAGGGCGGCGTTGAACAGACCTGGCGAGAGTACAAACCCTTGGGGTAGACGGTTGTAAGTGTATTTCTGGCCCATAAAAGAAAACGCAAAAATTTCCTGCATCGTGGGGTCCAATGGGATGCAGAAAAATGCATTGGCCAGATCAATGCAAGTGAAATGGGTGTGTATAGGTGACAATTGAGACAGAGCAGAATGAGGGTTTGGAACTGGAACGGTGGCTGTGGACACAATGTCATTAATAGCCCGGAGGTCATGAACCATCCTGTATTTACCCGTACCTTTCTTCTCCTTTGGCAATATAGGTGTGTTCCAACGAGAGGACGATATTTTGCGTAAAACACCTGCAGTTATAAGACCAGAGATGGTGTCAGAAATACCCTCCTCCCCCTGTGGGGAAATGGGGTACTGGGGACGCCAAATCGGATTTAGTGAAGTAGTAGAGAAAACTACAGGTGGAGCAGCGGCGCAAAAACCCACATCCGTGGGTCCCGTGGACCACACTTCAGGTGGGAGAGAATCCAGCATTTGAGCTGCACATTCGTGATCCTCTCGTTCGCAACCATGTGTTCGGGAAACTATACAATGTTGTAACTCGGATACAGCAATAGATGCGAACGCAATCCGGAAAATGCATGTCAAAGGAGACCATTCAACACCAGGAAACGGCGAAGGTTGCCAGTCTGTGGCGTCTACGGCCGTTTTAGTCATTGGGCCTAAGTCTTTGGCTTGGTATGAGGCAGCGATGGCAAGGGTGACATGCGGAAAAGAACTCTCAGAGCAATACTGTTCCTTCTGGGACGGGTCTAAATTTACAGAGAAAACCACACCCTCTGGCCCTGCATACAGATGAGACAGGGGGAGGGACCAACACTGGCCCTCCAGATGTTCAGTAAACCACTCCTGGTAAATCAAGTCACCTGTCCTATCATAATTAAGGGTACAGTGGAAAGGGTCAATTGGCGGGGTGTAGGGGTGGAGGGTTTTGAGCCAGGGCAACCACTGTTGAAACAAATGTATCCCTGAGGCAAAACCCAGGTCATCATTGAGTATTTTAGCCCAATAAATGTCCGCCACTGCATCCAACGGCTGACTGATCGGTTGTGCTCCAACTGCGAGCTGCGCCATTATCATGTCCATCACAGGACATTGTGAGTCTTGATCCGAAAAGCAGTGGTACGTCTGCCCATCAGGAAATGTCAATATTAACCCATCAGGGGAACAGTGTATGAGAGACGACGACTGAATGAGTAAGTCTCGGCCCAAAAGATTTATAGGGCAGCTCGGTGCATAAATGAGTCTGTGTTCGTGGATCTGGCTAGAGAGTTGAATGAGAACAGGCTTGGTAAATGACAGGCTAGTAGAAGTCCCAGAGAAACCGGACAGGGCGACACTGTCTTCAGACAGCTCGACCCCTGGTGGCAGATGAGTGATAGATGAATATCGTGCTCCAGTATCAACCATAAAGTCAACTCTGGTGTCATTCACCAACACACTGAGGCACGGTGCAGCCAGTCCCGGTGCCTCCCGTTTTCCCAGGCCTCCTCATTGTTGTGGCGGCCACGGCGGCCAGGCCGGATACTGGGTAGCTGGTGCGGGTGGGGGAGCAATGGGGACCGGCATAGGGACAGGTGCTGCAGCGGCAGGAGGCGGAGCCATCATGACGTATTGCACCTGCGGGGCAGTTTGCTGAGGTGCCCATGGTTGTTGTGGATGGGGGCAATCTCGTTTGAAATGACCGGGCTGGCCACAGGAAAAACACTTGTACTCACGGCTTGGCCCTTTGCGCTGTTGCCCTCGACCTCTACCCCCCCCAAATTTGTTTTTCTTATTTTGCTGATAGTCGGAAGGTTGCTCAGCTGGGGGATTGGGAGCCGCAGTCACCGGTGCCATGACAGGTAAATTTTTCTTTTCTTTTTTGTTATCAGAGGCCTTTTGCTGTGCCTCTGCCAGCTGTAATTTTACCAAGCGCAGTGCTATATCAGCTGAATCATCTTTGGCTATTCTCTCCTTCTCGTCCTCAGCATGCTGACGCATATGGGCGCAGACATGAGAGGTCCAGCGGAGGTGGTCAGCCCCATGCATGTCCGGGTTGCGCTCCATAGCACTACGCACCGAATCAGGACAGCCACGCAGAACTCCGCTGCGGAAGGCGTGGCTATGGAGAGGGGAAGAGGACGGGTCTTCTCCTACTACGCGAACAAATTCAGCTCTACACCTGGATACAAACGCCATTGGGGTCTCATCGGCCTTGATCGCATATGTCAATTGATGCAAATGAGACGTGGGAGTTGGGAACGTATTCCGTATAACGCGTCCTATAGTAGTGGCCAAAGGTGTGTCAATTGGTGTGTCTACTGGGCGTGTGGTCAGATGCAGCTGAGAGTTTACAGTGTTCCAGTCTGCTGTGGACATTGAGTGACTTAAGATACTGACAATATCACCAGTGGTGACGATGGTGCCAGACGTTAAACGCAGCAGCTCCATCATAAATCCATTTCCTCCTTCTGTTATTGAGGGGAGAGCACTAGTGACGCAGGACAGATCAGACATGGAGTATGGTTTGTATTGTAAGGCCCCGGTGGAGGTTGGGAGTAAAGGCGCCATCATTGGGAGTTGTGTTCTATTAGGCGCTTGACGAGGAGTGACATCGATAATGTGCATGTCATCCCAATCAACTTCGTCAGCCTCAGTCTCTGTGTCTGGCTGGCCTGCAATATGCCTTCTCCGTTTTTCTATCTCTTGACTCAGTTCATCTACAAAGGAGGGGGCCCTGCAGCCTGGCCTCTGTTTAGGGGCGTGGTGTTTAGGGGCGTGGGTAGCGGCTCTAGCTGTCACAGCAGGAGGAGTCTGATGACGCGTGCTTGTTACAGGCATGGCGCATGGGGAAGTGGCTGAGACACTGTGGTCCCAGTCATGAAACGCGTGTCTATTTTTAGAGTTCCCTCCCCCTCGTCCTCCTCCTCCGTGTCTGTACACACCCTCTTTCTCTACCCTCTCTCTCTCTTCCTCCATCTCTCTCATGAACAATTTCTGCTGTCTGTCACGACGTAGCGCCTCCCACCCAGACGCAAGATCCGCTATTTCTGACTCTGGGGCTTTAACAGGGCGAGTAAAAGGGTTGTTAGGGTTGTCAAAAGTGACAGATGGTCCCAGTGGGCCCATTTCGTCATCCTCCCAAAAACATTCAAGCGCGCCGCTTGTAACCTGCAGTACGGGCATCTGTAAATTGGGCTCGTGCTTTTTCTCGTGTAGTTCTTGAACATACGGGGGAGGGGCTGTGGGCAGAGAAGGATATAACCCCCTATTGGGTTCGACCTCAACTAATTCTTTCCCTGCCTCCTTTATGTTTTTGTCTCGCATGGCCCGGCTCTGAAGTCGGAGAGATGCACCTAGAGCTAGGCCCCGAACTGCTGACCTCACTTCTCTACAGTTTGCAGCTCTCCCTACTTGTCGGCGTCTCGCCGGACTGAGTGGCAATGTCTTTTCCTCTTCAATCTGACTGAGCCGTGTTACTATCGCACGCTCCGCGTGACCACATGCATCAAACAAACACTTCATCTCCTCATTCTCGGGGAATAATCCCTGAGCCTGCAATCTTGTTACTACACTCAGCAGCTTCTCTCTCAACTTTCCTTTTTTCTTTTCATCGCTTTCTCCTTCCACATGTGCATTTAAAGAAGTTGACACTTGTGTGCCAAAGTCCTGTTCAGACTCTCTTATGATGTTTAAGTCAAACCATTCTTCTTCCCTGCTGAATTCTCCTTCCATCTTTATCACTGATTTTTACAAAACTATGTCAACTCGAATTTTTTTTTTTTTTTTTTTTTTAAATTATGACAACTTGAAGCTTACAAAATTATGACAATTCGCAGTTTACAAAATTATGACAATTCGCAGTTTACAAAATTATGACAACTCGAAGCTTATAAAATTATGACAATTCGCAGTTTACAAAATTATGACAATTCGCAGTTTACAAAATTATGACAATTCGCAGTTTACAAAATTATGACAACTCGAAGCTTATAAAATTATGACAATTCGCAGTTTACAAAATTATGACAACTCGAAGCTTATAAATTTATGAAAAATTCTCAAATAGTACGGGGCCGGTATTTAACTGATCCGGGCGTGAACACTCAGCAGGTATGGAATTCACCCGAGTTGCTGAGCTGAACACCCTCTCAGTACACAACCAGCTAAGTTTGTTTTACGGAAAATTCTCAAATAGTACGGGGCAGGTATTTGACTGATCCGGGCGTGAACACTCAGCAGGTATGGAATTCACCCGAGTTGCTGAGCTGAACACCCTCTCAGTACACAACCAGCCGTATCTATTCAACAATTTCTCCTTTTTCAAACTTTTATTACCGACAAAATTACAACAGTGAAATGTTTTATTAATTTATAGCCTAATAGAATGACAATTGATCTACTTCAACAGGCAACAACCTTGTGTTTTCACCGTTAGGTTTCCAGTTGTCCGCTGATTCAATCAATTTCAATCTCAAACACACACATTCAGTCACACTGCATCATGCACATAAAAAACCACACTGCAATTAAGCACATAAAAACCACACTGCAATTAAGCACATAAAAACTATACTGCAATTAAGCACATAAAAACTATACTGCAATTAAGCACATAAGAACTATACTGCAATTAAGCACATAAAAACTATACTGCAATTAAGCACATAAGAACTATACTGCAATTAAGCACATAAGAACTACACTGCAATTAATAATATGAGGACACGTGCGCTTACGTTCCTTTACCAATACTGTTTAAATGACCGCGTGTCAATCTTGTTCAAGATTATAAACAGGGAAGTTTCAACGACAACCGCTGTCGTGGGGTTTCACCGACCCACCCAGGGAGCTTTCACCGACACTGCTTTGTCGGGGGGTTCCCAAGACCCTTCCCGGAGTTTTCACCGACAACCGCTGTCGTGGGATCACACCGAACCCAAACCAGAGAGCTTTCACCGACACTGCTTGTCGGGGGGTTCCCAAGACCCAACCAGAGAGCTTTCACCGACACTGCCTGTCGGGGGGTTCCCAAGACCCTCCCCGGAGTTTTTACCGACAACCGCTGTCGTGGGATCACACCGAACCCAAACCGGAAGCAATATATATATCAAATTACAACAACTCGTATGCACTTCATGTATTTATCAATATTATAAATTTAGAAAATGGCGAATTTCAAAATCTCTCCGACAAATAAACTGAAGCTCAATTGACTTCTTACCCTTTTTAGAAGGGCTGGGTACCCGTTTGGTTTCCCGGAGAGTTGAAGAAATCCGCCTCGGTAACTCGTTCGTCAATCACGTCGGAAGGTCACCATTTGAAGTGGAATTCTCCTCGCCGGGATATTCCTCGAGTGTTCAAGAATTGACAGAACAGGTTATATTACAATCAAGGTTATTTATTTTAGTAATTACACACATACATGAAATGCATACCTAATACAAGATCTTGGACTCTGCTCCCCTGTCTGTCTGCCCTTCACACGGTCAGCACGCCTCAGGATGAGTGAGCCCCGAACTCAGAAAGTAAAGGATTCTTATTCTCTCTCTTTCTGACTTTCTCTTTCATCTGACTCCCAAATACTCCCAGTGAAACATTCAACCCAGGTTCCCAAACAATTAATTTTGAAATACTGCTGCTTTCTCCTCAAGGCCGGATACAGGACGAGGGTGCATAGATAAGTTTGCACCTGTCGATAAATTTAATGAATATTTGGAACAAGAACATAAGATCAGTGTGTGAGGAGACTTTTTTTTGTCTGTTCATTAGAAAGATCAAACTACAATTCTCAACTCTTCTGCCTCTGCCCCAGTGACCAAGAGATAACCTTTCCACCACACATGAAACTGTGACCCCCAGACATTTGTGAGGAAAGAGAAACCTAGTCTTTTAGACAGAAACCAGACTATTCAGCTAATGCTATATAAATCATAAACAGACTATTCAGCTAATGCTATATAAATCATAAACAGACTATTCAGCTAATGCTATATAAATCATAAATTCTCTTCACTTTCCTAATTTCTTCTCTCCTCTTCATCAGAATGAACCAGAGCTTCCGGACGGTGTTCTTGTTTCAGGGGCAGAGTTCTGGCTTCATCAGTAAGTTCCAAGAGCAACAGGCCAGGATGCTGCAGTCTCTCAACGAGCTGGAGGAGAACGCCGTCCAGCTCGACAGAATGAGCACGGGGGCAAAGATCTCCAGCGTGGCCGGCAGCTCAGTGGGGGCAGCTGGAGGTGTGCTCTCCATCGTCGGCTTGGCTTTAATGCCTGTCACATTTGGAACGTCTATCATTCTGACGATGACCGGGTTGGGGATGGGAATCACCAGCGGAGTCAACAGCGCGGTCACCACTGCCACGGGGATCGGCGTAAACCGTAAACATCAAAAGAAAGCCGGTGAGATCTTACAGAGCTTCATGGAGGACGTGCAGAGTCTCCAGAATTGTCTGGAACAGGTCACCAAAGAGGAAACAAACCCAATGGATGTGGTTCTGGGAGTAAGCATGGTGCTTTGTAATGCTGGCGGTATTGGAAAGGGTATCGATTCGCTCGTCGATGTCGCGGCAGATCTCCCCGATGTCGGTCAGGCGGCAGTCAAAGGGCCTCTTGGTCTCTCCAATGTGGCCAGGGGCGCGGCCATTGGGTTCAATGCTCTCTTCATCGGCCTGGATGTCTTCTTCATCTGTAAAGACAGCATCAGTTTGGCCAAAGGCTGCGAACCTGAAGTGTCACAGTTCATCAGAGCCAGAGCCGCTCTCTGGCGCTCGGAGATGGACTCGTGGCAGAAGATCTACGACTTCCTGAACAAAGGTCTGGCGACATCAGAGAGGAACGAAGCCGTCCTGGAGACGCCATTTTATCCAGAGTAGGAGACGAAGAAACTCAGAGAAACGGGAAAGAACATTTCGTTTGATGAAGCGGATGAAAAATAAACAGAGAAAAAGTTGTGTGTGATACAGTAGACGATCATCAACTCACTGCATCAAACATCATCAAAACGTCTCTTTGAGGGATTCTAAATCAGCTGTTCTTCTCATGACATAAACCAATTTATTGAATTTATGAACCGTTTGTTAAACCTGCTTTAAAACATGACACGTGTGTGTGTGTGTGTGTGTGTGTGTGTGTGTGTGTGTGTGTGTGTGTGTGTGTGTGTGTGTGTGTGTGTGTGTGTCATTTAGCACTTTACCTTATTAATTAAAACACTACTGAAAAATAGAATTACTATTTTAATTGAGTTGCAATTACTGTAAAATGTGCAAATTACATTCTGTACAATCTGTATGCTCTTCATTATTGTGTATGTATAATTCAATCTGCACATTTTTGTTGCACAAATTAATAAATACACATTTGAACAAATAAATGTGGTTTTCTATTAATCAAAAAAACAATGTTATGAATTCATATTATTATAGAAATACTTTCATATGTAACAGACACATCTGTCCAAGTATCCCTCCACGTGGCTGCATTCTTTATCAATACCGACAAACGCTGAGTACTATAACTTCATATTATCATGTACTATTACTACTATAATGTGCTGACCTAACAGATGATATATTTACTCTACAGCTAAACTAATTGCTGACTTGGCTGCTAATAATCACGTCATTAGGTCGCTTTGTTTCAGACGTGATATGAGATGAAAGGTCAGGTCACCATTATAGCTCTTTTTGTTTCTGGGATAATTATACGATGGAAACTCACTTTTACTTTTTAAAATGTCCTTTTGGTCAATGCATATTTTGTTAAATTAGATTATTTCTCAGTGGTTTGCTGATACAACTGGAGGTTGGAAGTATAGCACTTTCATTTGCACTATTTGCAAATGTTAACCTTTGTTTTTTGTTATTCGAGCAGCTATGTGTTTATTACTGTATGTACGATGGTATTTAATGATGCCAGTGCTGCCATATTTTACAAGCTTTTTAAAACCCCACTGTAAAGTTTTAGGAACATTAACCCGGATGTACAAAATTCTGCCTCGCCTTGAATAAATTGAAGACGGAGGTGGGTGTGGTTTATATGGGGATTAAACTGCTTTTCATAGAGACACAGGAGGAAAAAATCTGATTGGATGAAAGCCTGCTGCACTGAAAGCAGCGCTGCAGGCTGAAGGCAGAGCAACAGAGGATGACATGGCATGAGAGCCGGGTGAGGTGAGAGGAGAAGAGGCCTGGAGACGTGTACTCCAGCCACGGCATCTGCTCCAAGTTGTTTGGATATTCATTCAGACCCCCGTCCAACTCACAGCAGCAGCAGCCGGACTCTGGTCTCGACTGTTGACTGATTTCCTTCTTCTGGATCGATGATGATGTAATCCTTCTCAACCTGATGCTGTATGAACTTGAATCTGTCTCCTCTCTGACTGCTCGTGAGACGCCACAGGGACCCACTCAGGACCTCAGTAATCAAACACTCACAGAACACAGAGAGTTTGGATCAAAGTTCACTTCATGTAGATTTATTTGTAACAAACAGTTTCACAGATAAAAAAAGTTGGGCGCGGTATCAAAAGACAATAACCTCCTTCCACATCTGTCTTTCCCAACTCCCGATAAAACAAACAGACACATAACTATAACGTGACAAACGGTTTTAGGTACCGCCTCGCGTCCAACGCCCCCTAATGTCATGTATCTCGTCACCCACTCTCCTCATGTGTTCAAGTATTCATGTGTTCAAGCCGGTGACTTTAAGGAATGTGGCTGCGTTGCAGACATCTTGCACACAATACTTAATATTACGCATTATTATAAACACATTTTCCTGATGGCCAAATGCCATGGTCACACAGACGTCATATCTATATCCAACAAATGTGGTGTTCGGGAGACACATATTTTGTTGTGTGAGCCCTGACCAGAGAATTTGAGCAAACTCCAACAGGTTTATAACTTTGCAGTCGCCTCTAGTGCCGTGCACCACCTGGAACCTGCAGAGACAGAGAGTCAATAGTTGTATCTAGCATGTCAAAACTAACACCTCTTACCTTAACCAAGGGATCATGCATTTGTTGATTATTTAAACACCTGATATCAGGAAAAGGATCTCTATGTATTTTTGTTATCATCGTTGGTCTCTCATTCTTTCTTCGTCTCCCTCTCTGGATAAAATGGCGTCTCTAGGACAGTTTTGTTTCTTTTTGATGTCGGCAGACCTTTGTTCAGGAAGTCGTAGATCTTCTGCCACGAGTCTATCTCCGAGCGCCAGAGAGCGGCTCTGGCTCTGATTAACTGTGAGACTTCAGTCTCGCTGCCTTTGTACAGACTGACGCTGTCTTTACAGATACAGACGACATCCATGCCAACGGAGATAGCATTGAACCCAATGAACATTCTCCTGGTTGTCTTGCTGAGGGCAAGGGACCCCTTGACTGCTACCTGTCCAATATCTTCTATTTCTGAGGACACCTTGGAAATGTTACGTAGTGCTTCTCCTCTCTGCACTGCCTTAAAAACACGGACATCGGTAATAAGTGAATTAACTTGACGGTAAACTGATACAACAGTCTTCAGCCGAGGGAGTATTTTAGCATAATCTGCCTCCCATTGAATGTTGGCAGCTGGTTGAGCGGACACCACCTCCAGACAATCCTGGATACTCTGCACATCCTCCATGAAGCTCTGGAAAGACTTACTGGCCTTGCCTTGAAAATTACGGTTTACCGCAATCTCTGTGGTTGTGGTGACCACACTGTTGACTCCGCTGGTAACTCCAAGTGTTGTCCCACCTATTATGAGACCTAGAGAAAGTCCAGCTGTTACAGGAATTAATGCCAGGCCAATGATGGAAAGCACACCTCCAGCTGCCCCCACTGAGCTGCCGGCCACACTGGAGATCTTGGCCCCCTTGTTCATCCGGTCGAGCTGAACAGCACTTTGCTCCAGTTCTTCCAGAGACTGCAGCATCCCGGGCTGTCGCTTGCTGAACTCACGGATGAAGCCAGAACATGACACCTCCTGGAACAAGAACACCGTGCGGAAGTGCTGGTTCATCCTGGTGAAGAGAAAAAAGAAGATCACATTTTGGCGAGAAACTTTATTAACATCAACACATGGGAGACGCTTACCGGATTTCCGTGAGCTGATTAATGTGAGAAAGCATCCTTTGTATGTCATCTTCTGACAAATCCACATGGAGGTCCACCACGGTGTCGTCGTTCATCTTCATGCAAAAGTCGCTGAAGGAGCTGTGGAAGACACGGTCGCTGTGAATTTCTACTGGAGATGTTGCATCCTAATTCAATGAAATGGTGAAAACTAAATGTGGTGAAATGTCTCTTTACCTTTTCTCCAACCTCCCACAGATGTTGAGGGTGGTGTTAATGTATTCGTTCAGCTGGTACGACAGCACCTCCACATTCTGAAGTTTGGGAAGGAAGAAGGCGCTTGCGTCTCTTTTAAACTCGAGGAGGTGAGGGCAGATCATCCGTGCAGCAGCGATGACAAGCTGAACGTCGTCAGGGCCGATCCCCTCTGGCAGACGGAGCATCTGGTTCTCCAGCGTGAACACATGAAGCGAGGTGACCGCCAGATTCTCCATCGCATCCAGAAAGGAGTCCAGCTTCTCCAGACCTCCCAGAGTGTCCTTCAGCACATCAGCCAGTTTTTGTTGATCGGTGTCTTTTGTCATCTTTGTCAACTCTGTCTTCCTTGCATCCGTCCATGTAGAGAGCCTCTCACAGAATCCTCTCACTGTGCCAATGTGGCTGAAGGTATCTTTGATGTACTGGCACAAGGCCCTCTGCAGGTTCTCTCTGTAACACATAGACCAATCTCAGTGAGGGGGAAAGGGGGAGGGTCTTTTTGTGGAAGAGAAGGCTGAAAGATGGATTACTGAATGGGCCTACACAGGTGCCCAAAGTGTTGGTGCCCTTACTGGTCTTCACCTACAACACGTTACTTAAAAAGATACGTACCAAACAGGAAGAGACTCAAAATGACCACAAAAAAACATAGAGACACAATGTGACTACAAATACACAATGTGACTAAAAAGACACAATGTGACTACGTCACAATCTTTGGTTCTCATGTCCTGTCTGCAGCAAAAACATAATCCTAGAATGCTGATGAGGTGTTAAAATAAGATACATCCATTTAATTAGATAATTGTATAAACTGTTTGTATGTTGCAGCCAGAGACTTGCAGTCATGTTATTTCTCTAGTTTACAACAACAACAATAAAGTCTTTGTTCACTGTAGTTCTCCAGTATGTTTTCTCAGCTGCTAATAAATACATTATTTGTGAAAATATATATATACGTATGTACAAAAATGAGTATATTTACAAGCTAAAAACATTAGACCGTACTGTAAATATGACTTTATCTTATTGTACGCCAGTGGTGGGCCGTCAGGGCCAGCTAAGCCTTCTCTGCTGGCCTAAACAGAATCACAAAGTTATAGCTATTTTATAAATTGTATTTTTCATTCTTTTTAATTTAAATGTTATTTTATAATTAAAAGTGATATATATTTTATAATTAAATGTTATAACTAAATGTGACTACATGCATTGTACGTTAATGACGCAGCATCCCGTCATGCACATATTTATGTAAACAATATCAGACGGCACAGAAGGCCTAAGCTGCAGTGGAATATCCTTTTTGGTTAGGGACTATGGTTAGGAAGTGATGAAACTGCTGTAAAGTGATCAAACTGCTGTAAAGTGATCAAACTACTGTATTGATATTCTCTCTGGTGTTGTCCTGCAGCTTCAGCCTCATTCTTTTATTTGACTTCAGCTACAGAAGCTTTAATGAGTTAAACTGGACGAGCACTTCAGTCTGACTCATGTTTCTGATTATCATCTTTTTAATCAACTATTTTGTCTCATTACAATAAAACATGTCAAGTCAACACTTCTAGTTCACAATGAGTTGTGTTTCATAAACTGTTGTCTGCATATTCTTATGATCAGATTATAATCTGCATATAAACCATAACAACATAAAGGGATATGAGACATATTTAGTGTGAGAACGTATTTAATTCAGCATGTCTGAAACTGAACAGAGAGACAGTTTAGTAGCTTTGTTCTCTGGGGAAAAACCCTTGGTTTCACTTTCATATTGATTCTTTCATTTCTATTCCAACCTCGTTAATAAAGTAATACTTTGAAACGGATTGTTTATGTTGTTAATAAAGTAATACTTTGAACCGGGTTGTTTAAATCGTCTGCATAACACAACACTGTAAGAAGATGGACGAAGTATTTAAGATGATCTTTTTTTGTAGTTTCACCGCTGCAGACCGTCATAACTACGTCGTTAGTGAAAGTGGAGTCGGATCTTTTTTTACTATTCGACTGCACCCGTAGGTAGAAAATGCACGGCCCGCCACTGTTATGCGCTGCTAATATTTTGGCCGTTGCTGTGATAATAGTCTGGGCATCAGCAGCAAACATATTCAAACTTTACCTTTTCCCCGACATCTTTTTCTCTCCACCTGGCACACCGTCTACAGCTCCTGAGGCTTCAGATAATAGCTGTGGAGACAAAATGTTAAAAGAAAAGAATTATGGAAAAAACTCTGAAATACTAGTAAATGGCACCGGGAGGAGAAGCTTGTGTGACCAACCTTGAATGTGTGCAATGTTCTTTGTTAAGTTTGCTTTTGCTTTCATTTCTTAATCCTCCTATAAACCACACCCACCTCGGTCTTTAACTTATTCAAGGCGAGGCAGAATTGTGTACATCCTGGTTAATGTTCCTAAAACTTTACAGTGGGGTTTTAAAAAGCTTGTAAAATATGGCAGCACTGGCATCAATAAATACCATCGTACATACAGTAATAAACACATAGCTGCTCGAATAACAAAAAACAAAGGTTAACATTTGCAAATAATACGAATTAAAGTGCTATACTTCCAACCTCCAGTTATATCAGCAAACCACTGAGCAAGAATCCCATTTAACAAAAAGTCCATTTACCAAAAGGACATTTTAGTAGTATATAGTTCCCATATATATATATATATATATATATATATATATATATATATATATATATATATATATATATATATATATAATTATCCTGCACACAAAAAGGCCAAATAAACATTAAAAAGTAACCTGCAACTGTGCTTAGAAGAGCTATAATGGTGCATGTACTGATCGTGTATTTCTACCAACAAAGCATTTATAGAGCTATCAGGTTACATACTTTGGACTGTGCTGACCTTTCATCTAATATTTGCTTTAGAGCCTTATCAAATACTTGAGTGGTGGTAACGTGTGGTGAAATTGTAAAACGGCGTCTATCATATCAGTCAGATTATTTATAATGAATGTTATTGCTTCAAGGTTCATTCAGTGGTTGTTTGTGCTCTTCATCTCAATCTTTGATTCCAGGTAAAAATATATTTTTTCCCATCACACGTCTGAAACAAAGCGACCTAATGGCGTGATTATTAGCAGCAATTAGTTTAGCTGTAGAGTAAATATATCTTCTGTTAGGACAGCACACTATAGTAGTAATAGTACATGATAATATGAAGTTATAGTACTCAGCGTTTGTCGGTATTGATAACTATATTAATATTAATAATACTTGGCCAGATGTGTCTGTTACGTATGAAAGTATTTCTATAATAATATTAATTCATAACAGAAAACCACATTTCATTTTCAAATTTGTATTTATTAATTTGTGCAACAAAAATATGCAGATTTAATTATACATACACAATAATGAAGAGCATACAGATTGTACAGAATTTAATTTGCATAATATTTTTGTTCTAATTGTATTTTACAGTAATTTTCAGTAGTGTTTTAATTGATCAGGTAAAGTGCTAAATGACACACACACACACACAATGTGTCATGTTTTGAAACAGGTTTAACAAACGGTTCATAAATTCAATAAATTGGTTTATGTCATGAGAAGAACAGCTGATTAAGAATCCCTCAAAGAGACATTTTGATGATGTTTGATGCAGTGAGTTGATGATCGTCTACTGTATCACACACGACTTTTTCTTTTTTTCTTTTTTATACGCTTCATCAAACGAAATGTTCTTTCCCGTTTCTCTGTGTTTCTTCGTCTCCCTCTCTGGATAAAATGGCGTGTCCAGGACGGCTTCGTTCCCCTTTGATGTCGGCAGACCTTTGTTCAGGAAGTCGTAGATCTTCTGCCACGAGTCTATCTCCGAGCGCCAGAGAGCGGCTCTGGCTCTGATGAACTGTGACACTTCAGTTTCGCAGCCTTTGGCCAAACTGATGCTGTCTTTACAGATGAAGAAGACATCCAGGCCGATGAAGAGAGCATTGAGCCCAATGAGACCGGCCCTGGCCGAGTTGGAGAGGGCGAGCGGCCCTTTGACTGCCACCTGACCGATATCGGGGAGATCTGCCGCCACCCTGGGCACGTTGCGTAACGCTTTCCCTTCCTGCAGCGCCACTTTGCCTGCACTGACAGCCAGCTCTTCACTTTTTAACATCTTAGCAGCTGAGGCGACATCGACGAGCGAATCGATACCCTTTCCAATAGCGCCAGCTTTACAAAGCACCTTGCTTACTTCCAGAACCACATCCATTGGGTTTGTTTCCTCTTTGGTGACCTGTTCCAGACAACCCTGCAGACTCTGCACGTCCTCCATGAAGCTCTGGAAGATCTCACCGGCTTTCTTTTGATGTTTACGGTTTACGCCGATCTCCGTGGCAGTGGTGACCACGCTGTTGACTCCGCTGGTAACTCCCAGACCCACCCCGGTCATCGTCAGAATTATAGACGCTCCAAATGTGACAGGCATTAAAGCCAAGCCGACGATGGAGAGCACACCTCCAGCTGCCCCCACTGAGCTGCCGGCCACGCTGGAGATCTTTGCCCCCGTGCTCATTCTGTCGAGCTGGACGGCGTTCTCCTCCAGCTCGTTGAGAGACTTCAGCATATTCTTCTGTCGCTTTTGGAACTCACTGATGAAGCCAGAACTCTGCCCCTGAAACGAGAACACCGTCCGGAAGCTCTGGTTCATTCTGATGAAGAGGAGAGAAGAAATGAGGAAAGACACAAGATGACTCATCTCAAAAGGTTAGCATGCTACTTTAAATATTGGATTTAGGATCTGGTTCTTGTTCAAACACACATTACGAGGCAATAAAATCAACATAAATAAAGGAATAAATGACAATTTAGGTCTTAACCCTTCGAAATCTGCGACCGCGGATCCGCGGTATACGATGTTGACGTTTGGTAAATATCCATTACTTCGCGATAATTCTTCACAGAAATATGGTTCAACTTCTCCAAGATTCAGTAGAGTTTCCGCTTCCGCTGCCTTCTGCCCGCGAGATCGTACGAAATTCACAGCGAGGTCAGAGCATCTAAACATGCAAAAAGCTTCACTGAGTCAGAGGGAAGAGAGAGCAGGGAGTTTAGCCTGAGCGAAGCTACATTTTGGAGAGGACGACGGCGGAGCTTCAGAGCCTGAAGGATCCGATTTCTGCGATGAAGAGGACAACGCCAATAAAAGGATCCATTTGAAGATGGGTAAGTGTATTTACTGAACTTTGCAATAGCATATTTACGTTAGTAACGGGACCTGTAGCCAGCTAGCGCTGCTGCTAACACGGAGCGAGCTAACGAGAGCTAACGGGGAGCTAGCTGGCTACATAGTGTGTATAAGACTGAATGGCGCGTAATCAAATATTGTCACTATCCCCGTTAACTTTCTTTCAGTGAACGTAGTACGCCTAGTAGTGTTGGATCTCCGTTAACTGCTACTACCGTAGTGTTTACGGTACGTTAGCATTTTTAGCTCATGCCATGAGCATAGCTGGATCTCTGTTAGCTTAGCAACGTTAGCATGTAGCTCATGCAGTGTCTTGAGCATAGTCAGTGTTGGATCTCCGTTACGTGTCGGTGTGTAATCGTTACTTTCTTTCAGTGAACTCATAGTAATTTATTTTACAGAGGATTCACAGCTGCCAGGGTCCAGTGGACAACCGTCTCTGCCTGCCAACAGATCACCACCGCCGGCCACAGCACATCATCCCCACCGTATAATAATACATTTGGTTTTAGACATGTATCTACCATTTTATTCATATATTCCTCTGCTTTTCAAGCACCAAAACAGTTCGACCACATGAGTAAAGTTATGTTTTCACAAGAGATATGAAGAATTTTCAAAATTGAGATTACATTTTCAGCTATAGGGCCATATTATCTCTTTACACTTGTGCCATAGGACTATGGTGCCTCATTATATAGAGAGCTGAGATTGTTCTGCAATTTTGTATGTAACACATGGGTATCTATCATATGCAAGTGACTTTAAAAAGGTGAATGATGAAATGATGTAACATTGAGGAAGTGACCCCAGACTCCAGAGGGTTAACTCCTGCTGGAGGAGAACCATAACCCAAGTATTATTTCATTTCTGAGTCCTTTATATAAATTATTGAAAATCTGATGTTTTTTTTGTCATTTGAGGAATGAATTATAATAATTTTGCCTGTCATTTTCTTTAGTTACAGTACATTGAGTCTACAGCGATGCTACTGTTTCTCAAGCTCCTATTACACTTTGTGTTTTTCTAGTTTTACTTCCTTATACATTTTTGTTGCTTTTCTCTAAATGCATATTTGTGTCCGGACATGGTTAACGCTCACCTGATTTCCTCAAGCTCATTAATTTGAGAAAGCATCATTTGTACGTCATCTTCAGACAAATCCACATCAAGGTCGACCAGGGATTCATCGTTCATCTCCATGGAAAAGTCACTGAGGGAGCTGTTACAAGACACAAACACATGTTTTATAACAGATGTTTATTTAGCAAAATGTGCATAAGATTTTGAAATGTCTCTTTACCTTTTCTCTAACTTCCCACAGATGTTGAGGGTGGTCTTAATGTATTCGTTCAGCTGGTACGACAGCACCTCCACATTCTGAAGTTTGGGAAGGAAGAAGGCGCTTGCGTCTCTTTTAAACTCGAGGAGTTGAGGGCAGATGATCCGTGCAACAGCGATGACAAGCTGAACGTCGTCAGGGCCGATCCCCTCTGGCAGACGGAGCATCTGGTTCTCCAGCGTGAACACATGAAGCGAGGTGACCGCCAGATTCTCCATCGCATCCAGAAAGGAGTCCAGCTTCTCCAGACCTCCCAGAGTGTCCTTCAGCACAGCAGCCAGCTCCCTCTCCAGCTCTGCACGCCGGCTGTCTGCAGTCACCTGGGTGGCTTTGCTCTTCATGTATTCCAAAAAGGCCTTAAATCTCTCCTCCGACTTGCTGACATGGTCCATGCTTAGGTCGATGTTGTCGGCCCGGTGTTTGATGTCCATCATCATTTCCAACTCCGTCTCCCTCCCGAGGATCCATTTCTGGCTCCTCTCACAGAATTCTCTCACGGTGTCGATGTAGATGAGGGTGTCTCCGACGTAGCAGCACAAGGCCTCCTGAAGCTCCTGTCTGGAACACAAAACACCATCCAGTTTGTGAAAGTTCAAAACTGATTCAAACTAAAGTGTTGTTGTGGAGCTGCAAGACGCTTTGGACCGGAGTCAGACCGCATCTCAACATATTGAAGTTGAGCCGACAGCAGCACTACATGAGAGATACTAAATGACCCCAAAGAGACACAAAATGACCCCAAAGAGACACAAAATAATTACAAAGAGACACTAAATGACCCCAAAGAGACACTAAATGACCTCAAAGAGACACTAAATGACCCCAAAGAGACACAAAATAATTACAAAGAGACACTAAATGACCCCAAAGAGACACAAAATAATTACAAAGAGACACAAAATGACGCCAAAGAGACACAAAATAACTACAAAGAGACACTAAATGACCCCAAAGAGACACTAAATAACTAAAAAGAGACACAAAATAACTACAAAGAGACACAAAATAACTACAAAGAGACACTAAATAACTACAAAGAGACACTAAATGACCTCAAAGAGACACAAAATAATTACAAAGAGACACTAAATGACCTCAAAGAGACACAAAATAATTACAAAGAGACACTAAATGAACCCAAAGAGACACTAAATAACTACAAAGAGACACTAAATGACCGCAAAGAGACACTAAATAACTACAAAGAGACACTAAATGACCCCAAAGAGACACTAAATAATTACAAAGAGACACTAAATGACCTCAAAGAGACACAAAATAATTACAAAGAGACACTAAATGACCCCAAAGAGACACAAAATAACTAAAAAGAGACACAAAATAACTACAAAGAGACACAAAATAACTACAAAGAGACACTAAATAACTACAAAGAGACACTAAATGACCTCAAAGAGACACAAAATAATTACAAAGAGACACTAAATGACCTCAAAGAGACACAAAATAATTACAAAGAGACACTAAATGAACCCAAAGAGACACTAAATAACTACAAAGAGACACTAAATGACCGCAAAGAGACACTAAATAACTACAAAGAGACACTAAATGACCCCAAAGAGACACTAAATAATTACAAAGAGACACTAAATGACCTCAAAGAGACACAAAATAACTACAAAGAGACACTAAATGACCGCACAGAGACACTAAATAACTAAAAAGAGACACTAAATGACCCAAAGAGACACAAAATAACTACAAAGAGACACTAAATGACCCCAAAGAGACACAAAATAACTACAAAGAGACACTAAATGACCCCAAAGAGACACTAAATAACTAAAAAGAGACTCTAAATAACTACAAAGAGACTCTAAATGACCCCAAAGAGACACAAAATAACTACAAAGAGACACTAAATAACTACAAAGAGACACTAAATGACCCCAAAGAGACACAAAATAACTACAAAGAGACACTAAATAACTACAAAGAGACACTAAATGACCCCAAAGAGACACTAAATAACTACAAAGAGACACTAAATAACTACAAAGAGACACTAAATGACCCCAAAGAGACACTAAATGACCCCAAAGAGACACAAAATAACTACAAAGAGACACAAAATAACTACAAAGAGACACTAAATGACCCCAAAGAGACACAAAATAACTACAAAGAGACACTAAATGACCCCAAAGAGACACTAAATGACCCCAAAGAGACACTAAATGACCCCAAAGAGACACTAAATAACTACAAAGAGACACTAAATATCTACAAAGAGACACTAAATGACCCCAAAGAGACACAAAATAACTACAAAGAGACACTAAATAACTACAAAGAGACACTAAATTACCCCAAAGAGACACAAAATAACTACAAAGAGACACTAAATGACCTCAAAGAGACACAAAATAATTACAAAGAGACACTAAATGACCTCAAAGAGACACAAAATAATTACAAAGAGAAACTAAATGACCCCAAAGAGACACTAAATAACTACAAAGAGACACTAAATGACCGCAAAGAGACACAAAATAATTACAAAGAGACACTAAATGACCTCAAAGAGACACAAAATAATTACAAAGAGACACTAAATGACCGCAAAGAGACACTAAATAACTACAAAGAGACACTAAATGACCGCACAGAGACACTAAATAACTAAAAAGAGACACAAAATAACTACAAAGAGACACTAAATGACCCCAAAGAGACACTAAATAACTACAAAGAGACACTAAATAACTACAAAGAGACACTAAATAACTACAAAGAGACACTAAATGACCCCAAAGAGAAACTAAATGACCCCAAAGAGACACAAAATAATTACAAAGAGACACTAAATAACTACAAAGAGACACAAAATAACTACAAAGAGACACAAAATAACTACAAAGAGACACTAAATGACCCCAAAGAGACACAAAATAACTACAAAGTAACACTAAATGACCCCAAAGAGACACTAAATGACCCCAAAGAGACACTAAATAACTACATAGAGACACTAAATGACCCCAAAGAGACACAAAATAACTACAAAGACACACTAAATGACCCCAAAGAGACACTAAATAACTAAAAAGAGACACTAAATGACCCAAAGAGACACAAAATAACTACAAAGAGACACTAAATGACCCCAAAGAGACACACAATAACTACAAAGAGACACTAAATGACCGCACAGAGACACCAAATAACTACAAAGAGACACTAAATGACCCCAAAGAGACACAAAATAACTACAAAGAGACACTAAATGACCCCAAAGAGACACTAAATAACTAAAAAGAGACTCTAAATAACTACAAAGAGACACTAAATAACTACAAAGAGACTCTAAATGACCCCAAAGAGACACAAAATAACTACAAAGAGACACTAAATAACTACAAAGAGACACTAAATGACCCCAAAGAGACACTAAATAACTACAAAGAGACACTAAATAACTACAAAGAGACACTAAATAACTACAAAGAGACACTAAATAACTACAAAGAGACACTAAATAACTACAAAGAGACACTAAATGACCCCAAAGAGACACTAAATGACCCCAAAGAGACACAAAATAACTACAAAGAGACACAAAATAACTACAAAGAGACACTAAATGACCCCAAAGAGACACAAAATAACTACAAAGAGACACTAAATGACCCCAAAGAGACACTAAATGACCCCAAAGAGACACTAAATAACTACAAAGAGACACTAAATGACCCCAAAGAGACACAAAATAACTACAAAGAGACACTAAATAACTACAAAGAGACACTAAATTACCCCAAAGAGACACAAAATAACTACAAAGAGACACTAAATGACCTCAAAGAGACACAAAATAATTACAAAGAGACACTAAATGACCTCAAAGAGACACAAAATAATTACAAAGAGAAACTAAATGACCCCAAAGAGACACTAAATAACTACAAAGAGACACTAAATGACCGCAAAGAGACACTAAATAATTACAAAGAGACACTAAATGACCTCAAAGAGACACAAAATAATTACAAAGAGACACTAAATGACCGCAAAGAGACACTAAATAACTACAAAGAGACACTAAATGACCGCACAGAGACACTAAATAACTAAAAAGAGACACAAAATAACTACAAAGAGACACTAAATGACCCCAAAGAGACACTAAATAACTACAAAGAGACACTAAATAACTACAAAGAGACACTAAATAACTACAAAGAGACACTAAATGACCCCAAAGAGACACTAAATAACTACAAAGAGACACTAAATAACTACAAAGAGACACTAAATGACCCCAAAGAGAAACTAAATGACCCCAAAGAGACACAAAATAATTACAAAGAGACACTAAATAACTACAAAGAGACACAAAATAACTACAAAGAGACACAAAATAACTACAAAGAGACACTAAATGACCCCAAAGAGACACAAAATAACTACAAAGTAACACTAAATGACCCCAAAGAGACACTAAATGACCCCAAAGAGACACTAAATAACTACATAGAGACACTAAATGACCCCAAAGAGACACAAAATAACTACAAAGACACACTAAATGACCCCAAAGAGACACTAAATAACTAAAAAGAGACACTAAATGACCCAAAGAGACACAAAATAACTACAAAGAGACACTAAATGACCCCAAAGAGACACACAATAACTACAAAGAGACACTAAATGACCGCACAGAGACACCAAATAACTACAAAGAGACACTAAATGACCCCAAAGAGACACAAAATAACTACTAAGAGACACTAAATGACCCCAAAGAGACACTAAATAACTACAAAGAGACACTAAATGACCCCAAAGAGACTCTAAATAACTACAAAGAGACTCTAAATGACCCCAAAGAAACACAAAATAACTACAAAGAGACACTAAATAACTACAAAGAGACACTAAATGACCCCAAAGAGACACAAAATAACTACAAAGAGACACTAAATAACTACAAAGAGACACTAAATAACTACAAAGAGACACTAAATAACTACAAAGAGACACTAAATGACCCCAAAGAGACACTAAATGACCCCAAAGAGACACAAAATAACTACAAAGAGACACAAAATAACTACAAAGAGACACTAAATGACCCCAAAGAGACACAAAATAACTACAAAGAGACACTAAATGACCCCAAAGAGACACAAAATAACTACAAAGAGACACTAAATGACCCCAAAGAGACACTAAATGACCCCAAAGAGACACTAAATAACTACAAAGAGACACAAAATAACTACAAAGAGACACTAAATAACTACAAAGAGACACTAAATTACCCCAAAGAGACACAAAATAACTACAAAGAGACACTAAATGACCTCAAAGAGACACAAAATAATTACAAAGAGACACTAAATGACCTCAAAGAGACACAAAATAATTACAAAGAGAAACTAAATGACCCCAAAGAGACACTAAATAACTACAAAGAGACACTAAATGACCGCAAAGAGACACTAAATAATTACAAAGAGACACTAAATGACCTCAAAGAGACACAAAATAATTACAAAGAGACACTAAATGACCGCAAAGAGACACTAAATAACTACAAAGAGACACTAAATGACCGCACAGAGACACTAAATAACTAAAAAGAGACACAAAATAACTACAAAGAGACACTAAATGACCCCAGAGACACTAAATAACTACAAAGAGACACTAAATAACTACAAAGAGACACTAAATAACTACAAAGAGACACTAAATGACCCCAAAGAGAAACTAAATGACCCCAAAGAGACACAAAATAATTACAAAGTAACACTAAATGACCCCAAAGAGACACTAAATGACCCCAAAGAGACACTAAATAACTACATAGAGAAACTAAATGACCCCAAAGAGACACAAAATAACTACAAAGTAACACTAAATGACCCCAAAGAGACACTAAATGACCCCAAAGAGACACTAAATAACTACATAGAGACACTAAATGACCCCAAAGAGACACAAAATAACTACAAAGACACACTAAATGACCCCAAAGAGACACAAAATAACTACAAAGAGACACAAAATAACTACAAAGAGACACTAAATTACCCCAAAGAGACACAAAATAATTACCAAGAGACACTAAATGACCTCAAAGAGACACAAAATAATTACAAAGAGACACTAAATGACCCCAAAGAGACACTAAATAACTACAAAGAGACACTAAATGACCGCAAAGAGACACTAAATAACTACAAAGAGACACTAAATGACCCCAAAGAGACACAAAATAATTACAAAGAGACACTAAATGACCTCAGAGACACAAAATAATTACAAAGAGACACTAAATGACCCCAAAGAGACACTAAATAACTACAAAGAGACTCTAAATGACCCCAAAGAGACACAAAATAACTACAAAGAGACACAAAATAACTACACAGAGACACTAAATAACTACAAAGAGACACTAAATGACCCCAAAGAGACACTAAATAACTACAAAGAGACACAAAATAACTACAAAGAGACACTAAATGACCCCAAAGAGACACTAAATAACTACAAAGAGACACTAAATAACTACAAAGAGACACTAAATAACTACAAAGAGACACTAAATGACCCCAAAGAGACACTAAATGACCCCAAAGAGACAAAAAATAACTACAAAGAGACACTAAATGACCCCAAAGAGACACTAAATAACTAAAAAGAGACACTAAATGACCCCAAAGAGACACTAAATAACTACAAAGAGACTCTAAATGACCCCAAAGAGACACAAAATAACTACAAAGAGACACAAAATAACTACAAAGAGACACTAAATAACTACAAAGAGACACTAAATGACCCCAAAGAGACACTAAATAACTACAAAGAGACACAAAATAACTACAAAGAGACACTAAATGACCCCAAAGAGACACTAAATAACTACAAAGAGACACTAAATGACCCCAAAGAGACACTAAATAACTACAAAGAGACACTAAATGACCCCAAAGAGACACTAAATAACTACAAAGAGACACTAAATAACTACAAAGAGACACTAAATTACCCCAAAGAGACACAAAATAACTACAAAGAGACACTAAATAACTACAAAGAGACCACAATAACTAAATGACGACAAAGAGACACAAAACAACTACAGAGGCAAAAAGACAACCAACAGAACTACAAAAAGAACACAATGACTACAAAGAGACACAGACACACAACACTTCTACAAAGTAAACTACAAACAAAAAACACTGGATTTACCATCAACTATTTGTCACACAATAAATATGCATGTGTGAGTTTATTAATCACTAAAAAGGCCCACTTAAACATACACACACTGTCTGGTCTCATTATGGCTGTATATATAATATTCAGCTATTGTAGATTTCTTACTGTTTTTTACCGTTTATTATTTATATTACTTCTTGTGTGAACTTTACCCTGTTTGCTGCTGTAATCCTGTAAATGTCCTGACTGCAGGACTAATAAAGGAATATCTAATCCAATCTAATATAATATAATTTAAAATAATGTAATCTAATACATCAGCATGCTGGTTCCTAACTGGGCTCAGGACCCTCCAGTGTTCCCAGTGGGGTTGTGAGATGATGATGGAAAAGAGGAAAGAATACCAGAGCAGTTCCTGTTTTCAGAAAAGTTCTTTTCCAACAATATTCTATTGAGCACAGTAAACTGTAATAACCCGATTTTGAACAGTGAAATGATTTTACACTGATGAATAATGTCACTACGTGCAACATCACTGTTCTACACAACAACTGAGGGTGAAACCACTCAAAAGCAGATAACATCTTTATAAACTGGGTGTTTCCTTTTGCACTCACAGATCTGTCTCCTAAACACACACACTGTCTCCTAAACACACACACACACACTGTCTCCTAAACACACACACACACACACACACACACACACACACACACACTGTCTCCTAAACACACACAATGTCTCCTAAACACACACACACACACACACACACACACACACTGTCTCCTAAACACACACAATGTCTCCTAAACACACACACTGTCTCCTAAACACACGCAATGTCTCCTAAACACACACACTGTCTCCTAAACACACACACACTGTCTCCTAAACACACACACACTGTCTCCTAAACACACACAATGTCTCCTAAACACACACAATGTCTCCTAAACACACACAATGTCTCCTAAACACACACACACACACACTGTCTCCTACACACACACACACTGTCTCCTAAACACACACAATGTCTCCTAAACACACACACACACTGTCTCCTACACACACACACACTGTCTCCTAAACACACACACTGTCTCCTAAACACACACAATGTCTCCTAAACACACACACACTGTCTCCTAAACACACACACACACTGTCTCCTAAACACACACACACTGTCTCCTAAACACACACAATGTCTCCTAAACACACACACACACTGTCTCCTAAACACACACACACTGTCTCCTAAACACACACACACTGTCTCCTAAACACACACAATGTCTCCTAAACACACACAATGTCTCCTAAACACACACACACACTGTCTCCTACACACACACACACTGTCTCCTAAACACACACACTGTCTCCTAAACACACACAATGTCTCCTAAACACACACACACTGTCTCCTAAACACACACACACACTGTCTCCTAAACACACACACACTGTCTCCTAAACACACACAATGTCTCCTAAACACACACACACACTGTCTCCTAAACACACACACACTGTCTCCTAAACACACACACACTGTCTCCTAAACACACACAATGTCTCCTAAACACACACAATGTCTCCTAAACACACACACACACACACACAATGTCTCCTAAACACACACACACTGTCTCCTAAACACACACACTGTCTCCTAAACACACACACACACACACAATGTCTCCTAAACACACACACACTGTCTCCTAAACACACACACTGTCTCCTAAACACACACACAATGTCTCCTAAACACACACACACTGTCTCCTAAACACACACACTGTCTCCTAAACACACACACACTTCCTCCTAAACACACACACACACTGTCTCCTAAACACACACACACTGTCTCCTAAACACACACACACTGTCTCCTAAACACACACAATGTCTCCTAAACACACACAATGTCTCCTAAACACACACACACACACTGTCTCCTACACACACACACACTGTCTCCTAAACACACACACTGTCTCCTAAACACACACAATGTCTCCTAAACACACACACACTGTCTCCTAAACACACACACACACTGTCTCCTAAACACACACACACTGTCTCCTAAACACACACAATGTCTCCTAAACACACACACACACTGTCTCCTAAACACACACACACTGTCTCCTAAACACACACACACTGTCTCCTAAACACACACAATGTCTCCTAAACACACACAATGTCTCCTAAACACACACACACACACACACAATGTCTCCTAAACACACACACACTGTCTCCTAAACACACACACTGTCTCCTAAACACACACACACACACACAATGTCTCCTAAACACACACACACTGTCTCCTAAACACACACACTGTCTCCTAAACACACACACAATGTCTCCTAAACACACACACACTGTCTCCTAAACACACACACTGTCTCCTAAACACACACACACTTCCTCCTAAACACACACACACACACACTGTCTCCTAAACACACACACTGTCTCCTAAACACACACACACTGTCTCCTAACACACACACACACACACACACACACACACACACACACACACACACACACACACACACACACACACACACACACACTGTCTCCTAAACACACGCACTGTCTCCTAAACACACACACACTGTCTCCTAACACACACACACACACACACACACACACACACACACACACACTGTCTCCTGCAGGCTTCCGGCCTCTTTCTGTGTAAAAGCATCTCAGAGATGTGAACTCGTACCTCGCAGCAGACATGTTTCTCCTCCTGGTCTCTTCTTCAGCTCCTCGTGTTATTACCTGCGTGGTTGAGAACATATGAACAGATCTCTCACGTGGACAGATCACCAGATCAGTCGCTAATACTCTCCATCTGATGGAGGAGTGTTATTTATATACTGCTTGGTTTCGTTTTCCTTTCTCCACGTCTCCAGGAGAGCCACGCCCACGTAGAGTCGTGTGAGTTTTGTTTTCCTCTCAGAATGAAGCCAGTGTAACTTGCAGGACCGGTTCACTTCTCGCGTGATGTTGTTCTCACACCAGCTGATTGCATGACGCTGCCTTCATGTCGGAAATGTAAAACTTTGCATTAATAAAACAAAGAGAATAAAAACTGAATGTCTGCGTGTCAAAGGAGGAAGTGGAGGACACGTCATCTCTCTGCCTTGTTTACACTGTTGCTGCTTTCATTGTTTTCTTCTGTTTTTACCATATAAAGTGTCTTTGAGGACGTTTAAAGCGCTGTACACATACAATGTATTATTATTATTATTATTATTATTATTATTATTATTATTATTAAGTTTCACATAGGGTACTTTAGTTGAGTGTTTACTTGATGTACTTTCTTTGCTCCTCCGCTTCATTTCAGAGAGAATAAAGACGTTATTTCCTGTTAGAGGACAACCTGCAGCTTTATTTATTTAGAAAGTCTAGAAATGGTACAAACTCTCAGCATTGCTTTCAATTTGAACTTTTAATCACTCAAAATACTGTAAGTGAAAAGTGGCTTTGCAGCGTCTTTTGGTGAATATTAATTTTTCAGAAAAAGTTAAATGCAATATAAAATCAAATAAAAAAAAAAAAAAGGTGCTAATGCAAAATAAAAACTTTAATGATGCCTTCAGGGTCCAGTTCACTTCTCAGAAGTCTTGTGTAACAGCGCCATCCAGTGGCGTACATGGTCTTTACATATAAAGTTTTCTGTTTTTGCTTGAATGTAAAATATTAAAGTAATGAGTAATAATTCTTGAAATAACTTGATGTCGGCTGATAGATCAAACACTGCTGCCATGAAGTAACATGTGTAAATCAAGGCTAGACACACACACACACACACACACACACACACACACACACACACACACACACACACACACACACACACATATTAATAATAATAATAATAATAAATTGTATTTGTACAGCGCTTTAAAACGTCCTCAAAGACACTTTATATGGTAAAAACAGAAGAACAAAATGAAAGCAGTAACAGTGTAAACAAGGCAGAGAGACGACGTGTCCTCCACTTCCTCCTTTGAACGGACACGCAGTCAGTATAAACAATACTCTAATTACATAGAAAGTATAAAAGACTGTAGCAAAACAATTCTATAAATAGCAAAGGTCATTAAATCTGAGAGTTGATTGAGTATTTGTGAAAAACAGTTCAATTATAAAATAGCTATAACTTTGTGATTCTGTTTAGGCCAGCAGAGAAGGCTTAGCAGGCCCTGACGGCCACCACTGGATACTAAAGAGAAGCTATTCATATGCATATTCATACCGGTTTGCACTACTGACCTTTGCCTTCTTGTCCTCCAGTCCCGGGGGCATGAGAGCCGGGTGAGGTGAGAGGAGAAGAGGCCTGGAGACGTGTACTCCAGCCACGGCATCTGCTCCAAGTTGTTTGGATATTCATTCAGACCCCCGTCCGACTCACAGCAGCAGCAGCCGGACTCTGGTCTCGACTGTTGTGGCTGATTTCCTTCTTCTGGATCGATGATGATGTAATCCTTCTCAACCTGATGCTGTATGAACTTGAATCTGTCTCCTCTCTGACTGCTCGTGAGACGCCACAGGGACCCACTCAGGACCTCAGTAATCAAACACTCACAGAACACAGAGAGTTTGGATCAAAGTTCAATTCACGTAGATTTATTTGTAACAAACAGTTTCACAGATAAAAAAAGTTGGGCGCGGTATCAAAAGACAATAACCTCCTTCCACATCTGTCTTTCCCAACTCCCGATAAAACAAACAGACACATAACTATAACGTGACAAACGGTTTTAGGTACCGCCTCGCGTCCAACCCCCCCTAATGTCATGTATCTCGTCACCCACTCTCCTCATGTGTTCAAGTATTCATGTGTTCAAGCCGGTGACTTTAAGGAATGTGGCTGCGTTGCAGACATCTTGCACACAATACTTAATATTACGCATTATTATCAACACATTTTCCTGATGGCCAAATGCCATGGTCACACAGACGACATATCTATATCCAACAAATGTGGTGTTACACATTTTGTTATGTGAGCCCTGACCAGAGAATTTGAGCAAACTCCAACAGGTTTATAACTTTGCAGTCGCCTCTAGTGCCGTGCACCACCTGGAACCTGCAGAGACAGAGAGTCAATAGTTGTATCTATCATGTCAAAACTAACACCTCTTACCTTAACCAAGGGATCATGCATTTGTTGATTATTTAAACACCTGTTATCAGGAAAAGGATCTCTATGTTTTTTTAGTTTTTCTTTTTTAATCATGCTATGGTGTAAATGTATACTTAAAACAGGCTTGTACACATCAGTGGTTTTGCTTTCTTTTTGTGTCGGAAATAATTAAAATATCCTTTCTTTCTGAAACAGACTATCTGCCTTTGTTTTCCTAAATTAATGAACAGACCACATTATAAAAGAGTTGGAAGAAATGTCTTTATTAACTGTAAAAATCTGAATGATGTACAAAAAATGATTTTGGCTTTCCTCCTTTTTATATACATATTATATGAAGGAAGTCTAACTGTCCTAAAGTTAGATACATGTATTCTTTACAGTTCTTTCATTGTGGATTCAAAGCATTGCAACAATAACACAAGCAGGTACCTCAACTGAAACCTTGACTTTGTAAAAGTCCAGCGTCTGAAACAAAAATCTTCTCATGTTGCATGAAGCAAACATCTGAGTACTGATGTGATTTGGCCTCTCAGTGTTGAATGAAGCAGAAAAGGCATCTTAAAAGCATAATGCCACATAATGAGCTCTGATCTTATTTATAACTGATTATATAGCAAAAACACATATTGAATCATTGGAAATGGCAGAAAATTGTATTTCTAAGTAGCCTGGTATTTCTATCTTACAATTAATCGTACATTGTTTTATGAATGTATAAATCCAATCAATCCGTTCACTATCTACTACATCATCGTTGGTCTCTCATTCTTTCTTCGTCTCCCTCTCTGGATAAAATGGCGTCTCCAGGACGGCTTCGTTCCCCTTTGATGTCGGCAGACCTTTGTTCAGGAAGTCGTAGATCTTCTGCCACGAGTCTATCTCCGAGCGCCAGAGAGCGGCTCTGGCTCTGATGAACTGTGACACATCAGTTTCACAGCCTTTGGCCAAACTGATGCTGTCTTTACAGATGAAGAAGACATCCAGGCCGATGAAGAGAGCATTGAGCCCGATGAGACCGGCCCTGGCCGAGTTGGAGAGGGCGAGAGACCCTTTGACTGCCGCCTGACCGATATCGGGGAGATCTGCCGCCACCCTGGGCACGTTGCGTAACGCTTTACCTTCCTGCAGCGCCACTTTGCCTGCACTGACAGCCAGCTCTTCACTTTTTAACATCTTAGCAGCTGAGGCGAGATCGACGAGCAAATCGATACCCTTTCCAATAGCGCGAGCTTTACGAAGCATCTTGCTTACTCCCACAACCACATCCATTGGGTTCGTTTCCACCTGTTCCAGACAACCCTGCAGACTCTGTACGTCCTCCATGAAGCTCTGTAAGATCTCCCCGGCTTTCTTTTTATGTTTATGGTTTACACCGATCTCCGTGGCAGTGGTAACCACGCTGTTGACTCCGCTGGTAACTCCCATCCCCACCCCGGTCATCGTCAGAATTAAAGATGCTCCAGCTGTGACCGGCATTAAAGCCAAGCCGACGATGGAGAGCACACCTCCAGCTGCCCCCACTGAGCTGCCGGCCACGCTGGAGATCTTTGCCCCCGTGCTCATTCTGTCGAGCTGGACGGCGTTCTCCTCCAGCTCGTTGAGAGACTGCAGCATCCTGGCCTGTCGCTCTTGGAACTCACTGATGAAGCCAGAACTCTGCCCCTGAAACAAGAACACCGTCCGGAAGCTCTGGTTCATTCTGATGAAGAGGAGAGAAGAAATTAGGAAAGACACAAGATGACTCATCTCAAAAGGTTAGCATGCTACTTTAAATATTGGATTTAGGATCTGGTTCTTGTTCAAACACACATTACGAGGCAATAAAATCAACATAAATAAAGGAATACATGACAACTTAGGTGTTAACCCTTCGAAATCTGCGGACCGCGGATCCGCGGGATACGATGTTGACGTTTTGTAAATATTCATTTCTTCGCGATTATTCTGCACAGAAATATGGTTCAACTTCTCCAAGATTCAGTAGAGTTTCTACTTCACAGCGAGATCAGAGCATCTAAACATGCAAAGAGCTTCACTGAGTCAGAGGGAAGAGAGAGCAGGGAGTTTAGCCTGAGCAAAGCTACATTTTGGAGAGGACGATGGCGGAGCTTCAGAGCCTGAAGGATTTGATTCCTGTGATGAAGAGGACAACGCCAATAAAAGGGATCCATTTGAAGATGGGTAAGTGTATTTACTGAACTTTGCAATAGCATATTTACGTTAGTAACGGGACCTGTAGCCAGCTAGCGCTGCTACTAACACGGAGCGAGCTAACGAGAGCTAACGGGGAGCTAGCTGGCTACATAGTGTGTATAAGACTGAATGGTGCGTAATCAAATATTGTCACTATCCCCGTTAACTTTCTTTCAGTGAACGTAGTACGCCTAGTAGTGTTGGATCTCCGTTAACTGCTACTACCGTAGTGTTTACGTTACGTTAGCATTTTTAGCTCATGCCATGAGCATAACTGGATCTCTGTTACGTGTTTGAAAAACGGCACAGCACAGTACCTTTAAAAAGGTGAATTTAAGAAATTATGTAAAATCGCGAAAATGACCCCCGACTCCAGAGGGTTAACTCCTGCTGGAGAAGAACCATAACCCAAGTATTATTCCATTTCTGAGTCCTTTATATATACAAAATTGAAAAACTAATGTTTTTTTTTGTCATTTAAGGAATGAATTATAATAATTTTGCCTGTCATTTTCTTTAGTTACAGTACATTGACTCTACAGCGATGCTACTGTTTCTCAAGGTCCTATTCAACTTTGTGTTTTTCTTGTTTTACTTATAATTTTTGTTGCTTTTCTTTCAATGCATATTTGTATCCGGACATGGTTAACGCTCACCTGATTTCATCAAGATCATTAATTTGAGAAAGCATCATTTGTACGTCATCTTCAGACAAATCCACATCAAGGTCCACCAGGGATTCATCGTTCATCTCCATGGAAAAGTCACTGAGGGAGCTGTTACAAGACACAAACACATGTTTTATAACAGATGTTTATTTAGCAAAATGTGCATAAGATTTTGAAATGTCTCTTTACCTTTTCTCTAACTTCCCACAGATGTTGAGGGTGGTCTTAATGTATTCGTTCAGCTGGTACGACAGCACCTCCACATTCTGAAGTTTGGGAAGGAAGAAGGCGCTTGCGTCTCTTTTAAACTCGAGGAGTTGAGGGCAGATGATCCGTGCAACAGCGATGACAAGCTGAACGTCTTCAGGACAGATCCCCTCTGGCAGACGGAGCACCTGGTTCTCCAGCGTGAACACATGAAGCGAGGTGACGGCCAGCTTCTCCACTGCATCCAGGAAACAGCCGAGCTTCTCCAGACCTCACAGAGTGTCCTTCAGCACAGCAGCCAGTTTTTGTTGATCGGTGTCTTTTGTCATCTTTGTCAACTCTGTCTCCCTTGCATCCGTCCATGTAGAGAGCCTCTCACAGAATCCTCTCACTGTGCCAATGTGGCTGAAGGTATCTTTGATGTACTGGCACAAGGCCCTCTGCAGGTTCTCTCTGTAACACATAGACCAATCTCAGTGAGGGGGAAAGGGGGAGGGTCTTTTTGTGGAAGGGAAGGCTGAAAGATGGATTACTGAATGGGCCTACTGGGCACAGGCACAGGTGCCCAAAGTGTTGGTGCTCTTCTGGTCTTCACCTACAACACATTACTCAAAAACATACGTACCAAACAGGAAGAGACTCAAAATGACCACAAAAAAACATATGACTACAAAGAAACACAATGTGACCTCCTGAAGCAAAACACCATCCAGTTTGTGAAAGTTCAAAACTGATTCAAACCTAAACAGGACGCTTTGACCGCCGCTCTGCATCTCCAGAGGGAACAACATACTGAAGTTGAGCCGACAGCAGCACTAAATGACTAGAGAGAGAAACTAAATGACCCCAAAGAGACACTAAATGACCCCAAAAAGACACTAAATGACTTCAAAGAGACACTAAATGACCTCAAAGAGACACAAAATAACTACAAAGAGACACTAAATGACCTCAAAGAGACACTAAATGACCCCAAAGAGACACTAAATGACCTCAAAGAGACACTAAATGACTTCAAAGAGACACTAAATGACCTCAAAGAGACACTAAATGACCCCAAAGAGACACTAAATGAACCTCAAAGAGACACTAAATAACTACAAAGAGACACTAAATGACCTCAAAGAGACACTAAATGACTACAGAGAGACACAGAAACACAAAACAGCTACAAAGAGACAAAAACTACACAAAAAGACCACAAGAACTAAATGACGACAAAGAGACACAAAACAACTACAGAGAGGCAAAAAGACAACCAACAGAACTACAAAAAGAACTGAATGACCACAAAGAGACTAAAAACAGCAACAAGAGACAAGCAAGTACAGAGAAATGCAGAAAGACAACACAATGACTACAAAGAGACGCAGACACACAACACTTCTACAAAGTAAACTACAAACAAAAAACACTGGATTTACCATCAACTATTTGTCACACAATAAATATGCATGTGTGAGTTTATTAATCACTAAAAAGGCCCACTTAAACATACACACACTGTCTGGTCTCATTATGGCTGTATATATAATATTCAGCTATTGTAGATTTATTACTGTTTTTTACCGTTTATTATTTATATTACTTGTATTTTTTTACTATGTCTCTTGTGTGAACACTACCCTGTTTGCTGCTGTAATCCTGTAGATAATCTAATATAATCTAATATAAAGTAAAATAATCTAATCTAATACATCAGCATGCTGGTTCCTAACTGGGCTCAGGACCCTCCAGTGTTCCCAGTGGGGTTGTGAGATGATGCTGGAAAAGAGGAAAGAATATCAGAGCAGTTCCTGTTTTCAGAAAAGTTCTTTTCCAACAATATTCTATTGAGCACAGTAAAATGTAATAACCCGATTTTGAACAGTGAAATGATTTTACACTGATGAATAATGTCACTACGTGCAACATTATCACTTTCATTATTACACACATTATTATCACTTTCATTATTACACACACTATTATCACTTTCATTATTACACACACTATTATCACTTTCATTATTACACACACTATTATCACTTTCATTATTACACACACTATTATCACTTTCATTATTACACACACATACATCATTATTCAACATCACTGTTCTACACAACAACTGAGGGTGAAACCCCAAACACTCAAAAGCAGATAACATCTTTATAAACTGGGTGTTTCCTTCTGCGCTCACAGATCTGTCTCCAACACACACACACACTGTCTCCTAAACACACACACACTGTCTCCTAAACACACACACACTGTCTCCTAAACACACACACACTGTCTCCTACACACACACACACTGTCTCCTAAACACACACACTGTCTCCTAAACACACACACACACTGTCTCCAACACACACACTGCCTCCTAAACACACACACTGTCTCCTAAACACACACACACACTGTCTCCTAAACACACACACTGTCTCCTAAACACACACACACAATGTCTCCTAAACACACACACTGTCTCCTAAACACACACACACAATGTCTCCTAAACACACACACTGTCTCCTAAACACACACACACAATGTCTCCTAAACACACACACTGTCTCCTAAACACACACACACTGTCTCCTAAACACACACAATGTCTCCTAAACACACACACACACTGTCTCCTAAACACACACACTGTCTCCTAAACACACACACACTGTCTCCTAAACACACACACTGTCTCCTAAACACACACACACACTGTCTCCTAAACACACACACACTGTCTCCTAAACACACACACTGTCTCCTAAACACACACACTGTCTCCTAAACACACACACACTGTCTCCTAAACACACGTCCTGTCTCCTAAACACACACACACTGTCTCCTAAACACACACACTGTCTCCTAAACACACACACTGTCTCCTAAACACACACACACTGTCTCCTAAACACACACACACACACACACACACACACACACACACACACACACTGTCTCCTAAACACACACACTGTCTCCTAAACACACGCCCTGTCTCCTAAACACACACACACTGTCTCCTAAACACACACACACTGTCTCCTAAACACACACACACACACACACACACACACACACACACACACACACACACACACACACACACACACACACACTGTCTCCTGCAGGCTTCCGGTCTCTTTCTGTGTAAAAGCATCTCAGAGATGTGAACTCGTACCTCGCAGCAGACATGTTTCTCCTCCTGGTCTCTTCTTCAGCTCCTCGTGTTATTACCTGCGTGGTTGAGAACATATGAACAGATCTCTCACGTGGACAGATCACCAGATCAGTCGCTAATACTCTCCATCTGATGGAGGAGTGTTATTTATGTACTGCTTGGTTTCGTTTTCCTTTCTCCACGTCTCCAGGAGAGCCACGCCCACGTAGAGTCGTGTGAGTTTTGTTTGGAAAATACAAACTTTAATGATGCCATCAGGGTCCAGTTCACTTCTCAGAAGTCTTGTGTAACAGCGCCATCCAGTGGCGTACAGGGTCTTTAAATATAAAGTTTTCTGTTTTTGCTTGAAAAATCTTGAAATGGCTTGATGTCGGCTGATAGATCAAACACTGCTGCCATGAAGTAACGTGTGTAAATCAAGGCTAGACACACACACACCGATGTGTATACAAGCTATAGGCAGTGAGGTGGGCTTCGTGCTGTTGCTATGGCAACAGGGCATTCAGAATATGTATGTTTTCTCTCTGCTGATCTCAGTTCACTCCTCTCAACGATGACGCTCAGGATGCTCACTGTGAACAGATCTCAGGTCAGGCTAAACATTTAAGTAATGTAATAAAACTGTCAGGAGAAAAAAAGAGGCGAGTTTCAGGTTTGATGAGGGAGAATGAGCAAGAAGGAAATAATGACGTTAATAAGAGGAAGGAAAGAAACTTGAAGACAATGTTAAAAACATGAACATAAGACAAGATAGAAAGAAACAATGAAGGAAGAAATTAAAGAAAGAGAAAGCAAAAACTTGAATATGAAGAGAGGAAAGAGACAGATGGGATCAGTACATAACAAAAGTGAAAGTATAGGAACAAACAAAGGAAGGAAGGAATTAAAAGAAACAGAAATACAGCGATAAAATGAAGGGAAGGGCAACATGAAGACAAGATAACAATTAGAAGGAAAAGAAAGGATGAGCAAAAAAGAAGAATGAAAGTATAGGAACCAACAAAGGAAGGAGGAATACAAAATAAAGTATAAGGAAAGTAAGAAGTGATTCACACATTATCGTGGCTCACTCTTCTTAAAGGAAATAAGTGAGTCTATCAGACACAAAAATACAGCAGAAAAAACTAACAAATTAAGTATTATTCCATTAATGGCAATTAGCAGCATGGGTTCATGGGTGAGTTAGAAAATGGGGGTTCTTAGGTGCCCGAAGGCCCCGGGGCCCCTGAATGGGTTACTCCGGCCCCGCAGGATGCCGGAGCAGCGAAGGACAGCTTCAAAACGCTCAGTCAGCTGCTCTCAGCTCAGCGCCGACACGGAGGGATCAGAGTGGAAACACTGCTGACACGGCAGTGTCCTCACAACACGCAAGACAGCAGGATAACATCTGCAGAACACGCCGGAGAACACGGAGAACACGGAGGAACCTGGAGTGAGAACCGGTGGGAGGGGGACTGAGACAGGATATGAAAGTAATAGTGTCCGGTTTGTGTTGGTGTGCGGTTTTGTAACACTGACAGGTGTTGTTATTATTATGTCCACCCCGCTTATGAATGAGTGCAGGCTAAATAACCGATCAGTGTAATGCGCCTTGAGCCCTTTTAGTCAGACAGTAACAATATTCATTTACTGGAAACAAAAAGGAGCACAAAAACCCAAAACATATATGTAAAAAATAATAAAGAATAATAATAATTGAGTCGCTTATGAATGAGTGCAGGTTAAATATCTGTGTAATGCATCTTAAGATCTTTTAGTCAGACAGGGACTATAGTTTCCCCCTGGAAACAAAAAGGAGCTCAAAAACCCAACACATCTATATTATGTAAAAAAAATTATGATAATTTAAACAAAACGCCGCTCTAAGTCTCTCTAACATCTAACGTTTCCTGGAGGGCAGATTAACAGCAGTTTAACCCCGCAGACCCTTTAATGGGCCCATGGGTGCTCCGCCCCCAGAGACGCCCTCTAATCAGCCTCAATTACTCAGGATGGAAACGTTCAAAGTGCGACCACCTTTCAGCCTCTGTTTCTCTGCCCTCCCTCTCTCTCTCTTCCTTCACTCCAGAGGACCGTTTACTGGAAGCCCTCCCCGGGGCCGATGCTCGAGGGCCCGCTCCGTAACGAGGGCCCGATTAGAGCTGGATCTGCAGCTTGCTGAGTTGATGTCAGATTGAGTCCACGTGGGACCGGTGCGGGTCTGGGACTGGATTTGCGTTCACCCTCTCTCGCCTGTCAGGAATAATTGTTTAATGAGAGCAAAAAGGGGGGAGGAGGGGGGGTGGGGGTCCCAAATCCTGCAGAGAGGGAGAATCAGAGAGGTCTTTAGTCAGAGCTCAAGGTCTCTTCAGGGGAAGCAAAGTGTTGAGAGATTCTCCTCCAACCAGAGTTTACTGGGGAAGTAACACTGGTTTCATAACGCGGCTGCCGAGGAACAGATTCATGAAAAGGCAAGTTTATTTGTGTAGCACATTTCAACAACAAGGCGATTCAAAGTGCTTCACATGAAACCATTAAAAGCATCAAAACATAATGCAGAAGAAAACTATATTTAAAAACAATTAAGAACATTCATTCAGTCAAAAAGCACAAAAAAATAATAAAAGTTGCAGTGAGAAGGGGCTACTTTATAATACATAAATGTGGTACTATTTACTCCATCTACTTTTATTGTTTTATTATATAATAATCTACCAGAGGAAGGTAGTTAACCATTAGGATGCTGCTTACTTATATATTAACACTTCATTATTCAATAATATACATTTATGGAAGAAGTATTCAGATATTCTACTTACCAATAAAAAAATACTCTGTTACAAGTTAAAGTAATTTATTCACAATTTTACTTAAAAGAAGTCTTCTTGCAGAATGGCTAATTTCAGAACCATATATATTATATAACTGGACGACCTGTACTGTTTATTAATTAAACATTTTAATTATTGATGTTTTAATGTGTTCATCACTTCAATGCTGCAGCTAAAGATTGATCTCCTGCTGGATCGTTAAATATATAATAATATATCATAATGCATGAGCTGATTTACGTTGTGTTTTGATAATCTGCATTCATAATTCATATAAATTAATGTACCGTAAAAGTCGGGTTACAAGCTGCTTCTACCTCCGGTGGGTGTCGCCGCTGTAGCAAGCTAGCAGCAGTGCAGAGCTAGCAGCACCAGCAGTACCAGCAGCGCAGAGCTAGCAGCAGCGGTAGCTAGAAGCAGCAGCAGCGCTAACTAGTAGCAGCGCAGAGCTAGCGTTGCTGCTGCTACTGCCCGCGTCCCCTCTGCTCGAGTCGGGTGTTGAGCCGGGACTGGTCCCGCTACCTTCGGTGGTTGTCGGGGAGCTAGCAGAGAGCTAGCGGAGAGCTAGCGGAGCACTAGCAGGAGCGCTAGCTGGCTACAGTGGGGAGCTAACGGGGACACTGACAGAAGGTAGTAGCGGCTTGTAACACGACTTTTACGAATGTAAATACAATACAATACTCAAGTAAAGTACAAGTACCTCAAAATTGTACCTAAGCACAGTACTTGACTGTAGTTACATTCCACCTCTGATACAATACAATACTGATCAAAGGTATTATGCTGCATAATCAGTACTTTTGTTCAGCATATTTTGATGACACTACTTCTACTTAAAGTTTTGAATGCAGGACATTTAATTTAAATGTAATATTTTGACTGACTAATACTCCCCCATTAAATTTATCAGAGGTATGTCATGGTAAGAGAAACCTAGCTTTTCACTTGTTTGGGGTTCTCTATATTTGACTGTTTACTCTCTGCTTCCACATGCAGCTATAAATGCTGAACTAAGAGCAGCAGCCGAGTCCTCCTGTCCAAACGAGTCTCTGCCCGGATCATCTGAGCGTCTGACATGAGGCCCGGAGGCCCGAGAGAAACATGACGAGAACCTTTTCTCTTTTTCCCCTCACAAGGACACAACCTGCACAGGCACACACACACACACACACACACACACACACACACACACACACACTGCACAGGACACACACCCTGCACAGGAAACACACACCCTGACGTCGCCGGTGTCACAAGAACTGGTGTTCGCTCATTGCAAACAGTCAAAAGTCTTAAAGGTACAGCGTGTAGCATATAAATCCGACACACCAGATATGGCGGCCTCTGGTGGTGAGGTTGCAGATTGCAACCAACTGAAACTTCTTCCGGAACTATGATGATTTTCCGCTCTTGGCCACACTAGAAACATGGCGGCCATACACTAAAGAAAGAAAAGAGTAGCGCCTACTTCAATGCCTAGGTCCTTGAGGTAGGCACTTGAGAAAAAAAGCCGCTGAGGCCTTTGGTGACGTTTCAGACGTCTATGACGAAGACGTTGAACGTCTCACGGGGTTTATGTACGGTTCAAACTACCCAACATCTCATTTAACAAAAATAAAAGATTAGAAAATAGTCCACTCTCAATGCAGGCAAGTTTCCACACGACATTGTGTAAATAGAAAAATGTCACATCGTGTTTAAACTCAGATTAAAGTTAATGTGTTGAACGTTGCTCATACGTCACCCTTTAAAGTTTAAACGTCCTGAAGGAACAACAAGCGAAACACATTTTTCTGATTTTGAAGAAACACTTTAATGAAGCAATGAATCCATTACTTAAATCTCCAAGTTATGTTCGTTAACTGCATCTGTGAAGATGCCACAACAATGTGTATTGTTAAACGTTAAATGTTAGCACCTCCCGCCATGATAAATTCCTTGTATGTGAAAACATATACATGGAAATACATGGTTCTGATTCTGATGACGAAATATTGAATCAAGCACCAGAGATCAAAGACATTTAGCAAAGAAAAATCTTTCATTTTCCTTTGATTAGTTGTGATGAAGACGTTTGAACAGCAGGGGGCGACAAACTCCACATGGGAAGAGCTGGAGCTGGAGGGAGCTGTCCTTTAGCACCACACACACACACACACACACACACACACACACACACTCACACACACACACGCCGATACACACACTGTGCGAATACTGCACACTAATTACATAGAAGTCGGTCATTTAAAAAAAAGAAGAAAAAAAAAGATAAATTAATTGTGAGTGGATGAATTCAAACCCTTAATAAAATCAGACTCTTCCTCGCTGCTGATGATCTTTTATGGAGAATCTTCATCTTCTCAGAGGATGACACCATATCTGCCTTCATGGCTGTGAGCCGCAGCACGAGGGAGCGATAGTAAAAAAAAGAGAAAAAAGAAAGACAGAAAGCGAGATAAGTGAAGCCGGAAGTCGGACATTTAGTGAGATTACTTCAGGGAAGACATGTGTGTGTGTGTGAGAGAGAGAGAGAGAGAGAGAGAGAGAGAGAGAGAGAGAGAGAGAGAGAGAGAGAGAGAGAGAGAGAGAGAGAGAGAGAGAGTGCTGCAACAATTGGATCGGACAATAATAAATTAGCCATAAATGCATACATCTCAGCCTGTATGTACAAATACAATTCAGTCCATCTCCCATCCAGAGAGAGAGGGAGAGAGAGAGAGAGAGAGAGAGAGAGAGAGAGAGAGAGAGAGAGAGAGAGAGAGAGAGAGAGAGTCCACCATCGCTACACCCCCTCTTTCCGCCCCCTCCACTCACTGGAACGGAATTAAAAAATCTTTAATATCTTTCCAGCAACGAGCCTCCATCGCTGCAGCGCGCACACACACACACACACTACACACACACACACACACACACACACACACACACACACACACACACACACACACACACACACACACATATATATTGACTGTAAGCCTTGCAAAAAAAACACACACACAAGAAGAAGAACTAGCCTGCAGAATTAGGAGCATCTTCCTCACATTGACATTACTCATCATCCGACACAAGAGGGGGAGTAAACTGGACGCACGGCGCGCGCGCATCGTGACAGCAGCAGCTCTGTCCGCGTGGATCTGTGCAGCTCGCGCTCCCGGTTGTGTAATATCTTCTTCTCTTCTTCTCCCTCCTGCACGCGGCCAGAACCTGCATCCGCGAGGAGAGACAGGAGAAGAAGAGGAGGAGGAGGAGGAGGAGGGGGAGGAGGAGGAGGAGGAAGGGAAGAAGAGAAAAAAGAAAAACACAAGGGGGGATTGCAACATTCATCAGTATTAATGTGTCTTCCTGTTACATGGCGCAAGGGCTGTACGAGCGGGACCGTCCTGGGTGTGATACTGCCTCGGTGAATTTGGATATCCCAGCCGCGGCGGCGTCCTCCTCCATCGCGCGCACCGACCCCTCGTCCTCGCGCTGCCGGCTCTATGTGGAGTGATGGTCGGCTTGCCTCGCCGGATGCTCCCCGCTCTCTCCGGATCGTCGACGACCGAACCTCCTCTGACCGCAGACCCCCATTTTCGGCGGAAACCGACCCAGAGCTATAGGGCTACATATGGAAACTGGGGATCAGAATTTTAGGAAAAAGGAGAATCTACGCGGTTAAGTTCTTTTTTTTTTTTTTTTTTTTTTTTATTTTTTAGGTTTTTATCGGTTTCTATCTGTTTTGTGTGTGTGTGTGTGTGTCTGTTTTTTTTTTTTTTTTTTTAAAGCCTTGCTAATTAATTAAATTATTCGTTGAGCCTTTGATTTCCTCATTCCACCGTTGTGAGAAGCCAGCGGGATATTTTTTCTTTTAACCCAACAATAGGTCGAGAATTCGTCTGTTTCCTCTCGCAGGGACTCGAACCCGTCCGTTTGTTTCATCACTTTAGTTCTCCACTAATATGTTAGATTTCCTCACTTTATTACCTCCTCGCTTCCTCCCCTTTTGACCAAGAAAACACATTAGAATAATAACATTTTGTAATATTCTTTTGGCGTTAGCCGGGTTTAGTTGTAACTGAATTGTAAATGATAGCCTCAGACTAAAGTAACTGTAACTCACGGTAACAGACATATTGAACTGTTGTGCTGTCCGCCTGCCATCACCATCTCTGTGCTCCATTGGAGCTCACTTCAATTCAGCTGTAACCTTTACAAGTCAGGAAACAGGCGTTTTATTCCTCTTCTTTCAGGCCTGTAGAGAATAAACCTCCGTTTGGTTTATCTCACTTCCATTTTTAGGCCGTGCCACTCTAGGCTTCAGGACATAATTAGTCCTTTATAGCTCCGTGTTATTATCCACACATCTGCAGCTGCAGGCCTGCTGAGGTGCTGCCATCCTCTGCATACCTGATTTATCATTTTTTTGGTATAAAAGTTAGAACGAACAGAGAGGAAGACCTCACTGAGTCTTCCTCTCTTCCCCCGCCCCCCCCCCCCAAAAAACTCTCCATCCTCAGTTTTTCTCTTGTTTTGGTCCTCACCCAAACGCAACCATAAGGTTCCTACCGCATCCTCCTCCTCCTTCTTCCCTCTCCTTCCGCTCGAGTATATCCCGTTTTTTCGGTTTGGTTTGGTCCCGCAAATTTTCAAATATTTACTTCCTGTACATCAAGAGGAAAGGGGGTCCCCCTTTCATGGAATGCGGAAACATGGGTCTGTTCGACCGCGGAGTCCAGATGCTGCTGACCACGGTGGGAGCCTTCGCGGCCTTCAGCCTCATGACCATCGCGGTCGGCACGGACTACTGGCTGTACTCCCGCGGCACCTGCAGGAGCAAGTCCATGAGCGAGAACGAGACCAGCAAGAAGAACGAGGAGGTGATGACCCACTCGGGCCTCTGGAGGACGTGCTGCTTAGAAGGTAAGAACACTCTCCCAACGGGGTTTCCCCGGTGGAGTTCAAAGTGTTTGATGCAGGATGTTCTGAGCTTGTTCCTCTCGCGTGAGGACGGGCCTCTGTTTGCCAACGTGAAGTGCACATGCAAGAATTCAATGACATTGGTGTTTAAAGGCCTGAACGCAGAGGGGGGCTCCAATAAGTACACGGTTTCTGTTCTGGGACGTCCCTCAAGGGGTTGCAGGAGAAATCTGAGGGGTCGCCGGGTCATTAAAAGGACCGAAATTAAGGCAAAAATACTAATTATGTTACAAAAAAATGGTGTTACTTGCTCTGAAGTTTATTTTTTCCCTGTAAAATAGAAAAGAAACAACTTTTTGGTTGGCACATGCAACCTGTGACGAGTTTAAAAGTCTGCAAGGTCAAAACCTTCCACTTAAATCCATACGAATGCAATTATTTTCGGGTGTGCATCTCTAGCAGGAAGGGTGGGACCCTCCCTCAAATGCATGTCCCTGCTGCAATTCTTCTTCCATCTCTGCATGTTCCTGTGGAAGACTGGATAGTTTGTCTTTTTCAAGTCTCTAATGAAACAATTAGAAAAGAAAAACTCTCTTTTTTTTCTCCAAAATGACACCTGCAACCTGTGACATGGGTTGCGTTAATATATTCCTTTGCAGCGCTCACGAGGTGAGAAAGAAAGGTGGTTTAGTTCCACACTGATACAAATATTTTAGGGTTTTCAGCTCCAGCGCGTTTTGGGACACCTTGTAATGGGTCGCAAGACAAATCTGAGGCTTGATTATTCAACTAATTGAGCAGAAAAATCATAATTCTGCTTCCACAATTTATCTTGATGCATTTTTTCTCTATTTTTTTACATATTTTTCAGTGAAATACTGCATAGCATGACCTATTATTCCTTTAATGAATCCCCTTTTTGGTTAAAATGACGCAGGCTGGGAGACACTGCAGGTCACAAGACCAAAAAACAACTTGGATATGGACCTTTAAGACTAAACCTCTCCACCTGAATCCAGACTGATATGGTTCTGTTAGCGCGCTGAGCTCCTGCAGGGTGAAGCAGGTTTCTGCTTGCAGCCTGAAGCTGTTGCATAAAAGCCTCCCACACCACTCTGGAGCCGTTTCTCTAGTCAGACGTGAGAAATAATGAAATAATAACGTGTTCAGGAGCTCTGCGTGATGCATTGGCAAACCGAACGAGGGGCGCTGCAGGACCACGCTAAAGAGGCTGTGACCGTTTCTACAGGGCGTGTCACTTCATAATGAACGATAGCGGGGCTCTGGCCGCGTGACCTCTGACCTTAGATGTCAAACGGCCTCACAGGTTTCAGGGTGGACCCCTGGAGGCCGTAACCTTGTGACGGCGCGGGCCGTTACAAATCTGCTCATCTTCTTAGCCGTGAGATCCTGAAAAGCCTTCACGCTCCTCTGGCTCCTGCGATAAGCGGCTCTGCTCCGCCGGTTTGAAGTCCAATTTAAAGCGCCTGTATTCAGTGTTTTTACAATGATACTGTGTAAAATGACCATGTGCACACACGGTGAAACGGCTCCCACGGAGCGCGGTGAGCCTCCGCTCGTTGTTCGCCTCTTTGGCCCACAGCTTGACTCCTCTGGTTCGCTCTCACCGCTCTCATCGTGTCGTTTATTTTGGGATCTTTTTGAAAAGCCTCTGCAACACTTCTACCTGCTCAGCAGCAAACAGCAGACAGACGCCGTGAACACAGCGTCGCTGTGAAGGGACAGACGTTTCCATCGGGAGGAGGTGGAGACCAAAAGCAGAGCTAAAAGAGAGAGAGCGTATGATAGCGGTGAGCTAACCAGGGACACACGCTCACATGCAGTGTCCTGCATTCAAAATGTATTATCAGCTAAATGTACTTAAAGTATCAAAAGTATTTGTTCTGCAGTAAAATTGGTATGTTATTATATGACATTATTAGATGATCATGCATCAATGGTGGAGCAGTATGTTGCTGTAGCGGCTCCAGGTGGAACTAGTTTGAACTAGTTGTGGCTCTCAACCTAGGGGCCGGGCCCCTCCAAAGGGTCACCAGATAAATCTGAGGGGTCGTGAGATGATTAATGGGAGAGAGAGAAGAAGGAGAAACTAAGTTATGCTTAAAAAATGTTGTGAAATATTCAATAATTTGACTTCTTTGGGACTTTTTTTTTGTTATTTGAATGAAACTACGTGAGAAGTTGAGAGGAGAAATGTCTCTTTGGGGAAACTGCTAACAACACGTTTGAAACAAGACAAGACATGAACTTAAAATGTATTTAAAAGCTTATTATATGCTTAATATACAAAATAAGTGCAGCAAAAAGTGGCATAAAATGGGAATACTTCCCTATTGTACTTAAGTAGTATAGTTTGTGTCAATGGGAGGTAAAGGTAGGAGAACAAGTGCTCCTACCAAAAAAAAGTTTTAGTTTTAGTAAAGTGAAACTCAAATATCAAAGTGGCATCGTTATAAAAATAAAAATAAAGTTTAATTAGCATTCACCTTCTGATGGTTTACACCTCGGCTGTTCCTGAGAAGCTCAGGTGTCGACAGCGGCTCGGATCCAGATGTGTTTGTAGGTCTTTGAAGGTGTGACAGAGTGTTTATTACCTGGATATATATATATATATATATATATATATATACAGTATATATATATATATATACCTGGATGCAGCGCTCTGGCGTGTTAACTGCTCCCATACAGGCCGATCACAGCTGGAGTGTAGTTGTTACAATGGCTGGCCTTTTTATTTAATTGGCAAAAGCCAAGATGGGATCAGAGCGCCGACACAAACGAAGAAGCCTCTCCCTTTTGGATCCCAGATCAAAATGGCAGGAAATAAACCCAGATTTGTCATTTGTGATTCATGAACGGATCCCCGGCCCAGAAGAGGCTGAGGGAGTGTGGGGGGGGGGGGGCAGTGCGTTTACTTACTGGGGGTCAGATTCATTTAAATTCTGATTCAAATTATTTCCTGCTTCAGGAAATTGGGTCTTAAGAAGCGAGTGCATTTAATTATAGGTAGTTTAAAACCCCAAAACATCATCGGGGGTTGAGCGATAGAAAAGCGCAGAGCGGATGCAGCTGCAGGGAGATAAGCGGCCTGCATGCAGTCAGGAGCGAGTGAAGTTTAGCATTTCAGATGCTAATTAGGCTTCAGAGATGACGAGCGTTCAAACGGAGCCTCGCCGCGCGGCCCGCCGGTCTGGAGCCGGCGTCCTCATCGCAGGCTGCGTGCTCGGCCCACACATCCTGCTGGCTGGGCGCACACAGGTGGGCGAGCGGCTTGTGTTTGTGTAACCGGCTTCATGCCGGAGAGGAGAACCTGTGAACAAGCAGAATGGGAATACCCACACTGGGCGCCTCATCACCTCCACCTCGGCCTCGCTCGGAGAAAACACAATCATCTCTCTCTCTCTCTCTCTCTCTCGCTCTCCGGGAGAGGATTGTGTAGCTGGGCCAAGGCATGCAATTTCTTTTTTTGCAAAGTGTGTGTGTGTGTGTGTGTGTGTGATTGTGTGTGCATGTTTGAATGGGTCTGCATCTGCTCGGTGTGTCGTCCCCCTCAGCTCGCTACAGTGATGCAGAGCTGTGTTATGTTAAGAACAGCAGAGATGACCCCGTTGAACTTTATAAATATATAAATATGTGCTGCTTTTCTCCGTTTTCTGTCTATTCAAACCAATATATTTGTGTTTTGGACTGTTGGTCGGACCAAGAAAAGGCTTTGAAGATGTAGACTCTGGGAAATAGTATAATCGTATCTGTTAGTTGAATTTCAGGGTTCTTACGGTCATGGAAAACCTGGAAAAATCATGGAATTTTAAAATGGTTATTTCCAGGCCTGGAAAAGTCCTTGAAAAAAATTAGAGGTTGTGTGTTTTTTCTCACTTTTACATCTTTAGTCTTCAGCTTCTATCTTTATCTTTTTAACCCGTTTTCATCCTTCAAACACATATCGTTCTCTCAGAAATTGTTTGAAAATATTCACTCAAAAGCGCAAACGTGAGCCTGTTACCTTTCATCAGAAAGAGAATTTGAGTTCCCTCTGGCTAACAGTATACGCGGCGTGTACGCGCAGGGCTTTTATTGTGAAAGGTGACAATGGAAGGAGTGGAAATGGTGGAAAGGAGCCGTCTTGTTTTGGTTCGGACTTACGTGTTGTTTTAAATATGTCCACTACACGCGTTGTGATTGGTTGACGCCTTTATTTAAGGTGTGAAAGCCCCGAAAAATCATCAAAAATATATATCGCCTGTCAATGAATCGCGCCCCCGATGAGTAAAGGCATTTAGATTGCTGATTTAATTTGAGTTATATCCATTTTACATACACTGACGTGTTCTTCAGCCAACAGAGATTATGTAGAAAAATGCGCTTTCCTTTATTAATATATATATTTTCCGCTAAAATGGCTACCACACTTGAGTACGGCCTCCCACAGCTGCTGTCGATCACCACAGATCACGGTTCACACATCCTGCCTCATGATTCCATGCAGCACCTCGTGGGAGTATCAATGTAGTGTACGTTCATGCATTTGAAAAAACACACACACACGTGGGAGTATGCTCTGTGTGTGTGCTTTTGTGTACTTGTACACATGGTGTGTGTGTGTGTGTGTGTGCAGCAGGATGAGAGGCAGGCCTGAGATAAAAGCAGATAGCAGAGCAGCAGAGAAGAGCGGGCTTAGTCTCATAGTCCAATCAGATAAGGATTACGCAGCTGGAGCGTGCCCACCCGGGCTAATGTCCCGGCCTTGAAGTGGCATTACATTGTATTATGACACGCCATGCAGCTGCCTGGGCCGGATTACGGTTAGAGTTAGATTGAGAGTGGATGGAAAGCGTATTCACGGGCCTCGCAGCCACTTGTCGGAGTGGGATCTGAGCCTCCGTCACGCCGGCGTCACGACTCCATCCCTGCTGGTGTGAAGCGACTCCGTCGCAGCGCTCTGTCACTCTGCCCCGCAGCGGACGATGGATGGGATTCATTTTGCCCTCCGCTGAGGCCGCAGACGGTCACTGCCGAACACGGCCGTTTTATTGGTCTCCGCCTCGCCCTCTCTATTGCCCACTAACGCCAAATTACAGCCCAGACGTTACTGGATTAGGCCGCGCCCGGAGACAGTCTGAGAACAGCGCAGAAACAGCGCGGGCCTTCGGTTGCATCACCGCTGAGCTCTCGTTTGTTATAATTCTCGGGTTACAGCAGACTCTGGTACCCGGGTATCAGTGTGGAGTTCATTGATTGGGTTTAGAGTGCAGCCTCAGGTCTGTTTAGGTTTTGGTACCAGCGCTGCTGTGTCGCAGCCCTGTAAACAAATACGGTTACGTTACATCAGCGGGGATGTATTCATGAGTTAGTCTTAGTTATGTTGTGTTGTTGATCGTTGGTGTCGATGTTCTTCTCCAACTCACCTTTTAAATAAGATAAAATAAGAGAATCCTTTATTAGTCATTACAGCACCAGTGCACACAAGAGACACATGGTAAATAAAATTAAAATAAACAGTAGTAAAACAGTAAAGAAGAATACAGTAGCAATATTAACCCCATCCGCCCGAGCCACCGGAGCCCCCCCCCCCCCCCCCCCCCCACTTTATTTTTATTTTTTATTTTCACTCAAACGCTCCTAAATCATCAACCACAGGTCCGATTTAATAAATTGAAAAGGCTAAAGTACTCTAAACCCTTTTGAGAAGAGAAACGATTGACTACATTTAACAAAAAAGATCGTTATATTTGTATAATTACGTAATAAAGTAAAGCTCCTCAATATGACTGAGCGATTATAACATTTCACTATTTAGCTAATTTAGTACCCCTAACAACGACGGTGGTCCTTGGTTATGGTGCGACGAAGATTTTGGTAAAAATGGCTCATTTCTTTATTTCTGAACCGAAAAACATGAATTTTGGACTGGAAAGGCTTGAAGATATGTCATTGCTTGTGTTTATTGTGATTATTATTGCATATTTGGATGATTTAGGTCTTAATCTTTCTAAAGAGGTGCAGTATTACTCTGGGACATGATGGGAAGTCACCAAAAATACAATTAAAAAAACGTGGGGAGCGACCGAGGACAATTTTTTTGATCAGATTCTTGACTTTTGATCAAATTTATGCAGAAAATTAATAATATTTTTATTTTTATTTTTAAAGGCAAGGAGTTGCTGATTCTTTAGAGATCAAGGACAATAGGGGCTGGTATTCATATCAAGGGCATATGAGCTGTAGAACACCTGTAGAAGCCCTCGGGGACCCCTTAAGGGGGACCTGCGGGCTGATGAGATATACAGACGGAATAGTGTATAAAAGTACTTAAATGTATTTATATTGCACCAGATGAACGTAATTAAAGTGTTATAAGTGTTAGTGGTCCACTGTGAGCTCAGCTTGTTGTGCAGCCTGACAGCAGCGGGAAGGAAGGACTTTCGGTACCTCGGAAATTGAAACTAACATATGACATGACCGCTTATAGATCAAATAGTTTAGGAATACAACAACTCGTGAGATTTTATTCGGGTCGCCAAATACATTTGCAGAATTTCCTCCGTAATCTTTTGTTCAACATTTATTTCTGCAGTACGACGTTGACAGGCGAGACCCTGAGTGTTTGTTTTCTTCTGATCATTAGAACTATTGAATCTAATATGAAAGGCTGGCGTGCGTTCTGTTTGTTTAACTGACGAGAGGAGAAACACCGGAGCCCGTTACCTCGTTTTTAATGTGTTAAAAATGTTTTCAATAACAAATGAATAAAAGAAAAAAAATGATGTGATTCATCAAAGAAATATGCCTTCTAAATGGCTGCTTTATCTATTCAAGATGATATGAGGGGATGTGGGCCGTCCCTTCACTCATAAATTCGCTCTTCTTATGATTTATGGATGAGGCATATTGTGAGTTATGTCGCAATGGTTTGTTATTTTTAATAAGTGGGTTCCCGGGAAAATGTATTACTATTATGTTACGGATGACGATCCAAATCCTTTAAAAAACCATCATCATCGCCTTAATTCCTCCAGATCTATCTCTTATGAAACAAGATAAAGTGTCTTAAATCATTCTTAATAAAAGAGGAATTGTTCTACAAAAGAGGGAACACCGGGTCAAAAAAAAGGATCGTCAAATAATCTGCTGGAATCATTAGTAAAAAAAAAAAAAAAAAGCATAATTGTGAAAACATTATATTTGTGAGTCCCTTAAATGTTTTTTTTCTACCTCCCTAACGTGACAAAGTGGTCGTAAACTATTTAAATTCCCCTCCCTGAGTCCTTATAATGCAACGATGTGTTTGTTACCACACTTAGAGGTTTAAGGGACTTCACGGCCAGTTATTTTATTATTTATTAGTGTGTATTAGAGAGGAGAGTCACAACGCTTCACCCGGATCCACGAATGTGAACCTGAGCCTCCAGGACGCATCCTCTGGGAACCACGAAGGTTTGCAAAAAAAAAAAAAGGAATTTGGATCATGTGACTTTTCTGTTCTGGAACTAGTTAAATACACAAGTCACAACATTTTAAACACACAAATACTCAACTTAAATAACAAATTATGAACAGTATTGTGTTTATGTTGCGTAACCGGTCCCTCACAACGGCAGAAGCGATAGACGTCGAACAAGGAATCACACACATGTCATTTTATAGCCTGAATTTTATAGATCTGACCCCTTCAAATAAAAAAAATAAAAAACGTTATTCTTAATTATATAAAACTTGAGAGGACGACGGAGGTTCAAAGTACACGCTTGTGTATTAATAGTGGCGTCTAGGTGCCAGACTCTCAGCAGGCGGCTGTGACGGTAATCGGTTCGGTTCTGATGAACGGCTCACGTGGTCGATGGCGGAGTGGCTGTAAACTTCGGTTGCACTCTCCCATAAATGCTGTCGCCCCCGCTCGTCGTGGCGCCCCCCGCCTCCCCTCGCGGTCTAGAGATTAAGAGCCACGGCTATAAATTAGAAGAAAAGAAAGAATTTCAAAATAAAAGCTTTAAAAACGACGGCGACGTGCGTCGAGGAGGAGCAGCGTTTCAGTTACTACGTAATAATTATCCCCTCTGACCTCCCCGACACATCGTTATCATCGCAGCCAGTGTGTGTGTGTGTGTGTGGCTCTAGCCTTGATTCACACGTGTTATTTTTAGCTGCAGTCGGTCCTGTTGGGTGGGGTCTATCTTTATCCCACATGACCAGGGAACAAATCAATAGCAAACGCACCCAGGGCGAGTCTCTGTGGACGTACTGTGTGGCGCCGCGGCTCACCAGACCGTGATTGGGCTACTCGGCCTCTTTGGCGTTGCCGGCGTGCACGAGCGTGCACGAGCGTGCACGAGCATTTCCAACATCGTCACCGCTCACGTAACGCGCCGTCCTCACATTTGAAAACAGGGATATTTCGCGCGCGTATCAGAAATGCAGTTTAATTAAATGCAAGCAGAAGCTTGAAGAAATACTCTTCCAAACATCTGCTTTTAATATCAAACATGCAACACATCTCTGTCACAAACATTAAAAACATTAGACGTAAACTCGAGTAATTAGCCGTTCAGAAATTTAGGAAATACAGTTATTCACTTTCCCGCCCGAGGGCTTAGATGCAAGGATCGATTCCAGCAGCCACTTAGCTTAGCTTAGCACAAAGACTGGAAACAGGTGGAAACAGCTAGCCGTATCCCTCAATCTCACTAATTAACACAACATGTCTTCTTGTTTCACAAACTGAACAGGAGCTTTAACTTCCTGGAGTCTCCACTGGTTGGCTGGCTATCACAATAATGTACCTGTTGTGGGTTGGAAAAGTGCAAAGTTAGTTGTTGTTTTTTATGTAAATTTGTAATACAAGAATTAAATGTTATTATTGGCTGAAATCTTAAAGATTAGGCTTTGTTATAGGTATATATTTATATATATATATATAAAGAGAGAGAGAGACAGAGAGAGAGCTGAAACAATTAGTCGATCAACAGAATATTAAGTCGTAACTATTTTGATGATTGACTGATATCTTAAATAAATTGTCAAGCAAAAATGCCAAATATTCTCAGATTTCAGCCTCTCATTATTATTATTATTATTATTATTATTATTATTATTATTATTATTATCAGTTTTCATTCATGTTTTATTTTGTGATTAAACTTTGTAAACCACATACAAGTTGACCAACTTTCTTAAGCCGCTGCCGTGCTCAGAGGTCAAAGGTCGAGAGCCCCAGCATCCAGCGTTGTGTTTGCTCTCTGCTGCCGTTCATCAAAACAAATGTTTGTCCCCTTAAACATGTACAGTTTCCACGTTAAAGTGGCTTGAATAACCACTCGATGCTCAGTGAGATTGCACTCTGATTACATAGAATTGATCCTCTTACAATGGAAGTGTAATTACCAGCAGACCAATCTCTGGTTGCATCGCAGCTCCTCTTCGTGCCGCTCCGCCGCCCGTATCCTTAAGCTGTGGAAACATCCCGGAGAGACCCTGTAGTAAATGATAATTAACTGCAGATACAATCCATTCATTTTAAGGAGGTGCGATTCACCTCCTACTTTCTTTTTTTCTGCTTTCTTTTCTGCCGTTGCACGGAGAAAGTACGACAATCGGCCTTTTGATTAATCGGCGGTGTCCGCGGCGCGCTTCATTTGCAATCTGTCACGGCGTGTTTGCTCGGTGTCAGAACGCAGCCCAAACACACTGCATCACCTCGGAGCAGAGCCGCCGCCTGCTGGGCACGATGCTAATGCTAATAACCGTAATAATAATCATAATAATAGCAGTAACGACGATGTAATGTGCGATGGATTTATCAAGCCTGGGATAGTACTTTTACTCTGACTTCTTCTGCAGATTTTATTGGAAATATTTCTGATTTTAGACGGTATATTCTAATAATAAACGGTAAAGAACATGGTTTCGTTAAAGACACATTGAGTTTTATTAAATATCGATAAACTGATAACTGGTGGCTCATTTTAATCATCTTTTAAGGCACTTTTGTTTCTGTTTTGTAAACTTTGGTGCTCGTAAACCAGCACTTTGAAGGCAACTTTCATTACTTTGTGACATTTTATGGTTAAAACAATAATAATTGGCATATTAAATATTAGTTGTAGCAAACTCAGTGAAGTAATCTACATTTTTGTTTCACACGTGTGGAGATTATCTATGAGGATCACAGTTCAGTGTATCTAGCATCAGATGAACATTATTGTTATTATTTATATTACTATATTATTATAAACTTATAGTTTTTACTATGTGTCTCTATTGTGTGCAATGCTGCTGTAATCCTGCAATTTCCCCACTGCGGGACTAATAAAGGATTATCTTATCTTATCTTATCTTATGAATGCTTTTACGGGATTTTGCATACATTGTGATATATATATATATATATATATATATATATATATATATAATGTAGAGATGAAATTAAATAGGCTTGAAGCGGAACAATAGAAAATGAATCTGAATCTATTTTGATTAGTCTTCACAGCCATTTTTAAGCCAAAACTTTAAACATTCACTAGTTCCAGCTCCTCAAATGTGATTTATTTTGAAGGTCTTTGGGGTTTTGGACTTCTGGTGGGTCAAAACCGTTGAAGACGTCACATTAAGTTCCAGGAAATGTACATTTTCTGACCTTCTAGAGATCGAAGGATGAATCAGTTTATTGAGTTAATACCTGGTACATTAATAAGCAGTGAAAATAACAGACGTGTGATCTGGGAGAAGAAACTCTACTTTGACGTGATTAATTCCTCCGTCACATCTTTCATGCACGCGGTAGCTAAACGGTTTATGAACCAAGAAGCTGACGCGACAGAGATGTTCACCTCTTAGCACCCAGTGGGAGAGCTGCTGACAGCAGAGTGTCAGGCCTGGGCCGAGGAAGAGGAGGGCCGAAGGTTCCCGTAGCTGAGCCGTGGGTCACCGTCGGGGTCGAGTGGAGGGCCGAGGCCGACAGATGGAGACGAGAGGAGATATCGTGATGTTAAACAGCCGCTGAGAGGAGGAAGGTGAGGTCCAGATGGCTCACAGGTGTGTGTGTGTGTGTGTGTGTGTGTGTGTGTGTGTGTGTGTGTGTGTGTGTGTGTGTGTGTGTGTGTGTGTGTGTGTGTGTGTGTGTGTGTGTGTGCATTTGAAGTGTAGACTCCAGGCTTTATGGCGTAGTTAGATATCGTCGGGCGTCCAATACGATTGATTTGTTTTCAGTGCGTCAAGGAAAGCCAGACAGCGTTGTGACTTCAGATCTGACCGGATTGATTATGTGTGTTTTTGGGACAGATTGTGTTTCTCTTCTCTTCACTGCCATAAAAAGGCTTGTATCAGCCAAAGAATCATAATTATATTATTATCTTAATCATGATCTGTGGATAATTTTCTTCAATAGTTGGTCGTTTTCGAATATGAAAATTCACATTTCCTTGAATAATTATTAGCTGTGTTGACTAATTATTTAAAAATAAAAGATCTTACCAGCATATTAACAGTTGTCATTTTGGAAAAGATACAGCCCTCATTTTGCATCTCATCATTTTGTTTAGTTTTTTCTTTTCAGATCAGTTGAAACCGATTTTTACTAATATTTATGTTCCCTCATCATCCATCCAAACGGTGTTGCTTCTGGCTGAGAGAGAACTTTAATCACCAGCGTTTGAAATACTGTAACTAACAGAAAGTAAAGAGATAAATGTGGAGAAATGTACCTTAGTTGTTGATTATGTTCGAGTGTGACTGAGCGGCTCTGTGAAGCTGTTCTGGGCATAAAGTGATGCCTTAAGCTAAATGATAGCATGCCGTAGTAAATGTTAGCATAGCAACATGCTAAACTAGCATAAAGCTGGGACGGGTGCAAATGTCCTTTTGCAGGTATTTGGTCATAAAAGTACTGTAAAAGTCGGGTTACAAGCCACTCCTACTTCCGGTGGTTGTCCCCGCTGTAGCAAGCTAGCAGCAGCACTAGCTAGCAGCAGCACTAGCTAGCAGCGGCACTAGCTAGCGCCGCTGCTAGCTCCCCGCTGCTGCTGCTACTGCCCGCGTCCCCTCTGCCCGAGTCGGGTGTCGAGCCGGGGTTGGTCCCGCTACCTTCGGTGGTTGTCGGGGAGCTAGCGGAGAGCTAGCTAGCTACAGCGGGGAGCTAACGGGACACTAGCTAGCGGAGAGCTAGCTAGCTACAGCGGGGAGCTAACAGGACACTGACCGGAGGTAGTAGCGGCTTGTAACCCGACTTTTACGATATTGGACGAATTAAAATGTTGACCTGACAATTGCACTGCAGCAAAATACAGAGGATCATCCTCTGTGGACCATGAATGAACAAATGTTCATGTCAATCCGTCCAATAAATGGTCTTTGCCGTACAAATCATATTTCTTTGTCAATGCATTATTACTTTTTATTCAACTTCCACCTGGATATTAGTAGGATAACACTTTCCGGACTGATTTTGCTCAAATAAAAGATGAAAATAAAGACGGTTTGGAACGTCCTTTGACGTCCGCATCCGGAGCGGGAACCTTCTCCTTCCTGTCCGCGGCTTCCTGTCCGTCTGAGCGGACGTCACGGCCGCCTGTCGGCACGCCGCCGCTCAGATGGTCGTGTTTACCGCACTCCAGAGTGAGTGTTCGCTGCAGTCGACAGGGCTGGCAGACCCCACTGTCACAGCAAATGGCGCTGTTGGGACAACAAACAGTTGTAATGAGACGGCATCCGTCAACGGAGGCCGCTTCAAATCCCAAAAACAGCAGAGTGTGAGAGGGAGAGTAAAAGGTTGTGGCGTTCGTCGGCCAGATGGACATTTCGGCGAAGTTTATTTCGGTGTGCAATTTTTCAAAAACGACCAAACGAGAACAAAACATTTCACATTTTAGCACAGTGTTGAATGTGACCCAACTTTAATTGATTCAGACGCAGTTTGTCCCGTCACTCACGCGTCGAGCTGGAAGCGGCTTGATGGAGCGACCCGGGCGCTTCACCTGAAGGATGATGATTTAATGGGCTCCCTACAGGAAGTGATGTAAACCTGGTGTCTGGGAACGGCTGACACTCCATTATTCACGTCTGCGGAGGTGCGTTCTGTGACTCTCAGACAAAGCAGCCGCCGAACTGCTGACGATGCCGCTGCTGATTCTCTTCTTTCTTTTCTTTTTCTTTCTTGCCGGGGTGAAAAGACAACGGCGCCTTAATCTGCAGATCAGAGCGAATCAGGGAATTCGTCAAAATGAAGTCGCCGCTGTTATTATCGCCGCTTCCGGATGTAGGCGAGGTGTTGCTAAGTCCACTGAGGAGGAGGAGGAGGAGGAGGAGGAGGAGGAGGAGGAGGAGGAGGAGGAGGAGGAGGAGGAGGATGATGTAATTTCCAGGCGAGCATGCTGCCTCTCTCCTCCCCCTCTCTTCTGTGCGTGTGCGTGTGCGTGTGTGTGTGTGTGTGTGCGCTCACCTTCATCGTCTCCATGTTTCTGAGAGCAGTAAGGAACAGGATGAATTTTTAATGAGGAGCAGCGTGGCTCCCCTTTTGCTCCCTCAGATCGCTTTCCAGGACAGGGAGTCTCTCATGATCACAGCAGCATGCACACACACACACACACACACACACACGCACACACACACACACACACACACACACACACACACACACACACACACACACACTTTCACCTGCAGATGTCATGCAGATGTAAACTGCACATGTATGTGTTTTTCTTTCCTCTCAGTAGCGTGACACACTCGCACTGTGTATGTGTGTGTGTGTGTGTGTGTGTGTGTGTGTGTGTGTGTGTGTGTGTTTCTAATGTGTCATGCCATGACAGCGCCGACGCTGCGCCCCGTTGCTGCGTGAACAAGTTGCGAGGATGAATCTTTCATTTCCCCACAGCGCTCTCTCTCTCTCTCTCTTCGCGTCGCTCGGCCACGGAGTCGCAACACAAACTGCTGTTGACGGCTGCGAGTGTGTGAGGTGAACTGGATATAAATCACTCCGTCCAACACGTCCGCATTGATCACGGAACAGAATCCCGTCATCTTTGCTCTTCAATGGCGCCGGTTTGAGTTAAGACAATAAAATTGTTGTGAATAAGCAAAGCGGTCACATTGCTGGATCAGTCTGTGGAGCATCCTCACTCCCAACTCGCCAAAGGTCAGTGGCCCTTTTGCGTCGGAGATCGACGCTCTTGGTTCCCCTCTAGCGTCCGCTTTTAACATATCAAATACACATCACCTGTGTCCTTTCAAAATAAAGGTCTGTTTTTACATGGAGCCGGGTTCAGGCAACCATTTGGTTAGGTTTAGGAAACGACTGTGGTCGATGTTGACAAGTAAACGTTGAAATAATAAGTCAACGTTTACTTTTAGATTCACACACGGGACAGGAACATCCTGACCACCAGGAGGCGACTCCTCTGGTTGTACAGAAGTATATGCTTCATGTCTTAAAGCTGCATTCTCTCTCTTGACCACCAGGGGGCGACTCCTCTGGTTGTATAGAAGTCTATGCTTCATGTGTTAAAGCTGCATTCTCTCTCCTGACCACCAGGGGGTGACTCCTCTGGTTGTATAGAGGTCTATGCTTCATGTGTTAAAGCTGCATTCTCTCTCCTGACCACCAGGGGGCGACTCCTCTGGTTGTATAGAAGTCTTCATGTGTTAAAGCTGCATTCTCTCTCCTGACCACCAGGGGGCGACTTCTCTGGTTGTATAGAAGTATATGCTTCATGTCTTAAAGCTGCATTCTCTCTCCTGACCACCAGGTGGCGACTCCTCTGGTTGTATAGAAGTATATGCTTCATGTCTTAAAGCTGCATTCTCTCTCCTGACCACAAGGTGGCGACTCCTCTGGTTGTATAGAAGTATATGCTTCATGTCTTAAAGCTGCATTCTCTCTCCTGACCACCAGGGGGTGACTCCTCTGGTTGTATAGAAGTCTATATAAATGACTCTACTTCTCTTGATGTATTCCCTCAGTAAACATTGTAAACATGAGTTTATGTCTCAATCTCTAGTTTCAAGTCTTCTTCAATACAGCATGATGTTCATTTAGTGAATTATGGTCATTTAGAGTCAAACAGACCATAAAGCAACACAATACATAAACTGATAAAACCTCACATTTGATGCCAACGCTGACGGAAGCTGAACATACAACCTGTACTACGTGGTTGCCGTGGTCGCCTTTACAGTGTTTGATGAACATTATGGGATGTTGGAAGGGGACGCATTCAATATTTCCCGGGCCCAGTGTTCTGAAACAGCAGTACAGTCTGAAAAAACGTCCCACTGGACCGAAATCCAAACAAAGGATTTCAACGACCGACACACATCTCGACAGCAACGACCGACACGCATCTCGACAGGGTGGAGGTCGATCGGTGTGAAAGCACTCGTAAGAACCCACAAAATCACTCTTTTATACATTTCCATGCTTATTTTCAGACCAAAAAAATCGGTACGTGGTGCGAAGCGGCTTTTAGCCACGCCGCCCATCCTGGAGGTGGCCCAACTAAATGGAATGCGGCCATTATTAACGCCATCAATTACACCTGTGCTCTTCCTGGGCCGTGACACGAATACACGCAGGTAAAAAAGGATTTAAACTCATCTCCACCCTCCCAATCCTCACGTTTTTTACTTGACTCAATATATTGTGTGTGTGTGTGTGTGTGTGTGTGTGTGTGTGTGTGTCTTCTAGCTTCCATCGCACCGTGCAGGTTTGATGAAACACTGGCCGTTTCGCGGATCCTTTGAATAGATTTCTCAGCCCCAATAGCAGACAATAAAAGAATAATTGCTCTTCGTCTCGCGGGCTGCGAATGAACGGGCGGTCGTGTAAAAACAAAGCCGAGGAACCAACGGGCGACCTTTTGAGGAGATCCTCTTCATCTCGCGTGCCTCTGATTCTCCCGCCGCACATGTATTCGTTTCATCGGCGACCACCGATGAACGCCCTTGAGAAAGGTCACTTGACAAAATGGACATTTGCGGAATCACATGTTTCCGTTTCTCTCATTAACGACACGGAGTCGCAGACGAGTGCGACTCGGGGGAACCGGGGGAAGGAGATGTCGGTCGCGCTCTTCTGCAGCCGTCGGCCTGTCAGGAGCTCGTCGTACGCGGGGAGACGCGCTCGGCGCCGCTAACCACGCGCAGCTTAATTAAAACCATCACCCGATAGAATTAAGTGCCAATCCCCGACGACTTCTCGTCTCATCTCGCCCTTCTATTTGTTTTGTTTATTTATTTATTTTGGGGGGGGGGGAGGCCGTGATATTAAATTTCCTCGGCAGCTTTTCGTGGGGGATTTAACCGGAAGGGAGCGACGCGCGGGGGGGGAAGGATGGGAAGGGGAATGAAAAGAGGCAGTGAAGAATCGGCTGGGAAGAAAACCGCGTTCGAGACGACGCTCGTCTAATATGAGAGGTGGAGGGGGAGAGACACACACACACACACACACACACACACACACACACACACAGCATTTACATGGATGTAATGAAACAGGGAAACGGATGAATACATGCTTCCATCCATCTAGCCGTCCCTTTGCTTTGCCTTCCCCTTAAACTCCCTCTCCTCCTCCCAGCATGCCGCTGCAGCAGGGCGAGAGATGACATGTGGACACTCAGTGAATTGCCAATCGCCACCGAGAGAGAGAGAGAGAGAGAGAGAGAGAGAGGGAGGGAGGAGAGAGAGAGAGACTGAGGGGAGGTGGTTTGACGCATCCAGACTGCAACCATTGGCTTTTTTTTTTTTTCCTACATTAAAGATTAGAAAAAAAAAAGAACTGCAGAGAAGCACTACACTGAATACTGGATGTGTCTCCCCCTCCTCCGCGTCTCTCCCTCCTCACCCCTCAGCTCCTCTGACCCTCTCTCACGCTACCTCGCCCTCTCCCTCCCTCTCTCACACATACTTTCAGCTCAGGAAGAGAAATCAATAGCCACAAATTAATCACTGTGCTTTGGGCAGTCCGGAGGAAGAGGAGGGGGAGCGTTTAGAGAGCTACACAAAAGGTATTAAGAGAGATTTCTCCAGACGTTAAGGATTTAGGGATTGTGGAACCACACAAACCCAGACGGTGAGGAACCGCCTGCAGCGGTTCTGTGGCTATTACCGAATATGAAATATTAACTTTTTGAGGCTATATGTTTAGTTTTTTAGTTTTTTTATGAATGATCTCTATGTCTATCTTCCTTCATTGTAAAGCACTTTGTTCTGCAGTTCTTGTATGAAAGGTGCTTTACAAATAAAGTTGATTTTATTTAATTTTTTTATATTATATATATATATATATATTGTAATTATTATTATCACTGGTTCAGGTGCAATCACTGGTTATGCACCTCCCGCCTGCAGGACATATTCCTTGTATGTGAAAACATACATGGCAATAAATGGTTCTGATTCTGATTTAAAATTCTCAATTTAAAATACATTGCTATCCGTGGAATGAAAATAACAATATTTAGTAGTAATATAAGTGCAGCAAATGGAAATATGCAAGTAAAGTACGACCCTCAAAATGAAAAGAAGAACAAATCAAAGGGCCGACAAAAGAGAGCAGGAATGAGTCAGCATGTTTACTTCGTCTCAAAGTCAGCGTGAATGAAGAGATTTTAACGTTTTTGTTCTACGATATAAAATTCAACACTAAATAATTGAATTTAGAAGCGTTTATGCGTCTTAAAGAAAAGCGTCTAAATGAGACGACTGAGCGTCGCCACTAGAGCACCAACGTCCTCCTTTAGCTCAGCGAGGGAGTTCCTTATAGCAGAACATCCGCTTTTTACTTCTGCTGATTGTAGTCACGCTGCAAAGAAGTACAAAAACAACAACAAAGAAATACAAAAATAAAATAAAAAATACAAACAAATTACAAACAAATTACAAAATAAATACTAAAAAAAAATTCAAAAAAAATACAAAATAATTGCTAAAATTTTTCAAAAAAAATGCAATGTACAAAGAAATTACAAGGAAATTACAATGTACAAACAATGTACAAAAAATCAAACAAAATAATAGATTGTGTTCTTAAAAAAAAAAAAAGAAATACAAAAAATTTTAAGAAAATGTCGAAAGAAATGAAAAAAGATATATACAAAAATATTGACGAAACAAAACGTACAAATATCATAAACATTTGTTTGTCACAGAGATGATTTTCTTCCTATTGAAGACACATGCTGGTATGAACTGGGTGCCCTGCTTCAGACACACAGAAGACATTTTAGATGATTTTATTTAGGAGTGAGGTCTTTTTCATGCTCAGCAGTCACTATTCATTTAGGTTTTCCTCTTCTTTTTATTTATGGCGTATATCATTTAGTTTATTAAAAATTACGGTTGACACTTCTCAAAATATAAGTGAATAACTTTAGTATTTTAGTGTCCAGATATATTACGTTATATATATATATATATAACCCTGGGCATGAAGCCTCAGAGAACTCCCTGTCACTGGCGGAGAAGGGAAAGGTGACTTTGACGACGCGAGCGTTCATTTTCTTTCCGATTCCTCGGCTTTTAGAACTCAAATCCGCTTTCGGATTGAAGTCGACGGAGCAGCACGTTGATGACATCAGAGCCTTTTGGCTCGGAGCTAGAGGGGTTCACGATCACACGTATTGATCCGCCTGTCCGGAGCACTAAGACTCATGTGAGTTTGTAAACTGAGTAATGTTTCCACTCGAGAGACATCCAATAGTACCCGAGATTCGTAATGTGGACATGAGATATTGTGTTTACGGTAAACCGGCATTAGTCACTCTCAGGCGGACTCATATTCATCACTGCGTCCACCTTGCTTCACCTTTATGGGAAACTGCTGCTGCCTCTCTTGTGCTCAGACTTTGTTATCTCTCCTCTAAAGCTTATCTACTAAACTGCCCGAGAGTTGCCGAGGTCGGCAGTTTTCAGGAACAAGAGGGAAATTAAATTGAGGGAAACCTTTGTTCAAAGAATTATTTCACAAGAACGTACGAGGCGCGGAGGAGATTCATGTCTCTTATATAAGTAAGTTTGGCGTCATGTGGTCGCTTTGTCTAAATTATTATCGTTTGTCGACTACTATGTCGCCGTTGCCATGAAGGTTGGTGGAAAGATTATAGTGTTGCTCAACTGGGAAGAAAGTTAAATATCTTTTTTTCATTTGCATCATAAGGAACTATTACAAGAAAATGCATTTCAAGAAGTCATAAGTTTTTAATTATTAGCATTTTAAGATTTGTATTTGTAATTCAATTCAATTAAAATATATTATTAAAGAAATATGAAGAAATTATTAGGTTTTTTTGCATTTTAAGCAGGTATAGTTAGAGATGAAAGGAACAGTGGAAAAAAAATAATGATTAAATAAATATAAAATAGCAATATAAATTTGAATTATACTTTTTTTAAATCGTCACATTGAGAGCGAGCAGAGAAGTGGAAATAGTTACCGTAAAAGTCGGGTTACAAGCTGCTTCTAGCTCCGGTGGGTGTCCCCGCTGTAGCAAGCTAGCAGCAGCGCAAGCTAGCAGCAGTGCTAGCTTGCGCTGCTGCTAGCTTGCGCTGCTGCTGCTACAGCCCGCGTCCCCTCTGGTCCCGCTACCTTCGGTGGTTGTCGGAGAGATAGCAGGAGTGCTAGCAGGAGCGCTAGCAGGAGCGCTAGCTGGCTACAGCGGGGAGCTAACGGGGACACTGACCGAAGGTAGTAGCGGCTTGTAACCCGACTTTTACGGTAGTTAAAACTACAACCATCCATTTTTAGTGTTGAATATCATACAGTTTAAACTTGAACATTTCCACAACTAATAATCTTGCATTTAAAAAAAAGGGAGTTTGTTCCCCATCCGCCGGCTCTCTCTCTCTCGCTCCACTCAAAACAACAAGTATACGTTCATGCCTGAGGAAAAGGCCACTGACGCTTTGCAGAGGAGAGAAAAAGAGAGTGTTAAGATTAATATCATATGCTGGGAGGAGGAGAGGGATAAGAGGGGCCGGGAGAAAGCAAAGGGACACGAGGAAAACCTTCCAGGCTTCCGTAGGAGCTCCGCGTGATGAAACCACCAGACTGAGCAGAGGAGTCACTTTTTGTGTTGTGGAACATGAACAAAACCTTTTGGAAGAGCACTGAATTATTAAACGCATATCACTAGATTTTGTAGCTATAACCACAAGCTGACCTTCATCTCTATGACCCTTTAGTAAAGTGCAAATGATGTCACGCTAGCTCGTTGGGACGGGAGCTAAAAGCGCTAAAAAAGTTAGCGAGGGGGAGAAACTGGCATGGCCACATTCACAGGAGCCTGTTGACCTCTGACCTCAAGATACGTGACTGAAAATGGATTGTATGGTTACCAGGAGTCTCCCCTTTACATACATGTTCACTTTATAATAATCACATGCAGTTTTTTAATGCAGTATACATTTATTTGTCTTTCCACCGCTATCTAGAATCTAGAAATTTAGCAGTATTTCTGCATGCTGGCGACCCGAAACACACTTGGAGTATCATAACCTAATCTGAGACTCTTGTGGATCCAATGAGCCTAATTGTATTAATGTGTGTTGATGTTAGTAATTAGTTTTATTAAACTTGACATCACTGTATAAAATGTCCTGTTGGAACCTCGAGGATAATCACAGTTCATGAAACCAGTGTGGAAGGTATGAACCCCAAAATCACTGCAACAACCTCCATCATAATGGTCAAAGCACTTTTACACTTTATTTTAATTCATTAATACATTTTTTATTTCTGATTTATGACTAGAACAACTTGACAAACACTACTGAGCAGCGTCTCAAACTAACAGCTATAATATAATATGCATTATTCTGAATGTAGTATTCAGCATGATAAGTATTTTCTGTACTTTTAAGTATGTTTTGATGCTACTTTTGTACTGTTTGTACTGTACCGTGGTATTTGCTACTTTTACTTTGAAACTTTCACACGAAAGAAGACAAAGAACACTTTTCTTCAACGTTTTAAGTTCTTTTAACTTTCTCACTGTGCAAGAGGAACCACAATGAGGTAAATAATGAGTTGAGTGAATAAGGAAACTCTGAAAGCCTTCCTACTTGTTGTGACTAACAGAGTTGTGCTCCTCCTCCCGTTAAAAGGCAGAGAGCTCATTCTTGACCTTAAAAAAAAAAAAAATTGCATAAGACCGTTGATCACACCGTTGGGATTTATCTCTTTTTCGTTTTCCTCTTTCTGAGACTGAGCTTTTCTCCGGATGACGGTGACTTATCATTATTAGCATCCTGTTTTCACTGCAAAGAAAGACGGACATATGAACATCAGAGTGAATCATAATCGCTGTGAATGTAGCCAACTGTAAAAAGTATCTCACCCCCTCCCTCTCTATATGATCATGGCTCTGATATTCAGGAAGGATTGATGCATTTTCAGCTCTTGTCATCTGCTCTAAACACACGAAGAAGAAGCTTCCCGAGCTTATTGTTTTGCTGCTGGATGAACATTTGTATTCTTTTAAAAGCAGCTGGAGAAGCGAGGCTCTGATGGCGTCTGTAGGGACGATATCAACAGAAACGAGGTATCAGGTGGAGCGACTTGGCTCCCGACGCTCTGTGGGAACGGATACTCTGCTGCTGGCGGAGGTGCTGAGTACTACGATACTACAATACATCACTGTGTACTACTACAGTTCAGGGAGTTAGCCGAGACACACCCAGAGTGATCACTTTCACTTCCTACAAGGAGAACATACATTTATAGCCGTTTACTTTTGGGCATATATATTCGATATATAGACTGAAATATATTTATATTAAATAAAAATACAAATGTGAACGCCAAGTTTTTCTAATTTCGTCTGACAACTTTATTTTGATTATAATGTACGTGACGTGGTCATATTTTGATTAAGTATCCAGATCCGTTAACATGACCGGCATCCGCAGTGGCTCAAGGAGTACTTATACTTTACTTAAGCAAAAGTAGCACCATAGAAGTACCTTCAATTTAGAAATACTCAATTTATAAGTAAAAGTCCTATTTAAAATATTTCTGAAAAGTGTGATGAGAGATGTATTTAGGAAACATCACCTGTTATCATTACATTCAGCAATCAATGAATCAAATGCTTTACGTCCATATTGTATGTAGTCGTGATTTACTACAGTAGTACTGCATCGAGTCGTGAAAGCAAGTATTTTTATGTAAAAAGTGACTACAAGTGTCTCATAAATGTAGTGTAGTAGAGGTCTGAACATGGTGTGTCCAGAGGTATGTGAACGAACACACACACACACACACACGCTTTCATACTTTATTCTTTATTTGTACCTCCGATAGAAGGCTACGTACAAATATGTACTTATTATTTCCCACCATTTCCTGTGGCGTTATTATGTCCATGACATCAGAGGAAGATAATGACGACTGTTATGTAATTAAAAGCCAACATCCACCTGCTGGGAGAGAGAGAGAGAGAGAGAGAGAGAGAGAGAGAGAGAGAGAGAGAGAGAGAGAGAGATTATAAACACAGCCACATAGAAAACATCATGTGGTGGTTTTCATGCCAATGTGAGATGGAGATGGGAAGAGTAGGCGGGTGGACGAACACACAAAATATTTGGGTAGTGTGTGTGTGTGTGTGTGTGTGTGTGTGTGTGTGTGTGTGTGTGTGTGTGTGTGTGTGTGTGTGTGTGTGTGTGTGTGTGTGTGTGTGTGTGTGTGTGTGTGTGTGTGTTGCTGGGAGGGCGATCAGGACCTGCAGCCACGAGAGTGAGTCAGACCTGTTAGCGGTCCTGATCATTCAGTTAAGAGATTACGCAACAGTGCATTATGATAATAATATGATAATTATAATGACACTCACACACAGCTGCAGTCCTACAGCTAAACTGACATTATTTTGTCCACCCTATTTACGTCTAGATAACAAACACAAACTGAACACTATAAGAAATGATCGGTCTGCATTTCGCTACTTGAGCTGATTTATCTACAACACACAGATGTGTCCTGCTGGTTTGACCACATTACCCAGCATGCTCTCTTCTTTTTGAGTGCATGAACTTGAAGGCTTTTGTTGATCTTAAGGCTGCAGTTGAGTTTAATTCAGTTTATATCAGTGGACTGACAAGACGGGAGAGATATGTGTAATCCAATTTGACTTTTGAATTGGCACAAGCCTAAATACAATACAATACAATATAATCTTATTGTTAAAAATGTGAACCTTTGCAGATTTACACAACTTTTTAGTTGATCATTTTTTATGACCGTTTTTAGTTTGTGGAGGAAAAAAGTAAAAGATTAAACAGAAAGCACAAAGCTTGTAACTCAATTTAACGTTTGGAACTATTGTAAAAGGTTAAAAAAATATATATAAAAAAGGTAAAAGAAAAACTCACCACATTTAGTGAAAATGACACCCAAAATGTTTCACTAAATTCCTTGAATTCAAAAACAGCTGCTATAGGTTTGCACTTTAATAATAATATAATATGAAACAATAAGTTGATTAATTGGTCAGAGGAAACTTAATGTGCAATTTTTTTTTGCTCAATATTTGAAAAGAAAATCACCCCAAAAAGGATTTTCTTTGTTTTATGTAGTAAATTAAAAATATTTAGGTTAAAACAAATAATTTGAAGACGTCACCGTTGACTTTGGTCTCATAATTGATCAAATGATGATTCTTTTGGTTGAGAAAACAATTAATTGTCGGCCTAATTTACACGTATGAACTAGCTCTGCCTCTGGGACATAACATGTGAAAAGACAGTAATTTACATGACAATAATCACACATAAATAACTCACAGTAAAGTGCTCATCTCTCGCTCTCCTTTCTGCTGTTTTCCTGCAGCCCCCTCTATCATTCCTCCTCACAGAAATCGTTATGATCTGGTGAAACAGCTGCATCGACTGCCTTTGATTTGTGATCTTTTATAGTCGCCACTAAAAGCATCCCCGCTTAGATCTGTCCTCAAGTGTTCCCGCCGTTATTAATGGCGTTTGGGAACCCGGTTGATTTAAATAAGAGTGCGGCACGTTTCAGAAGATCAATGTGCAGCTGTTTTAACGGGGATATTTACGACGCCCGGGAACCGTCCCGTTGTGCTCACTGTGCAGATTTCTCGGCGATATCGCGAGCTCACTTCCAGGGGAATGTGATGTAAATCATACGGAAGAGGCCGGCGGCGGAGGTCAAATCATTTAGGATTTCATCACAGCGAATGAGCAGCAGCTGCAACTTCATCATCACCGGCGCAGAGAGGCGAACAATCCGCCGCCATTTGTTAGCCTGAGCTGAATGGAGTGTGATGTTTCCCAGGTTGTGGCTATAAAGCTGAGGTGAGGAAGTTTAAAGGACGCTTTGTTCTCCAAAGCACACGGAGAAAAGGGGGCATTACATCACCCTTGTTTCTAAGCAACACTAAGCTGTTGTCTGATTCGCTTCAGCTAAGCTAAATATAAACTATGAGGATGGTATAAATAAGGAAAGACATCAGGATTCACTAATATGTGGGTCGGATTGTTCTTACTTTGTGTGCACGCGACATTACAGTTGGATTCATGACACATAAGGTTTATACGACCGTGCACATGTTAGTGAACAGGCGCTATCTGCAATCATCATGCTGCCATCTCTCTACGTGAGACCATGTGGTTACAGGAGGTCCATCGGGGAGAAGGTGGCGACGTTGTTGCAGGAGAGCGTCGCCCCCAAATGCACAGATCCATAGCACAGTCCAGCTGATCCTTAAAGAGATCCTGTGGAACCCCTTCGCCCACCAGAGAAAACAAACACACACACAATGTGCAACCATCGGCTGAAACTGAAGGAAAGAAACATGTTTAGCGAGGTGTTAGCAAGAAGCTACTGTAGTCGGCTAACGTGAAGGCTTGCAAATCATAGACTGTATGTAAGAAGTGGACGTCACTCATTGGTTTGTGGTCTGCAGTTAAGAAGCCATCTTGGAATGCGGCCGTCACGACCCCTGCAGAATATAAGTTTATAGTTATGTGACCGAGGCGTTGATTGTTTATAGCCTAACTTTAGCTTTTTATTTCTGCATTCATGCTACAAAAATCATAAATGTGGTGTTAATTTTTTTAAAGATTATCTTGCTGAACAAAACGTGAAAGTGTCATAAATGTTTGTTTGCCACACGTTTTATTTTCTTCAATAATCCAAAATCAAATAGAAAAATCCTGTTGGCTGTTTGTCGAGGGAATCGGTGCTATGGTGACTTCCTATTGGTTCAAATTGTTTGTGGGCGGGACTTAATAAAGCTCTGTCTCTATAGTCGATAAAAATATATGAAAACCAAAACTATAGCATTTGAGCCTTGGATATGCTCTTATACTTCATTGCAAGCTAAGAGTGGGACACTGAATATTTTGTTTATGAGAATAATTTATTAGGATGAAAGGCTGTCAATTTCCAAGTTACTTAATACATTTGGCCAATGCATTAGTAAATGAATGGTTTTAAAAGTTTATTATGCTATGCATTTAGTTAAAAAGTTTGTGTGTGTGCCTTCCTCATTTGTGATAAGATAAAATAAAATAAGATAATCCTTTATTAGTCCCGCAGAAATTGCAGGATTACAGCAGCAGGAGAATAAAATAAAAAAAACAAGTAATATAAATAAACAGTAAAACAGTAATAGCAGTATTTTATATACAGACAGAATAAAACATGTATTTAAAAAGTATTTATATTGAACCAGTAATTAAAGTGACCAAAGTGGTTGAAGTGTTATTAAGTGTTTTTGTGGACTATTGCGAGCGCAGTTGGTTGTGCAGTCTGGCAGCAGCAGGAAGGAAGGACTTGCGGTACCTGGTTCTAAAGTAACCGGTTCTAAAGTTGCAGGAACAAATTCTTAGCGGGTTCACGGCGCTTCTGAAGCCTTTTGAGCCGTTTAGCCGGCGATGTACAATGGAGGTTATGAGCAAAAAAGTCCCCAATTTGTTGCATGTGGAACTGAAACAATTAATCTATTAGCACATTAAAATGAATCTCTCAAGAAAAAGAAAGATCTTGATAAGCGTTCAAGTCATTTTTTAAGCGACATTGCCTCAAATTCAAAGGTTGAGGCTTCTCAAATGTTTTTCTGAATATCGATAAATCAGCTGATTCATTGATAGTGAAAATAATTGTGAGGTGCAGCCCTACACGCATGTCATCGCTCATCTCTCTCTCCCTTCGTTTCCCTTGTAATCTCCTCCCTGTGCATTCATAAAATGAACAAAGGAAAAGCAACAAAGTAATACTGTAATTGCATTGGAGGAAAAATAACCGCCATTTGTAAATGGTGTTTCCCCAAACTCTTAGCGTGTTGCTGAGTTCCTGCCGGTCCAGTGATTGCGGTGTGAAGGATTATGAGGACGGTGTGTTGTGGTGCGGCGCTGTGAAGGATTATGAGGACGGTGTGTTGCGGTGTGAAGGATTATGAGGACGGTGTGTTGTGGTGTGAAGGATTATGAGGACGGTGAGTTGTGGTGTGAAGGATTATGAGGACGGTGAGTTGTGGTGTGAAGGATTATGAGGACGGTGTGTTGTGGTGTGAAGGATTATGAGGACGGTGTGTTGTGGTGTGAAGGATTATGAGGACGGTGTGTTGTGGTGCGGCGGTGTGAAGGATTATGAGGACGGTGTGTTGTGGTGCGGCGGTGTGAAGGATTATGAGGACGGTGTGTTGTGGTGTGAAGGATTATGAGGACGGTGAGTTGTGGTGTGAAGGATTATGAGGACGGTGTGTTGTGGTATGAAGGATTATGAGGACGGTGCGTTGTGGTATGAAGGATTATGAGGACGGTGTGTTGTGGTATGAAGGATTATGAGGACGGTGTGTTGTGGTGTGAAGGATTATGAGGACGGTGAGTTGTGGTGTGAAGGATTATGAGGACGGTGTGTTGTGGTATGAAGGATTATGAGGACGGTGCGTTGTGGTGCGGCGGTGTGAAGGATTATGAGGACGGTGTGTTGTGGTGTGAAGGATTACGAGGACGGTGTGTTGCGTTGCGGTGCGGCACTGCGCTGCCGGCCGGACTCGCTCAGTCCTGCAGAGCGGACGACCGCGTCGACCGCGTCCGCCTGGTGGCTGCTTTAGTTCAGTCTCACTGCTCTGCCTCCTTCCTACTCAACACATGACTTCCCTTTTTCCCTCTCAGTTTTTTAGAGGCCTCAAGTTGCTCCTGACTTAGTTTTTCTCTGGCCCCTGAAGGCACCTTTCACACTTACACACAGTCTGAGATGAAAGTTGACAACGGGGAAAGAAAAGTGGTCAATCTTTTATTATATAAACTATTAATAATAACGTAAATACAAATGAAACTGCTTTTTCAGTCCGAAAGATTGAGCTCAGTTTCACCATCCATTTTGGATTACTTGTTTTAATCGACGTCCCTCTGTGGTCACGTTATAATTTCATGACTCAGTGAGTTCAAACTTCCTCATTTTGATTCCGACGCTGAATTATGATACTTTGTCATAGTTTTACGCAGACAGGAAGCGGCGCTGACTGTTACTGGAACGTGATGCAGTGTTGCTGGTCACGAGCGTTTTAATATGGAGAGCAAGTCGAGCTCTTACTCACTTTCCTCCCGTCGATTGTCTTTCTCTTGACTGAGTCGGGGGCCATTTTCTTTAAACTGGAGTCAATTCCTCTTTGACTCATTTTACTTTCGCCTGCAGCCAAGCGGCCTCCATCGGGCCGTAGTTTGCATTGTTCTGTGTGCGTGTGTGTGTGTGTGTGTGTGTGTGTGTGTGTGTGTGTGTGTGTGTGTGTGTGTGTGTGTGTTGGCGCTGCCAGCAGCAGATGTGGTTCCCTCCGTCTCTTCGGCCGAAGCCGTTCTCCAGAGATGGAACGGCCAGAATGAACGGCTTTAACTGAGCCGTCACACAAACTGATTTTTAAAAACGAGGTTGTTCGTGTTTCCAAAGAACCCCGGGATCACAAATAGATGTAAACCGGTTTCCTCCCGCGGAGCCGATTACATGATTGTGATTGGCGTAGGTTGAGGTGTTGCTTTTTGCAGTTAATAGCGTGAGCTGTTTGCTTGGCCTGCGTTCTGGGAATGCCTCTCTCTCTCTCTCTCTCTCTCTCTCTCTCTCTCTGTGGGTGATGCTGCTGCTGCCGAGGAACTCTTCTGAGGGAGCCGGACAGCTCTCGCCCCGTCTGACCAGAAGGCCGTGACGCACTCAGCTGTAACGCCGCTGACTCACTGGCCTCCCTGTTCCTGGATCTGCGAAATCTCATCCCCGCCCCTTCGTCGGCGGTTCCCCGCTTCGCTCGGTGACCTCGCTCGCCCCGGTGCGTCCACGCGTCTCGGGCCCGGCGGAGATCCCGCCCACCGCCTCCGCCTCCATGCCGGGAGTCTCTGTTTATGAAACGCCGACAGCTCACGGAGAAGCGGCGAGAGGAGGCCTGTAGGGACCTCAAGCGAGACCGGAGAAAAAGGGACACGCATACGTCTCTTAGATTAACGGAGTACGGCAAATTCAACGTCCGATCTTTGCGTTTAGTCAACGAGCGCTAGCGTTGATTTTATTTCAAATTGCATTACTTTGATGCATCATGATTAATATTATCTCAGCCAGGAGGATCATGAGATCGGTTGCGTGTGTGAGTGAGTGAGTGAGTGTGCATCTCTAAGTCTGTCCACGGCTAATCTCACATTAGGTTTCGACTACACCTTGAATAAAGAAAGTAGCACCTTAGTAGCACTTAAATGACTCTTACTGAAAGCACTTTGACTTTCTTGAAGAAATTGTACTTTCTTGATTCTTGTTGTTCTGAGTTTGTACTCGTGGTTGAAAGCACTTATTGTGAGTCGCTTTGGATAAAAGCGTCAGCGAAATGAAATGTAATGTTGCAGCAAACTAGCGTAATATCTTCGCTATACTCATTTATGGCTGCATGCTCACGTGGTCAAAACACCTTTTATTACCTGTTTCACACTGCCAGTGACTGCCTGCTGCCTCCTCACTCACTATAGTCGTCAGCGGCCCCCGGCCTGTAGGGGCCACAATAGTGATAATACAGCTGAGTGCTTCGCCGACCTGCAGCCGCCATTTGAATGAGAGCGTTTCTGTTGTGGGTGAAAAACACGTCCGATGCACTTGCGGACCCGACAGATGGTTTTGACAGTCGTGTGTTGTGTTCATTCAATCAGACACTACAGCAGAAACACCTGGTAGAGGGCTGTACTTTACTGAGAGCACCGATCTAGTTATTGAAGTAATAGAAGAGCTGCATGCAGAGGAGGAAGTCCACAGATTGGAGGAAAGAGAGGCAACAGTTGCTCTAAAACACTGCACTCTTAATATTAATAATAATAATGTCTTCCAACTTAAATGACCAAACAGAAAGACCTGATCCGCTCTTATCACCTTAGCAGGACGACATAATGTTTATTAAACTGAATTAAACAGAGATTTGTAACTTATTCGTAATGCGACTTGGTTATATTCTAGGAATCATAATTTGGGTTAAAGTTAGGGGAGCTTTCAGTAAACTAAATGTAAGTCTGAGGCTACATGGACACATCCATCCACCGGACCGCTATAATAACGCCACCTGACTTCCTCCTTTGCTCCCATCAACGACTCAGTTGTTAATTAAACACACACTCTGCTGTTTGGGGCTCCCGCTGAAACGACTGAGGAGAGTCTCTTCAATAAATAAAGCAGCAAAACACGCAGGTCGTATATTCTCAATCTGAATATTACGGTTATATCTTGAAACAAACTTAGTTGCGTTGCTTTTCTAAAAATGCACGTTAACTGCCACCTCCCTCGAGAGCTGGAAACTTGTGTTTAGTTTCCAGCTCCTGAGCAGCTGAGGGTCAGGAACTCGCCCTGAAAGAGGAGGGCGATACAGTGGGAACAATGCACGTTAAGTTCCTCCACAGTATAAAAACAGGAGGCTATAAATAGAGTGATTTGAGAGGAGAGGAGTCGAGAAAGCAGCGGGGTGAAACGAGTATGACGAAGGGGTTTCTCGCCTCCCTTCGGTGGTGGATCACAGGCGCTCTCCACCTCCCTTTCCTCCTCCTTCTCCATCAGCGCATCATCTCGGGAGTAAACAGACCCGCAGACCTCTGCAGCAGCTCTCAGGCAGACGGACATCGCGGCGTTCGGGGGGGCCAGAGAGGAGCGTCTTTGTTTCAGAGCCGAGCCGCGGGAGGTCAAATGACTGTCTAACATCTGTCAGTCATCCTCCAACGAGCCGAAACCCGACGGCACCTCGCCGCCTGCATTAGTCCGCCTCCCACATCTCCTCCAGCTACAGCTGCTGCGCTATACCTGCCTGCCAACTTCTCCACAGACGGGAAGAGACATCTTTATCGGCGAAGCTGCTAATATGGTATTCCGCTTGGTCGGCCTCGTTGCAGCATTAAAGACGGAGAAATAAGAGCTTTCGTGGTACATGTCAAATGTATAAAACATTTTTTTTTTTATCCATTATTATATATCTAAATCCCTCTGCGTTTCTCTTCCGGTAAAACGTTTCTCATGACTCATCCTGCACTCGGGGGTGTATACATAAATACATAAATTATGTCCAATCAAATGTGATCTGGAGAAACCAGCTCACCTCTCTCATCAGGGAAACCAGAACGTCTGAGGTTTTGTTCCGTACTTAACAATAACTCGATCCAAATAGCTTTGACATTGTAGAAACAAAAAATCCAGCAATTTCTTGTTTTTCCTTTAGCAGCCTTTAATGTCACGGCTCTGTGATGAAGACGAGGGGTTAGTTCAGACATGTCTGTACACACAGCAGGACTGAGAGGAGCCATTGTGTCAAGCAGAGATTATAACTAGAAGCTGAAGAAAAAAATATGGATGGATGCAAAAAACAAAATGTTCTGGCAGCTATATATTTTTAACTTTTTAAACCGGAGGCGAAACCTTCTCACGTCGGGTGTAGACAGGAAGTTAAAGGACACAATGATGATGGACATGATGTTATCATGTAAGTTTATTGTACAAAAAGCAACAAAAAAAAGGGATTAAAAGAAGATGTATTTCTATTGTAGGAGTTCAGTTATGGAACAACACTAAAATGGATGTAAGAACTGTCAACTCATTTTTGGTTTTCAAAAGGATTATTTATAAAACAATTTGTGTGAATGAAATGGATGTATATGGAAGATGTATGTATATATATATATATATATATATATATATATATATATATATATATATATATATATATATATATATATATATATATATATATTTAATTTTTTCTTTATTTCGAATTAATTATCTGATTTAATTGATAATAATAATTTAGGATAGGAATATATAAGCATTTTTTGCTTCTACCTATACCTTTTCAGTCTTTCTGTTTTGAATATCATATAGAATATTGTATTGTATTGTAATGATTGACTGAATAAAACACACAAACAGTCATGGGTTGGAGGTTCGTCTGGATCTTAGTTTACCTCATACATTAAAAAAAAAAGGAGTGGAGGCAAACATCAATGATTTGATCGGATGTCTGTTAAAACGATTCCCTGCCCGCTGCATCATGTTTCACATTTCTTAAACTTAAGATGCTCCAACTGTTATTTCACTGTGTCTTTAAGTCTTCACTCAACAGTTCTGCAGCAGCACTGACATGGAAAAAGCAAGGCTACACATCTGTGTTGTGTGGCTTGTGTGTGTGTGTGTGTGTGTGTGTGTGTGATGGGAGACGGTGCATATGGGCCTCCCTGCCTTAGCGGGGTCATTACCAAGATGAATATAGTGATTATAAAGATGAATAAGGTGTGATTATGAAGATGAATAAGGCGATTAGGGCTCTTGTCGCTGCTGTTGGAGGAGGGTGTGGGATGTCAGCGAGTAACACGCGTGAACCCATTATACCTTCCCCCCCCACAGAGGATTTATCCGCACATACCTATAGACGCACATGAGAGTGCTGCGACGCCGGGCCAGAGGAGGCCATTTGTGTTCATTTGTGCTGTTAAATGACCCGCGCGTGCAATATATCTCCTTCCGCCGCTATAATCCCGCTTATGTGTTTGACCCCGAAAAAAGGACCGGCGCTGCAACGGCGGCTGAGTAACGCCGGGCGTCCGGGGGGTTAAAGACGCCGCTCACCGCCCGCGTGATCCTCTCCCATCCCGGATAGCTATATCCATGGCAACCGGGTTCTGATGTCCACATGGCAACGGCTGCCGTAGGGACCCGAGGATGGAGGTGGGAGGAGGAGGTTGTGGGCGAGAGGGGAGAGAGGGGGGAGAGGGTTTCTGGATGCTGACGCACTCGGCGGCTGCCTGGAAAGTTTTTGAGAATGCCGCCCACTGACGAATCAGAAGTGGGCTTGAATCTCTCTCTCTCTCTCTCTCTCTCTCTCTCTCTCTCTCTAACTCTTTTGAAACGGCACCTCCCACTCAGTCGAGAGTGCTCCTGAGCCCCCCTGCACCACCCCTCACTCCATCCACCCCTTCCCATCATGCACCTCCTCCGTGTTTGTGTCTCATCAAACCTTTGTCTCCGTCTGCAGCCGTGATCGTGTTTGATCGCCGGTGGAGGGGTTGCGTGCGTGGGCGGCGCCTCGCCAGGATGTCTCTCTCCTCGGCCGTCCAGGAGGGATTATAACACGGTTACAAGAGTTTACCTTTCATTTCAAACCACGCCGCAGAATCACGGAGCGCCACGAGCACCTCGTAGAAATAGCCCAATGATTGGTAAAAAAAGAGAAAATGACCAATGTTGTTGCACAGATAATAATGAGCATGCAGGTCACCGACAGAAAGCTTCAGCGTAACACTTTCGCGGCCTCATTTAATCCGGTGTGAGTCAAGGAGGGAGAGGTTGCCTTTAAGCTTGCAGGAAGTCCTCTGCAGCAGGCCAGAAACTTCCCACTCAAGATGGCAAGAGAGAAAAAAGAGGGTTTACTTTTCCTGCTGCTGTGTAATATAACCAGGAGCCAGAGGCCATGCTGGTGGTATCAACAAGCGTAAAGAAGAAAACCTCTTTTAACCAGTCAACACCTAAACCTTGGAAGGCTTCCACATTAAGCGGAGCTCAGGCTCGGCTGGAGCGGCTCCAAAGCCCTGCGCCCTATATGTGAACACCCGCCAGGGGAAAGCTTCTTTTTTATTTGTATTTTTCAAAAAACACAAATAAAGAGCAACGCGGCGACGTCACCGGCCCCGGGAATAGCTTCTCCTCGTGGTTACGGGATAAACCCCGGGTCCCTTGGGAGCAGACCCAGAGCCTCGCTGTGGTGGGCCACTATAAATCTACATCCTATGAGCTATGGGCGCTTCTCCGTTCCACAACAACGCCCTTCTCTCCACTGCACTCCACTCTTGAGTGCTTCTCTGTCTCTGCAGGCAGTGTGGTAATGAAGTGCTTTATGGCTGCAGAGCATGGGGGGGGTTATCCCATAGCTCATTCCCAGTGCAGGGGGCACAGCGGTGACTGGGCTGATTAAGTCAGTCTGGACCCCGGCGCAAGGGTCCGAGTGGGTTCGGTGACCTCAGCAGGACTTCTCAGGTAAACCCGCTCTACGAGTTATTACCTCACGAGCTCCGTCTGGATCCTGAAGCCTGGTTGCCGGCGAGGGTTTAGAGTTCAGAGGGTTTTCGTTTGTTGTGTTTAAACTATCCGAAAGCCCTCCGAGACTCTGGCGGTGATTAAAGGCTACGCAATCACAAGCTTGACTCGCTGGCCTTAACGTCGGGGAAAACATGTTTTTCACCTTGTTAGTTAATTCCTCCCGTCATAATGTTTGTCTTTAGAGAATTAAATGCCGGTAAATGAACTAAAACCTTTGCCTCCTTGCGTTGTAATATTAAAACCAGACTATTTCCTTCCCACTGAGCTGAATTCTACTCATCATCAAACATGTTTGAACAGTATGCAGAACACCAGTTTCTAAAATGAAGCAGATTGCAGCATCTCGTCTGCCTGTCTGTCTGTCAGGTTTGAAATATTTAACATTTTCAACAACGATTGTATGAATTCTTATGAGGGTGAATTCTTCCATCACATTCTTACTCCCATAGCTTTGGTGATCCTCTGACTTTCCATCCAGCATCATCACCAAGTCAAAATATCCCAAATATACCTGTTAAATTAACTAAATCACAACGACCGTAGACTCTTTGGTCAGTGCCCAAAACCTGATTAATGTGGCTGTAATTTAATTAGAATGTAATTCAATGTTACCAAAACATTTGGGATCTTTAAAAGCACTTACCGTACTTTTCGGGTTACAAGCCGCTACTACCTTCGGTCAGTGTCCCCGTTAGCTCCCCGCTGTAGCCAGCGGGGGCTCCTGCTAGCGCTCCGTTACTTCCCCGCTAACTTCCGCTAGCTCCCTGAAAACCACCGAAGGTAGCGGGACCAGGCTCGACACCCGACTTGGGCAGAGGGGACGCGGGCAGTAGCAGCAGCAGCGGGCGGTAGCAGCAGAAGCGCTAGCTAGCAGCGCTACTAGCTTGCTACAGCGGGGACACTGATCAGCCGTAGGAGCGGCTTGTAACCCGAAAAGTACGGTAATGATGTGGCTCCCGTCAACTAAATGTGGAACCGCAAAAGCGCACTGCTCTGCCCGTGAATACAGGCGTTCCTCTTGCAGCGGTAAGCGCTCTGACCCGCGACGCACCTGAGCCTCCGGTAGCGTCTCAACAGTCCCGCCTGCCAAAGATCCTGACGGCCAGCCGGCGCGCTCCACGCCGCGGCCTCCTCCGCGCTCGCGCTCACGCCCGAAAAGAAAATGCCATTATAAAACATTTACCAGCCTGCTGAGTTTACATGTCTTACAAGAAAAGGACCGTTTGGAGCGGTTGAGTGTCGCATCAATCTTTCAGCACGCTAATTGAAGTGGTTCCCCCAAAAGGCCGCTCTCCACAGCTGCTGTTACAAAAATCGCACAACTTGCGGACGGGACGGCCAGCTGCAAACCCAATCTTACACCCACTTGATAACGTTGTTAAGACACACACACACACACACACACACACACACACACACACAGGGCTCTGTGGGTTTGCCGCTGCTCAGACGGATCCACTGGCAGCGCGATGTAGTCGCATGTAAACACAAGTCATCTTTCAGAGAAGTGCTTCGAGAGGAGGCACGAGTGTGTGTGTGTGTGTGTGTGTGTGTGTGTGTGTGTGTGTGTGTGTGTGTGTGTGTGTGTGTGTGTGTGTGTGTGTGTGAGAGTGTGAGTGTGTGTCTGCGTGTGTGTCTGCGTGTGTGTCTCTGTGTGTGTGTGTGTGTCTGCGTGTGTGTCTGTCTGCGTGTGTGTGAGTGTGAGTGTGTGTCTGCATGTGTGTGTGTCTGTGTCTGTGTGTGTGTGAGTGTGTGTCTGCGTGTGTGTCTGCGTGTGTGTGTGTGTGTGTGTGTGTGTGTGTGCGTGTGAGTGTGTGTCTGTGTATCTGTGTGCGTGTGTCTGTATCTGTGTGCGTGTGTGTGTGAGTGTGAGTGTGTGTCTGCGTGTGTGTCTGCGTGTGAGTGTGTGTCTGTGTATCTGTGTGCGTGTGAGTGTGAGTGTGTGTCTGCGTGTGTGTCTGCGTGTGAGTGTGTGTCTGTGTATCTGTGTGCGTGTGTGTGTGTATCTGTGTGCGTGTGTGTGTGTCTGTGTGTGTGTGTCTGTGTGTGTGTATCTGTGTGCGTGTGTCTGTGTGTGTCTGTGTGTGTGTCTGTCAGTGTGTGTGTGTGTGTGTCTGTGTGTGTCTGTGTCTGTGTCTGCGTGTGTGTCTGTGTCTGTGTCTGTGTCTGCGTGTGTGTGTGTGTGTGTGTGTGTGTGTGTGTGTGTGTGTGTGTGTGTGTGTGTGTGTGTGTGTGTGTGTGTGTGGATGGAGGGAGGTGGAGGGGGGTGAAGGGGGTGGAGGGTCACACCTCCAGGATGCAGCGGCTCACATCTGAGCTCGCAGCCGAGCGTCTCCACCCAAAGCTTGGAAAGGGACTTCTAGCTTCATGCCACTCGTTAGCGGAGCTCACCTTCCGTCTGATTGGACGAGCGCTCTAATCTGCTTCGGCTTCGTGTCGTACATCAGAGCATCCGGTTCAGAGCGGAGCAGGGCCGTTAAACTCTGGAGGCCTTTTTTTCACGGCTCAGCAATTACCGAGGCCCAAAACTGATGCATTCCACCTCCCGCTCCATTTTCCCTCGCTGTCCTTCAAAGCCTCTCCGTTCCCTGCCCTGCCTATATTTATCCCTCCTGCTCTGCATTGTCTTTCTTTATCTCGCTCTCGTCCGAAAAGTGTTTATTTCGAGCTAAAGACTAGGAGAAAGTACATTTTGCTTGTGTCCGTTAAGGATTAGTGGGTTCACACAATCACCACGGAATAAAAGTTGTACATGTGTTTCTATCCTTCTGTTTTTATGTGTGAATTACATTTACACGTTAAATAAACTGAGTGGAAACACAGTGAATAAAAAAAAGAAACACTGCGCTTGATGATGGACAAGTTGGAGTATTGATCAAAACAGACTTAGTGAATAAATCATTACATGAAACATGTGTATAATATGTAGGATTTCCCTTAAAAAATGTGTAGTCTCATAATATGTAATTAGTTGGAATGCTTTGAAGCATTCCAACTAATTACATATTATTTTGAACCGCTTAAACTTCTTCATATATTCAGCTACAGAAACCGTTCAACTATTAAAATATTCAGCTACTTAAGGACACTTTGGCTACATCTCTTCATATGTTTAACTATTCAACTTTTTGAATTATTAAGCTTTTTATGAAAATTAAAATGAATGGGAGCGGATGGAGAAAATCTTCAAATCATCTTCAAGCTTACAGGTTCTGCATACATTCAGCTAAAGACACCATTTAAACTTTAAAATGTTGAAAAAAACCTTCAGCTATTATTCTATAATTTCATATTTTTTATATTCAACTATTTTCAGCTAAATTCAGCTATATTCCGCTATTTTCAGCTATATTTAGCTAGCTATCTTTTCAAATATTTAAGCTTTTAGCATTCCAACGCATTTTCAGCAGGAAATGCAATTTCTAGTTACTTATAAACTTCACTGGAATAAGTGTCTTTTCTTTTTCCTTTATCATTATTACTTTGCTGTGTTCAGTGCAATCAGGAGTCTTATCTTCTCTCAAATTAGTTCAACGAAACGAACAGAAATGTCACATTTCCATCTTGGTTTTCCATCGTTCATTCGTTCTCATTTCCTTGCACTGATTTTCTCAAAGAAATCCGCTAAACTTCGCCCCTCGTTTCGGTGGAAACTCGCCAAATGACATTGAGACAATCAAAACAAGCGTCTAAATGCAGGAGCCTCTGAACAGACGGCGGCGGCTGCCAGCCGGCAGGTAGCGGCACGCAGGTGGTCGAGCGGATCGAAGGCGCTTTGATGGCTCTCTTTTTTTCTTCTTCTTCTCCAGGTGACACTCTGTCTAATGTCTGAGTGGTCATCACCTGGGGGGTCCCTCTCTCTCTCCACTGCCGTTCACAAAGTAACAACGGCCCCCTCGCTGTTCCCATCATGCCTCGCTGCCAAATAACCTCCTCGGCAACACCTGGCACCATGGTAACCAACACCTGCTCACCTAATTAGAGGGACACTGGAGGGAGAGGAGATGAAGAAGTTAATGAAAACGCTAATCTAGTCCAATCAAACGCCCAGGCATCTGCCTCCTCGCCGCAGCAGCAGCAGGTCGCGGTAATGGCCGCCTTATGGGCGCCTCCCCCGCCACGCCACCTTGAGTGACCTCATCAATGCCAAAACTCCGCTGCAAATAGAGGAGAGAGGGAGGGAGGGATGGGAGGAGGGGATGGGAGGAGGGGATGCCGGCGTTGCCGCTTCCTGGACGGACAGAGGAAGCGAGGTGTCGGCCAAATGAACGAGCTTTAAGAGACGAGGTTCCCGGTGCGCGGCAGCTGGAGCGGCTCCAGGTGGCGCCAGCTGCGCCGCTCTTGTTTACAAGCCGCCACCTGCTGCCGGAGAGGCCCCGGCGCTCAGAGCCGCCGCTGAGGAGCCTGTCCTGGTCTGTGCGAGAGGCCTTTTATTAAGGGGCCTCCGTGAACTGTTCTGACACCTACAGGAACTTGCAAAGTGTTGTTTTTTGTTGCGAGTTACAAAAAAATGAGGTAGAAGTTTGTGTCTTTTGTGTGTGTGTGTGTGAACTTCACTTAACTATTTCTGTTTTTTTTCCCTTCCCCCACAACAGGAAACTTCAAAGGGATGTGTAAACAGATAGACCACTTTCCAGAGGAAACGGACTACGAAGCGGATCCATCTGAGTACTTCTTACGTGAGTCTCCCTATTTCCACACAGTATACATGTGTAGTGTAGTGTTACAGTCGGCTGTGTGTAACACAACGTGCAGTGTTACAATCTGTCTGCTAATCCTAAAGAAAAGTAAATAGATAAAAATCCCAACAACGACTCGGAGCTTGTTAGTATCGTCAGCTCAATACTCTCTTCTGATTGGTCGATTTATGTGTTTGAGATTGAGACATTTGTGGATTTCAGACTCCCAAAGTCGTCTCGTGCTAAAATTGAATGAATATGTTTATTACAGCTCTGCTACGATAACAGAAAGTAATTAACCATAAATACTTTAAAGAGCGTTTAATAAATCTGTAAATCTAGTTTCACTTGAGCAGATTTTGTATTTAGTTTTTATTTTGGAAGGACAATAACTGAAATGTTGCAGTTCTGCTTTTCATTTCTTTTTCGATTTTGGACGTTCTCTCTGTTGTGAGGCAGCTTTGATGAGGAAACTAATTTGGAGAGCATCACTGCATCACGTTGTTCACACACACGTAACAGTAGCAGTCTGGATGCGCAGCGTACGGGATTAGCATCATTAGCGGTTTATGGACTCGGACAGACAAACGAGGAGAAAGGTGCATGTTGTTGTGTGTGGAGCCCAACATGCATTCAGGGTCCTGGTCTCATTGAGAGTCGGAGGATGTTGGACCTCCTCGTCTTCACAGACGCTGTCGTCTGCCTGCTCGTTTCTCCACAACGTCTCGCTGTCTGTTGCTCCACATGTTGAACAAACACCATGTGACATGAGGGGCATGGAGGCTTTGGAGTCGCTTCAGGGCAGATAAAGAAGTACGCCGTTGATTCATCTTTTCACTCTCAATGCAACGTTTCTATCAAAATAGTCGCAATAGCAACTATAGCAGAACCAGATGTATCGTCTTTTTCTTCCTTGACAAAACCTGCTGCCGACATTACCCACAATGCATCTGCCGACTGTTCAGTCAGAGATTCAGGTGTCCGGTGCTAGCAGCAGCTAAAGTAGCTACAGAGGTCTCGCTTCTCTCTAAATCCAAACCAACAGATATTTTTGTTTAAACTTGTAATCTGACTCAAGTGACATCACTTGAGGTCATTCAAACAGCTGGAGACACTAAGGGACTTGAAACAGTGATAATAAAACAGATTTCTTTATTTTTTTTTAAAAAGCCACGTTAATTTTAGTCCCTGCTGAAGTGGTACCTCCTCCTCCTCCTCCTCCTCTAGCGGTTTGCAACTAGAAGTCAGGGAGTGTCCGTCCCTTCACGTCCATCAGCGGCGACAGTAATGGAGGCCTCTCAGAGAGCCGAGCGGTGCGTGACAGTGCCGGAGATTAATCCCGGCCAATTAGGCGGCTCGACTTGGCGCTCTGAGCGCTTGTTCCCGTCCGTATGCGCCAGAGAGGACGGCTACGATAACGTCTCCGGTGATGATCCTAACAACGTCGGAGCCCTTTGCGGAGGCAGATCCGTCTTCATGAGGAGGCGTCTCTCAGGCCGGGGACGCCGGGGTCGCCCCTCGGACCACCGGCGCTCGTCTGCAAGTGTGTGTGTGTGTGTGTGTGTGTGTTAACCTCTTGCTTGGCTGTGATTGGAGGAGAAGGCCGCAGTGCTCCCAGTGGCTTGCCAATTAGGACACTCACATCCATAAATATTTCAGCCTCCTTCTCATATAGGTCAGGCCTCTCTCGATGGCTGTCTCTCACACTCTGCCTCTCCTCGCCCTCACGCCCACACCGCTTCACGTCACGGCGCAGCTCCTGTTGCCGTCTCTCTGGATGGAAAAGCGAGACCTGAGCGTATAAAGCGGTGCGTGGAGAGGTCACGGAGGAGCATCCCGGTGGGTGTGATGTGTTTTCTTGTTCCATTTCACGGACACACACACCTGGTATTTCCATAATGCGGAGTTTCGCGGCGCCTCTGGGCGGTCAGAGGCAGAGAGGAAGCTCCGCTCTCTGCAGAGGTTACGCAACCCGAAATGATGTCACTTCAGGTGAAGGCCCCCCGGCGGAAGTGACATCACCCCGGTTTAAGAAATTCGAGGGGGGGACACGCCGCTGATGTCGTCACACGGCGTGGGACGAAGAGGAGGAAGAGGAGGAGGGAGATATTTGGTGCTTCTAAAGCGGGAAAAAATAAATAAAAATCTGACTGTATTCTGCAAAACGCGCTTCGGCAAACACTCTGATCCGCTGTCACACGCGTACAAACACGGCTACGTATCAGTAGCTCCTGTGTGTCTGCTTATTCTCCCCATAGCGAGGCGGTTTGCACATCCAACACGGGGGTTATGTAAGCCAGCTGAGGCACACTAAAGCGCCGGTGGGTTTTTAGATCACGCCGTGTCGGAGCTCCCATCAGCCACTGCTCTGCTGGGCGCTAAGCAGCTGAGAGAGAAGGGAGAAGGGAAGAAAACGCCCCGTTATGCAAGCTACTAATGCTAAACTGAGAGACATCAATTCAGTGTGATGAAGAGAGGAAGAGCACGTGAGGGGGAGGAGGGGTGTGTGTGTGTGTGTGTGTGTGTGTGTCTGACTCCTGTGGATGCATGCTGGTGTGTACATCATCATGATAATAAATTATAGCAACAACTAGTTTAGTAATTATGATTTTTTTCTCTTTTTTTTTTAAATGGCTTCCAGCTGCTTTTCTCTGTCTTATGTGAGAATAAATCAACTGTCTTGTGATTTTTAAAACAAACAATTGTGTAAATTCATCTTCTGCTTCAGGACGACGTGATGGATGTTTTTATAGACCGATGATTTAAAGAAAATGTCCCACACTGTAAAGCAGAAGCATTGACGTGCAACGTACTCGTCATCTCACAGCCACCGATGCATTACATGCAGTAAAATAAAGTCATGGCTGCAACTAAAGATTATTATTGACTAATTGCTTTAGTCTATGCGACTGCAGTTAAATTATACCCGTCACAACCGCCACAGAGTTCAAGGTTTTGTCCGACCAGCAGTCCTAAAACTCAAATAAATCCCCTTTGCAAAGCAATAAAACAAAGGAAAAAGCAGAAAATCCTCACATTTGAGATGCAGAACATGTTTGGCTCAACGACTGAGACGATTAAACATCGTAATGCATGAGTAATTACTTCAGCTGTGATATGAAAACCGCGTGCAGAAACCTCTTCCATCAATTCGCCGCTGATTCATTTCAATAGTTTCACGGATTGCATGAAGTCTTCTTCTTTTTAACTCGCGGCCGGAACATTTTCCGCTGCTTCCGGCTGCGTGTTTTGCTTGTTGTCGGATTGTTTTCCGACTGGGAAGAACCCTGCAGCGTGTCCCACTTCCACACCACAAACTAATACGCAATATATCGGGGGTCCTTTTTCACTCCCCGAATTAACTTCACCCCCTACTTCGTCTGCGTTAATCTCTGCCTCTTTGCATGCGTCCATCTGAGGGGATTTCGCTGACATTGGTGACAGAAGGGCAGGCCTGTCACAGCCTCTGTCGCCCTGAGGCCTCGCGGCAGACCGGGACGCCGGCCTGAACCGGCTTTTTGGTCGTCGCCCGATAAAATCAATGGGTCTGGAGCGGGACACGCAGGGGGCTTGTAGGGCAGAGCGGCCCCGCTGCCATGTTGGCGCGTCACGTGACCCCGAGATGAGGCCGTCAGACGAGGGCGGATAATATACCGTACCAGGCGGAGGAAGTTAACATCCAGCTTCAGCAGGTGTCCCGGTCGGTCGCGGTGACATTGAGCATCCTTGTTCCTCGAGACAACAAATAAGGAATCCATCGACCGAGGCGATAAAACACAAACGCACAGACGCGGACCAATAAATTAAAAGCCAATCATTTTTTTTGTCCTGGTTGACCGAGCGCTCTAACTTTATATCTTATTACGGGGAAATAGAGAGAGACGGCGCAGAGGTGAGCGAGTGTGTCCTCGTCATAAAGACAGATTATAAAACAGATTATAAGACAGTGACGCCGTCATCAAGAGAGTTTTACACGTTAACTCATCGTGTTGCAGCCGGGAAGTTCCCACCGCTGTGACAGAAAACGGTAAAACACCGTGAAACGTTACTGTAAAATTACCTTTTTAGCCAGTAAGCTACAATTTACAGTACCTCCTATATCAAAACTATACGGCAATTTACTGTAATCAAAGCATACAGTCATTTGCTGTAAAATTACGGTATTTCACCAGCGAGATAATGTACAATTTACAGATTTGAGGAACGCAGTAACTTTTAGCGGTGAATAAAAAGAGTAAAAATAAATAAAAAAGACATTCATGGATCACGGGAGCAAGCGTTGTGACTCCCAGAATGCATTGCTTTCACAGGAATTTGAAGTAGAAGAATAATACGGTCAATCAATGTTGAAATGTTACACGTTTAATTTACATCAAAAGTGTGCCATCTTTTTGTTTCCAGACGTGAAGCGGTGGAGCGTCAGGTTCGTTCTGAACATCGAAATAAAAACTGATTTAGTGCCAAATGCCAGAAGGGAAGCTGATCCTCATGCAAAGAAAAGTAAAATGACTTCCAGCTGCTTCAACATAAAGAAATGAGACAACACAGTAGATTTACTCTCCGTTTGTTTGCAATGTAGAAGATGATTAGAATACTTTTGGGCAATTTAATCTGGAGTTGTTGTTGTTTTAACCCTTTGTGGTTGAAACGGACCCCTGAACTAATATTTCGAAATATGAAGCAATGTTTTTATGACAGGGTCCTCATGTTGTTTGTATTGTGCAGGGTTTGAAAAATATATAGAAACATTTAAAACAAATATTGAAAATTGTCATATTCTGGAATGGTAGCTCCAGTGTGAAGAAATAATTAATTATTTACTTAAAGTTCCGTCACTGAGAACATATTTTTCTTTTAAATTTGTAAAACTCTTTTTATAATTCTTTCAATGGGAGCAATAAGACGACAATTATATATTAACACGTGATTATTTTAAATATTATAACATAGAAATGATCCCAAATTAAACCTTCATATTATTCTATATTATTAATCTGAGCAGAATAATTGGGTTTATCATTTTTTCCGTGAACCAAAGATTACAAAAATCTCTCTCGGTGATGCGTTCACTGCCCCCCCCCCGCCGGTGTGGGATGTTTTGGAGCTCTGTCGGTCATGCGGACGTCCAGGCGTGATGTGTGTGGAGTGGACATGATTACAGTAATTGAAATGTGTTCTGTGCAGGAACTTTAATTGTCTGAGCGGTCCTGTCATGTGAATTGATCCCAGTGTGAGGGAGCTCTTTAACCGTGTTCCTGACCCGTCTGTGTGTTAATATGACAGAGCAGCATGTGTGTGTGTGTGTGTGTGTGTGTGTGTGTGTGTGTGTGTGTGTGTGTGTGTGTGTGTGTGTGTGTGTGTGTGTGTGTGTGTGTGCGTGTGTGTGTGTGTGCGTGTGTGTGTGTGTGTGACTTTTACCGTAAAAGTCGGGTTACAAGCCGCTCCTACGGCCGGTCAGTGTCCCCGCTGTAGCAAGCTAGGAGCAGCGCTAGCTAGGAGCAGTGCTAGCTAGGAGCAGTGCTAGCTAGGAGCAGCGCTAGCTAGTGCTGCTACTGCCCGCGTCCCCTCTGCCCAAGTCGGGTGTCAAGCCTGGTCCCGCTACCTTCGGTGGTTTTCGGTGAGCTAGCGGAAGTTAGCAGAGAGCTAGCGGAGAGCTAGCGGAAGTTAGCCCCAGCTGGCTACAGCGGGGCGCTAACGGGGACACTGACCGAAGGTAGTAGCGGCTCGTAACCCGACTTTTACGGTAGTCAAAGTATGTATCATCAAAATGTACTTAAAAGTAAAAGTACTCTCGTAATGCAGTAGAAATGTTCCCATTAATATTACTGCTGTATGTTGCATTTGAACTCCTTTACATCCTGTTGGCTCGTTCAATCTGCAGCAATGCAACAAAAGATGAGCACAAGCACAGAATAAGTGAGTTTTTCTCAAGATATTCCCCTTTAACAGTCTCCCGTGCTCCATAAACAGAGAATAACACGGAGATTTTTTGATGGGAAGGTTTCGAGTCTTGTTCATCTTTTCTCTTTGATTATCGTTTGTTTGAAGGCTTCCCGCGGCTTCCACAAATATATAAAGAAACACACGCTAGATAAAGGAAAGTGGAGGTCTTTTAAGCACGAAATCCCCTCTTTGTGTTTGTTTTCCTCTGCAAACAAACACTCTTGTTACGGCCGTTACGTCCCGTGGTGCTTTTGATCATTTCTGATCGTGACACATAATTCAATTCGGGATCAAATCTGCTTTGAGTTTGGGCTGGAGAGGTTTTTAGTGGGAGGATGTTGATGTTTTTAAAAGGAACTCGAGACTTGAGTTGAGTATGTTTGGAGTGGATTGGCTCCATTGCGTCTTCACCGTGAAAACTAGCTGTTGATTTTCCTCCATTAATCCTCAGTAAGATGGTTCATAATGAGCGTTTTGTGCGTCCAACAGTCCAAAACTTAATAAACTAAATGTTCTATCAGGACTTAAAAAACAGCAAATACTCACATTAGTAGATTTTCTTTTTACGCTTTTGCTTAAAAAAAAAGATTAATGGATTAACAAAAGGTGTGATTATTGTTCTGTCTAATCGACAAGTTGTTTCAGATCAATTAGAAACACTAAAAAACATGAATAGATTAAAAAAAAAGTCTTTTTGAGTTTCCCCATAAATCTGAGTATCGTGACTCCTGTTGTTTTCCGTCACTTGGAGGTGATTTTTACGAACATTTTAAATAAATGAGTGGATATCCACTGGAAGTGATGAGAAAAAGAATGGGGGAATAGATCAAAGAAACTGCCAAAAAAAAATATACGTACATCAACGAATGAGACAGAACATAACATATTAATAAATTCCCAGAGGGGTCTTAAAAAATGTCAAATCTCCACATCTCAGCTCTCACGCTTGTTTTCCGGCTTATACAAGCGAGTGAGACTTGCACTTATTTTTCTAATCAATTCAAAGTCAAATTGCATTCTGCCCTCGAGGTGTGTTGTCAGGACGATGAGCTCTGAGATGCGGGCCGAGCGCCGAGTCAGCACTCTTGCAAATTTTGAATTTAGCCACCAAAGCTAATTTTCTTTGTTTGTGCACATTGTTCCACACGTTTTAACACGGCCTCCCTCACGGGTGTTGTGATGGGAGGGGCGATCCGGGGGAGAGAGGGACAGCACGACGAGGACGATGCAAGGGCTCAGTATTGAGGAAGAGGAGGAGGAGGAGGAGGAGGAGGAGGAGGAGGAGGAGGTGTGGAGGGGATTAATAAGCGTTTGTAGTATTAAATCAATGTGCCTGGGAGCTGAGGCACCTGATTAGCATGACCCTGTCCTGCACATCAGCACATTCTGGGCTGGGGGAGGCTGATTAAGAGCCAATGCTAATTTCCTCTCAACCCTGTCAATGAAAGAGAGAGGGAGAGAGAGAGAGAGAGAGAGAGAGAGAGAGAGAGAGAGAGAGAGAGAGAGAGAGAAGGATGGAGGGTGCAAAGAGACGCCTTTGTAAAGTGGAGAGAGTTCCTGTTTGTTCACATGTGCAGTACACGTGTGCGGTATCGCTATGTATGCACATGTGTACTTTGTTATATATATTTATGGGTTTCATGGATGTCAGTGTAATAAAAGAAAAGTGATGCACAAGATAAAGTTCAGGTTTAGTTGAACCGTAACATTAAATTACTTAAATTCTAACTCAGATTTGACTTTGAGATGAATATTAAATGCAGGGACTTTGCTATAACTCTGGTTTGTACATTACTCTAGTACTGCACAAGTACATTAATCTAGTACTGCACAAGTACATTACTCTAGTACTGCACAAGTACATTAATCTAGTACTGCACAAGTACATTACTCTAGTACTGCACAAGTACATTAATCTAGTACTGCACAAGTACATTACTCTAGTACTGCACAAGTACATTAATCTAGTACTGCACAAGTACATTAATCTAGTACTGCACAAGTACATTAATCTAGTACTGCACAAGTACATTACTCTAGTACTGCACAAGTACATTAATCTAGTACTGCACAAGTACATTACTCTAGTACTGCACAAGTACATTACTCTAGTACTGCACAAGTACATTAATATAGTACTGCACAAGTACATTACTCTAGTACTGCACAAGTACATTACTCTAGTACTGCACAAGTACATTAATCTAGTACTGCACAAGTACATTAATCTAGTACTGCACAAGTACATTACTCTAATACTGCACAAGTACATTAATCTAGTACTGCACAAGTACATTACTCTAGTACTGCACAAGTACATTAATCTAGTACTGCACAAGTACATTACTCTAATACTGCACAAGTACATTAATCTAGTACTGCACAAGTACATTACTCTAATACTGCACAAGTACATTAATCTAGTACTGCACAAAGTACATTAATCTAGTACTGCACAAGTACATTAATCTAGTACTGCACAAGTACATTACTCTAATACTGCACAAGTACATTAATCTAGTACTGCACAAGTACATTACTCTAGTACTGCACAAGTACATTAATCTAGTACTGCACAAGTACATTACTCTAATACTGCACAAGTACATTAATCTAGTACTGCACAAGTACATTACTCTAGTACTGCACAAGTACATTAATATATTACTGCACAAGTACATTACTCTAGTACTGCACAAGTACATTACTCTAATACTGCACAAGTACATTAATCTAGTACTGCACAAGTACATTACTCTAGTACTGCACAAGTACATTTCTCTAGTACTGCACAAGTACATTACTCTAGTACTGCACAAGTACATTAATCTAATACAAGTACATTACTCTAGTACTGCACAAGTACATTACTCTAGTACTGCACAAGTACATTACTCTAGTACTGCACGAGTACATTACTCTAGTACTGCACAAGTACATTAATCTAGTACTGCACAAGTACATTACTCTAGTACTGCACAAGTACATTACTCTAGTACTGCACAAGTACATTACTCTAGTACTGCACAAGTACATTACTCTAGTACTGCACAAGTACATTAATCTAGTACTGCACGAGTACATTACTCTAGTACTGCACAAGTACATTACTCTAGTACTGCACAAGTACATTACTCTAGTACTGCACGAGTACATTACTCTAGTACTGCACAAGTACATTACTCTAGTACTGCACAAGTACATTACTCTAATACCCTACAAGTACATTACTCTAGTACTGCACAAGTACATTACTCTAATACAAGTACATTTTTGGAGCACTTGTGCTTTCCGTAAGTATTTCCATGTTGTGTTACTTCCTTCTACTCCATTGCATTTGAGAGGTAAATATTGTAACTTTATACTTCACTACTTTTATTTTGACAGCTTTAGTTGATTGTTACTTTCCAATCATTAATGCAAAATCTACCTGTGATTTATGATGTATTATCACAGGTTAAACTACACAGCAGTATATCATATGAAGTATCTGAAATCTGCTCCTCTTACCAGCTGCAACATCAAAGTGATGAACACATTAATAAATCAATCATTCTCGTCCAATAATACTTTTACTTCTGGTACTTTAGGGGTATGTTAGCAAGGGTTTGAATGCAGGACCAGAGTATTTCTACGCTGTGGTATTACTACTTTAACTGATCTCAGTACTCCCTCCACCACTGAAGGATTTAATCTTAAACTCCGTTGAGCGCGTCTGTTTCTTGGTTTTCAGGGAAATTAAAGCGCTAGTGTGAGTCTTGGTTGCAGTGCATGAAACTCTTCATATTATTTGCATACAGGTTGCATGAGTGAAGCCACAGTGGAGGACCATCAGCTGCAGAAACCCGACCACCAGGCCTCATGCATGTTGGGTCTCATTAAGTTGTTTGTCAGCTGCAGAGTGCCAGCGTCGGACGCCCGGCTGAGCTGCAGCCGATCAATACGGCACACAGTATCCGCTCTCACCCCGGGTCTCTGGGAGCCGGCCGGCACGCAGGCTGGCAGGGCGACAGGCCGGGCGGAGCCAACGGCTGCGAGGATTATCCCAAAGAAAAACCTGCAGCACCGTGTTGTCCTATGAGCTCGGAGATGTCCTGAGCCTGACTACCCATAAGGCAATGCCTCACTTTAACCAAGAGTCTACAGGCCGGGTCTTTCCAACAAAAGCAGTGGAATTTATAATTACGCACTGATTTCTTTCTTTTTTTTGTCAGAGCTTATGATTTATTTATTGCTAAATCAGAGAATTTCAACAAATGTAACCAAAAAAGAGAGAAAAGAAGATCACCAACCCTCGCTTTAAATGACAAAGTGAAAAGATATTTCTATAAAGTGATCTAAATGAATCACAAAATACAATAATACAAAATACTTTCCCCTTTAATAGGACACACCTGAATCCTCACTGGTGCAGCCATTTGGTTTTAGAGGTCGTATAATTAGTCACATTTTTTGTCCACGGAAATGGAGCTAGAATAAGAAGCTTTGGGAGTTTATTCTCCTTTCTTACATCCACAAATCTGGGAAACTCCTCTCTTTTTGTTCTGCATGTGTATATGAAGGATCAGGGAAACCAAATACTGACAATATTCAGTGTTATTGCTCAATTAAATCACAGTAGAGGAGATTTCCTCCATCTGGGAGAAAGTAAACTTGTGTGCCAATTCTCTTTTTGGCTGCTGACAGGAAAACATGCAGCGATATTGGTGGTAAATAGAAAAGTGCCAATCATCACCCGGAAAACACTACAAATAGAAATCAGTTGAGAGTTTGAGAAACGATTGTAGTTTCAGTGGATCTCAATCAGGATACGAATGTAGATAAACTACTTTACAAATTAAGCGTTTCTTGCACACAAAACATACAATTACAGCTGATACAGTTATTGATTATTAATCTTTTGACAGAACTTTAATTGGCATATATTTTTGATTGGAACATTTTATGGTTCCAGCTTCACAAATGCGATGATTTGGTGCTTTTACTTTTTAATTCATTTGTAATAATTTTGACTGTTTGTGAAACACAACGAACATTGTGGAGGTGTCATTTGGGTCTCTGGGTAATTGTGACGGCATTTCTCACTATTTTCAGAATTTCTAGAAAACTAAACAAACGATCAATCGATTAATGGAGAAAATGATCAGCAGATTAATCCACGATGAAAATAACTTCAACGTGAAAACGTAAAAATGATCATCAATCCTCAATGAAATATGATCATCTATATCATATGATATAATTTACCAAATATGGTAAAGTCTGTTCCCTGGTTGCCAAAAATACAACATGGCGGCAAAATAGCCGAACTCAAAGCTTCATAACGGCCGTCCACCAACCAAACAGGTGACGTAACCATGACTACGACCACTTCCTGGTTTGTGTGCTCATCTGCCAATAAAAATAAAGCTGATTCTGATACAAAACTGATAACGTTAGCTCTGAAGAGTAGCTTCTTAGCGCTCATACAGCAGACGTTCCCATCCTGAACTGCTAGCTTAACTCCTAGCTTAAGCGGTTACGCGACAAAACGATGTAGCGTTAGCTCGACAGGCCTTGCTGTGTCAAAAAACACTAACTTTAAACAGAGAGGTTGACAGACTTACTCACAGGGACAGAGGAACACACAGTACGAACCCACACTGGGGCAGGAGACAAACAGGGTTTAAATACACAGGGGAGGGGCAGGTGATTGGACACAGCAGGGAACAATCAGGGACAAGGCAGACAATCACAGGGGCGGGAAGTGCAGGGAACACAGAGGACACACGAGACAAGGACTACAAAATAAAACAGGAAACAAGACAAACCCACATCATGACAAAAGCTACCATGTTAAAATGCATTCTAAAGTGTAATCAGTGCTGAGCTCCGTTAGCTGGGTGCCACATGAATGCGGGTGTCGCGGTGGGACAAACCGAAGACGCGGCGCTCTCTGTGATCGCGACCTCGACCCACATCAAAAACGCCGACCGCGGTGCTAATCACGGGGCTCCCTGGAGGACCCTTTCAAGTGTGCCGAGGCGAGGGCTTCTGAAGAGCAAGACGCCGCTGCGGCGGCGGAGGTCGCCGCTGTCATTAGCGATCAGCACCGAGGTCACGGCTTTCATTTGGACCGGTCGTTGTTTCTGCAGCAGCGGCCGGGAGATTGACACCGCTTTACCGCATAGGAGCGTCGCTAAAGTTGCACCATTGATAAAGTTTAAATCTGTGAGCCCCTAAGTTGGCGCAAAACTAGCTCTAAAGGGCTACTTGTGCACCGACGCGTCAGTATTAAAGGAGACGTATCGCGCTCATTGTCAGGTTCATACTTGTCTTTTAGGTTTCTACTGGAACATATTTACATGGTTTAATTTTCCAGAAACACATTATTCTCCTCACACTGTGTCTGAATCAACCTGACTGAAATGCTCTGTTTTAGCGCCTGTCTCTTTAAACCCCCTTTACCAAAAAAAACCCTGTCTGCTCTGATTAATAAGGCGATGCAAAGTTAGTTCTCAAGGTTGTAACTTTATGGAGTAATTTTGCCGTATTTTATTGGTACTTTTACTTCTGTAAATCATACATTGTTCCACCTTAGGGCAAAAGAAATAGTTCGCCAAAAATGGGTCAAATTTGACCATGTTCTATTTATTCTTTTGTAATGATCACACAACAGTAATAAGTGTAATTGTTACTATTTATTAAGCCACATACTAAGAGAAGCACAAAGGTTCTGTGTCATGTATCCCATGCATATAAATCTTTAGTCATTTTGTTCCAGGATAGTAGTAATGAAATCCTCACCCACCAAAAGACTAAAGTTTATTTAAGTTACAGCTTTAAATTGGCATTATCTCTCCCATTATATCTTATTTATTTCAAGTCGCCATGAGCTGCTGAAACAAGTCAAATAAACCAAACATTGTTTTGTGTGATCTTTAATCAGATCACTATGAAAGCTTCAATATGTCAGAGGTGGCTGACATTATCAGCCAACAGAGTATGACGTTAAAGGTCAACATCAGCTCCATATATCAACAAATCAATATATTTGTCTCACTCTGTGCAGGACTGTGAAACAGAGCATCGTGGACCTGCTGCTGCACTAACCCGTCCACAGCAGAAACCAGTCCCTGTCTATCTGTCAGGCTGTCAGTCTCTCTGCCCCCCCCCCACCTCGGGGGGCTGCTGTGCTTAAACATCCCTCCAGGCGGGATCCAAAACTCTGACAGGGGCTCAGCCGATCCTTAAAAGAGGGAAAGTGAAGATGTTAAACCTCCAGGATGTGTCGAGGAAGGACCGATTTTAAATGGGTGGCCTCTCAGAGAGAAGTAGCCTCACTGCCTCGAGGCTCACTTATAAACCGACACACTCGATGTTACGCAGAGCACATCCGGACCAGATGGCATTCTCTCTTATAGCCAGCAGGGGGCGACTCTTCTGGTTGTATAGAAGTCTATGCTTCATGTGTTAAAGCTGCATTCTCTCTTCTAGCCAGCAGGGGGTGACTCCTCTGGTTGTATAGAAGTCTATGCTTCATGTGTTAAAGCTGCATTCTCTCTCCTGACCACCACAGGGCGACTCCTCTGGTTGTATAGAAGTATATGCTTCATGCGTTAAAGCTGCATTCTCTCTACACACCATCAGGGGCTGATTCCTCTGTTTGTATAGAAGTCTATGCTTCATGTGTTAAAGCTGCCTTATCTCTACTGACCACCAGGGGGCGACTCCTCTGGTTGTATAGAAGTCTTGGCTTCATGTGTTAAAGCTGCATTCTCTCTCCTGACCACCAGGGGGTGACTCCTCTGGTTGTATAGAAGTCTATGCTTCATGTGTTAAAGCTGCATTCTCTCTCCTGACCACCACAGGGCGACTCCTCTGGTTGTATAGAAGTCTATGCTTCATGCGTTAAAGCTGCATTCTCTCTACAGACCATCAGGGGGTGACTCCTCTGGTTGTATAGAAGTCTATGCTTCATGTGTTAAAGCTGCCTTATCTCTACTGACCACCGGGGGGCGACTCCTCTGGTTGTATAGAAGTCTTGGCTTCATGTGTTAAAGCTGCATTCTCTCTCCTGACCACCAGGGGGCGACTCCTATGGTTGTATAGAAGTCTATGCTTCATGTGTTAAAGCTGCATTCTCTCTCCTGACCACCAGGGGGCGACTCCTCTGGTTGTATAGAAGTCTATGCTTCATGTGTTAAAGCTGCATTCTCTCTCCTGACCACCAGGGGGCGACTCCTCTGGTTGTATAGAAGTCTATATAAATGACTCTACTTCTCTTGATGTATTCCCTCAGTAAACATTGTAAACATGAGTTTATGTCTCAATCTCTAGTTTCAAGTCTTCTTCAATACAGCATGATGTTCATTTAGTAAATTATGGTCATTTAGAGTCAAACAGACCATAAAGCAGGGGATGGTTTAGGGCGGGGCTTACTGTGATTGACAGGTCGCAACCATGGCGTTGTCCAGTCTGGGAGTTGTCCGTGTTTTTGACTTCATGACGCTCTCGGATCACTTCTGGTTGCAAAAAAACAAGATGGCGACGGCCGAAATGTCTAACTTGAGTCTTTTCAAACCGTAGTCCTCAAACCAGTGACATCACAGTGACTACGGCCTCTTCTTATATACACTCTATGGTGCTGACAGGAAAAAATCCACAGCCAATCCCGATCCCACGGAAGGCACAGTGCATGCTGGGAGGTCACCGTGAAGGTCACTCCAGTTGTTTTTCCCCCAAAGTGCAGCTAAAACGTGGACGTTAACACAGGGGATGTGAGGGACCGGAGCAGCGCCGCGGGGCTGATGCTCCTCGAAGGCCAATGCAAATTACCTGGATCCTCTCGCCGCTTTCAAGACGTCTCCGACGCTCTCCAAACCTGAGGCGCTGGTTCTGTAGAGACCAGCTGCCACGCCGAGTCCTCACATCTTTGGATTTAATGTGGTTTGAAGGAGAGTTCAAATAACGTGGGCTCCATAAGGCGGTTGATGTCATGATAATTGATACTATCAAGATTGTTGTGCTTCTTAAAGGGTGTTAACTCCTTTTATTTATTCGTATTGTTCTTAAACAGAATCATTGCAGGTTTGGCTGTTTGAGTTTTTATAAGTTTAACAGACTTAAAGGAACATTCTGGTATTTTTCTGACCTTTGTGACTAATGGATCACAAATACTTTGCACTTGCCAACTCTGTTATAAAGTACTGGGTTTTAACCCCAGAAAAATACAGTTTTTAAAGTATTTTTGGACATGACAATGACAGGAAATTAAAGAGAAAGGTGCAACAATGGTCCTCAGCCAGACTCGTGGCAGTTCATGGTCAAAAGCCGACAAAACGATGTGTATTGAGGCAAGCAGCTCAAGCCAAGTTTCCATAATTTGTTTTGTGAGGTCAGAGGTCAGGCTCTGAGGTTTCTTAAACTTTCGTGTCACCTTGAGATGCGGCACGATTAGACAGCCCTTTTCCGTCGCTGATCAATACATTTGGTCTGGCCCTCTATCCTTCTTTTGTCTCTGTAAATGAAGCTGATGGATGAAAAAGATCCGCGGTGTCCTCTCTTAGGTAATGTGCTGTGAGCGGCCGTGTCGATACCTTCAGGGTTAACGAGATGCCGGCTCAGACGAGGAGGAGGAGGAGGAAGAGTGATGCATTTGGAGCAGGGGACACAGGAGCAGGGTCAACTCTCAGGACAACTTAATATTTAATCAAGTAACCTCACCGGCAACCCGAAACCCCCACAATCCCCTCTGGTCGCGACCAGGAGACAAGTGGAGAGGGGGAGAAATGGAGAAAGACACTTTATCTTTCAGACTGTCTTGAAAAGGGAGAAGAAAGTGAGAGATGGAAAGAGAGAGAAAGATGGATGACGGTGAAGTGCATGCTGGGAGAGTCTTCTTCGACCACGAGGATCGGAGCTCGGTGGCCGTTTCAGTCAAGGTTAAGGAAAGTGATGAGCGTCTCATTATGCTGAACGATGACTCGGTGAACTCAGGTGTTGCCGGGAGCAGAGGCGTGACGGCGGCGGGTCAAAAGCTCGCTCACATTCATCACTCGCTCCCGAGGAAGTGTAAAGTGTAAAGATTATATACTCAAGAAGGACGGCGTCGTTGTAGATATTATGAATAGCTGCAATGTGTCTCAACCACGTGACAGGTCATTTAAATAGCGACTCAAAATAAAGAAATATGGAGGACCACAAGTGTCATGGTGACATTATTTTAACAATAAAAACATAAATGAATAACAGATTTGACGCTTTTTTTTTTGTATAAAAAGCAACAGATAGCAATTATTAAACACATTATTCAATAATTGAATGAGGAATACTTTTTTTTTTAAATGCAGTTTTAAAAGACAAATTAAAATGTGACACTTTTTTCCGGACGTCGAGTTCATGACGGATCCTCCGTTAGACGAGTGAACGGTTTTGACCTGATGGTGTTACGAGCAGAAAGGTCACAAGGTCACCCACATCGTTAGTATCCTGACCTCAGGGGTGAATAGCCGTCTGATATTTCAGGTCAATCTACAATAAACCAAACCAGATGAATCCCTCCGCCCTGCAGACCAGCTCACAACCATGCCCAAAAACAAATAGATGCAGCTTTAACTCACCTGAAGCTGAACAAACGGTGTATTAACCTGTGAACACGTGCTTTCTAGTGTGAGGAGGAACTCTGAAGATGTCATGATGTTCTTTCCCTGCTGCCTTAATGACGGGATGCTGCGTCATTAACGTGCAATGCATGTAGTCCACATCAACAAGAACCAGTCACATTTAATTATGACAAAACATGACAAAACAATCCAACAAAACTGCGGCACTAAAACACTGCACACTCAAGAGCACGAGCCACGATCAGAAGGAAAGATATCAACTACCGTAAAATGCTTCTGGGACGTTGACATTTTTACCAAACACATGATGAAGAAGTACAAAAAGAAGCCAATTGTGGTCTAATATGCAACTTAGACAATGTGGGAACTTGAGATTGGACTTTCCAGTCAAGTAGGAGAGCATTTTATGTATCTGGAGCAAAGCTTTTGTGAAATAATGTTGTCATGTGAGCCTAATCCCGTCTCACTGTGGTTACTGCTGAGAGATGATTCGGCCAGCCGTGGCCGCCGCTTGGCGCTCTCCTACCCTGCAGCCGCCCGCTAACCGAGCCGGGGGCTAACCGAGCCGGGGGGGGCGGTTAGCCGCAAAGCCTCAGGGTGTTGTCTAGGGTGGAGGATAAGTGAATCCCCGTCAGAGAGAGAAGGGTGGAGGGAGGGAGCGGTGAACGGGCGGCGGGTCGGCAGGCAGATGGGCCGCCAGGAGCCCCGGCGCGTCCCTGCGGAGGCAGGAGGCGGGAGGGCCGAGTTCAGCACAGAGCCACCCAGAAACGGCGTCAGCACTTTGGGGAGAAGCTGCGAAAGTGCTGAGGCGGCAGCCACGTGGGGAGATGAGGTGAAGTGGTGAAAATTTAACCAGCCTGATGAAAGTTTAAGTATGCATGTTAAGCAGGAGAGAGAGAGGGGAGGTGATGGGAGACTTCTCAAACGCCACCGTGACTCTTAATTTTTTACCCGAGCACCTGAGGGCGCAGCTCTTTTTCTGACCCCCCGATCCTCAAAAGGAGCCGACGTCGTCTCTCCCTCTTTTTGCTTCTCGATAATTAGCTGCAAGGACGCCGTTGAGCGTCAAGGGCGACGGGGGCCGCATCCCTCTGCACTGCGGCCCCGGATGATGTGCATGCGAGAGCCCCGAGGCGCTTCTGTTGACTGCACATTCGCATGATGCTACGTGAAGCAGCCAGTTAGCTCTGTGGTCTGCGGAGGAGGGAGAGAGAGAGAGGGAGAGAGAGAGGGTGCAGCGGTGTGATTACATAAGGTTGGGTAACAGGCTCACTGTGGGGATACACATTCACTAGACAGTGTTGATGGAGTCTTTCACAGTTCTGATGGGGTGTTGATTAGGATGTGCTCACACACAAGGAGCAGATGCTGAAATGGATTCTAATGTGCTTTTTCTCTCTCCCTTTGTTTCTTTACATTCATCACTTCTTTCATCCCGCTGCCATTTTCCCCTCCCCCGTTGGCGGTTCTCCACACGCCAAAACGCCAAAAAATCACATCCCATTCTCCCGTCTCCCTTTTTTCTTTCTATCTTTTCTTTCTTTCTGTCCTCCGTTGATTTGCAGGTGCGGTGCGAGCCTCCAGCATCTTCCCCATCCTCAGCGTCATCCTGCTCTTCATGGGAGGCCTGTGCATAGCTGCCAGTGAGTTCTACAAGTCACGCCACAACATCATCCTCAGCGCAGGGATCTTCTTTGTGTCTGCAGGTGAGTCGACGACACGCAGGCACCTCGTTCTACAAATGAGTCTTTGAGTTAGAGTAGTTTCTCACCTCCAGTGGTGGAATGTACCCGAGTGCATTTATTTAAGAGGTAGGCCTACCGTAAAAGTCGGGTTACGAGCCGCTACTACCTTCGGTCAATGTTCCCGTTAGCTTCCCGCTGTAGCCAGCTGGGGCTCCTGCTAGCGCTCCGTAAACTTCCCCGCTAACTTCCGCTAGCTCCCCGAAAACCACCGAAGGTAGCAGGACCAGGTTCGACACCCGACTTGGGCAGAGGGGACGCGGGCAGTAGCAGCAGCAGTGGCCGGTAGCAGCAGCAGCGCTAGCTAGCAGCAGCAGTGCTAGCAGCAGCAGTGCTAGCAGCACTAGCTAGCGCTGCTCCGAGCTTGCTACAGCGGGGACACTGACTGGAGGTAGGAGTGGCTTTTATGGTACTTGTACTTTGCTTGAGTAAGGTCAGAGTGATGGTAGGCCAGGTCAGCTGGTCCCAGTCTTTGTGCTAAGCTAAGCTAACTGGGTCCTGGCTGTGACTTCATATTTAGTTCAATTGATTCTCTCAGGAAAGTTAATAAGCGTTTTTCCCCAAAACTTTTCCTTTAAGTTGTTATAATTAACATTATAGCACCAGACAAAAACTTAAAATACTGCAGCTACAAGTCACTTCTTCTTTTCTTCCTTCTCTTGTCCTCTTTTCTCTTCTCTTGATCCGGTTGCTGGGCTGAAAGCCATCCATTGGGACTCATCTCTAAAAATAAGGTGTCCCTGACACACTTTCCCTGCGATCCATCTTCCCAGATATACCATGTCAAACATTTCTCCATGTGTGACTTAACTAACTAAGAAGTCAAAGTATGAAGAAATGTGGACGTGGATTATGTTATGCGTAATAACATAAGCACTGAAGCCGCCTTGGGGAAAAGTCTCAGATCAGTGATGTTGGACAGGAATCAGTACATTTGGGAAGAAACTGCATATTTATTCAGCATCCGTGAGCTCATCCTGACTGATATGTTGTGTCTTGTTTCCCCCACATTCCCATTACCCACAACCCACCCCTCTCCATCCTGCCCCTTCCAAACCCTTCAGGCCTGAGCAACATCATCGGGATCATCGTGTACATATCAGCCAACGCGGGGGACCCTTCGAAAAGCGACTCGAAGAAGAACAGCTACTCCTACGGCTGGTCCTTCTACTTCGGGGCCCTGTCCTTCATCATGGCTGAGATGGTGGGCGTCCTGGCCGTGCACATGTTCATCGACCGCCATCGGCAGCTCCGAATAGGGGCGCGCGCGGCCGACTACCTCCAAGGCTCCGCCATCACGCGAATCCCCAGCTACCGCTACCGCTACAGGCGCCGCTCGCGCTCCTCCTCCCGCTCCACGGACCCGTCGCACTCCCGCGAAACCTCGCCGGTGGGCCTCAAGGGCTTCAGCGCGCTGCCGTCCACGGAGATCTCCATGTACACGCTGCCCCGGGACACCCTCAAGTCCTCCGGCACGCCCACGGCCACCTACAACTCGGAGAGGGACCACACCTTCCTGCAAGTCCACAACTGCATCCAGAAGGACCTGAAAGACTCGAGCCAGACCAACACAGCCAACCGCCGCACCACGCCGGTATGAGGGAGTCGACGCGGGCCGGGGCGGCCCGGCGGCGCAGAGACCGGGAGACACGGGAACCCCTGTGGGTGCAGAACGCCCCCGGGGGGAAGACGGATTTCCATGTTTATAGACATTTGTTCTTTTTGTTCAGCTGCATGACTTTTCCATTGCCATTGTTGAGAGAGTTTCAACAAAGTCTGCCGCGTCCCTGGATCGAACGGCAGAACAGTGAGGATGGGTCCGGGGCGTCCCGAGAGAGGGAGATCCGTCATTCCTTTTGCGCAGAGTTTGTTTAGGAGGTTTTGGGGCACTTAAAGAGAGGGTGGGAAGAGAGGGAGGGAGGGGCATTTATGAGGTAAAGATTTCATGATTTCACCGCCCTTTGGTTTGACAGTTTTGCCCCACAAGGTCGGTCAGAGCAACCGGTCGAGCTCCGACATTACACCTCTTTTATTTATTGACTTCTTCGTTCATCTTTTTTTGCATTAAAACTGTGAATTGTTACAGTTTTTGGGATTCAGTAAGAATTAGCCCAATCTGTAATCTCTAACAAAAGGTACTATATATATATATATATACATAAATGTATTACTTTTATAAATACATTATTACGTTAATAATCAAGAGTTACAGACTTTACCGAAGCAAAAAAAAGAAGAAAAAAATACAAGTTAACTAAACCAAGTGCTGTTGGTGAGACGAGGAAAGACTCTTTGGGTTTCTGTGTGACGGTGGAGAACAAGAGGAGGAGTTTAGGGAGCAGAACACGATGCCACCCGAGGCCGCCAGCAGTAGAATAATATCGATTCTTTTAACAGAACCTTCTCGTCTTTTTCTCGGTCCCTGTTCGCTTTCTTTTTTTTTGTGTGTGTGGGGTCCGTGACAGAAAGAGCCAACCAAAGGGGTCAAAGTTCACAAAAAGACTCCGAACGCGACTTCTACGAAATAAAAAAAAGGAAGGAGCAGAGGGGAAGGAAAAGAAGAGGACGCCAAACACAAAAATAAAAACAAAGTTAAATATAAAATAGTACAAGACAAGCTAGGTGACTCACAATTTCAGAAATTAAATGCATGCTATAAAATTACAGCAAATCTGCTCTTGAGAAACTTAAGTTTTAAAGGTTAATAATTATAAGGGGAAAAAAAGCAAAGACGCTAAAGTTTAAAGTATTAATGTTTTCATGTGTATTTTTCTTATGTTTTCTTTTTTTTATTTATTTAGTTTAATTTATCTTATTGCTTTTGTGAGACAAACCAAACAAACTACATTGAACAAAAACTGCTTTTTTAAATGGTTTGGTTGATTTCTTTATAAATATATAAATATATGTATGTATGTATTTTATTTTTAAAACTCACACAGCCTTAGTCATTTCTTTGTTTCTTTTTGATTTTTAATGTGTTGTTCAAATTGAAAATGAAATCTTTAAAGGTGCCAAAACCGAATGATCCTATACTTGGATGCATCAAGTCCTGATGAATAAAATACGAACCCTAGGGGGAACAAATCAACATGTTTCACTGCGTGTCTCTAAACACACTTTACCCGATAACACCGGCTTGTTTTCAGCTCCAACACGTGTCTGTCTGTCACGTCATCGTGTTCTGTTTCCTTTTCACAGACGGCAAAAAATAACTAAATTGGACTTAAATGACTTCACGGTATAAGCTCTTAGAGTAAAGCAGCATTTCCCAACATGATTGTCTTCCGGCCCTTCAAAATAAAGCAACGTCCACTTGTGACCTTCACTGACCTCAGTATGGACATGACCACTGATTATTTAATTTGAAGGATTTTAAGAGGAATAGATGAGTGACCACAGTGTCTCATAATAAACAAGCAAATCTCAGAGGAACTGACTTTTGACAAAATAGCATGAGCTCAATGTCCACTTACTCACTTTCTTAAAGAGCTTTCATCTGTTTTTGTTTTGTCCTTTAACTGTTTTGTCCTTCAACAGTTTTGTTTACAAAGTTTCCCACTTAGATCATGTGACGACAACTCCACAGACCACTAACTCCAATTGCTGATGAAGACCATGAGATGGGGGAAAAAGCAAGTAAGTTGCCGTTTAGTTGAGCGTGTGATGTGAAACTACTTTTCTCCGAAGTCAGGCATGAACTTCGACCCTCAAGGCATAATTTAATTGTGTGGAATAAAGAAAATTATTCTTCAAATCTCCATAAAGAACACATGGGACGTTCACACACACACACACACACACACATCCACACACAAGTGACAATGTGGGGACTATGCGAATAATGAGGTCCCCACAACGTAACCATTTTATTTATGGTTAAGACTTAGTGATAGAATTAAGACTTAGTTAAGGTTAAAGTAAGGGTTTAAAATAAGTCTGTCAATGCTGTTGCACGTATGTGAAGACCAGTTTGCGTGGCAGACTTGCTGAATACGGACATTTTAATTGGTTCTCACTTCTTTGAATGACTGAACTTGTTTTTGAGATTATAGTTAGAATTAGGTTTAGGGCAGGTGTTAACTGTGTCATCCAGTGTCAAATTAGTTAGAGCTTCATGTTAACATTTTCACACATCACGTGTTTGCAATTTGAGACAAAAAAATACTTCATAATGTGTCATGATTATAGCTATAAAGCTTAATAAATATGCTCTTATAAGTATGTTTATAATGCATCATACGGAGAACATTTATAGAAAGTGTAAAGTGTGTCTGTGTGTGTGTGTGTGTGTACTATTGTTCTTCTATGTTACGGAGAACCGATTTGAAAAAAAGACATGAAGTGAAGAAATGCTATAAGAAACAGCTCCAGGCTTGAAAATGGCCAATTGTTCCAGACACTGAATATCAACGTAAAATATTGGCTTTTGGCAACTTCGTTCTAAAATATATTGTCATCCGCCTTCATACAGCCATAAAAATAAAAGCTGAGTTGTCGAACATAAAACCGTGTGTGCGCTGCTAGAGCCACAGCCTCGGCGTGTTGTTGTGAAATGGAGATAACGCGCTGTAATCGACCCCTGAGACACAATCCAGAAATATCAGTACGGGCCCTCAAGCTGCTCGACAGAACCCCGAACGACGACATGTGTGTTTGTAAATGGATTAATAGTCAGAACACACCTTGACCTCAACGTTCTGCTGATTATACAAGAATAACACAGAGTTCAAGGGTTGAACACTCCTAAGAAAAAAGGTGCTAACTAGAACCAATAAGGGTTCTTCGGCTTGTCCCCATAGGGGAACCCCTTTTGGGTTACTGCTAGAATCTAAAGTTTCCACCTGTATACCTAAAAAAATGAGAGGTACTATAGAGAACTGTTTTATGGTGTAATGGTTCCACCCAGAACCCCTTATGAGAGGTACTACAGAGAACTGTTCTATGGTGTAATGGTTCCACCCAGAACCCCCTATGAGAGGTACTGCAGAGAACTGTTCTATGGTGTAATGGTTCCACCCAGAACCCCCTATGAGAGGTACTATAGAGAACTGTTTTATGGTGTAATGGTTCCACCCAGAACCCCTTATGAGAGGTACTATAGAGAACTGTTTTATGGTGGAATGGTTCCACCCAGAACCCCCTATGAGAGGTACTACAGAGAACTGTTCTATGGTGTAATGGTTCCACCGAGAACCCCTTATGAGAGGTACTATATATAACTGTTCTATGGTGTAATGGTTCCACCCAGAACCCCTTATGAGAGGTACTACAGAGAACTGTTCTATGGTGTAATGGTTCCACCCAGAACCCCTTATGAGAGGTACTATATATAACTGTTCTATGGTGTAATGGTTCCACCCAGAACCCCCTATGAGAGGTACTATAGAGAACTGTTCTATGGTGTAATGGTTCCACCCAGAACCCCTTATGAGAGGTACTATATATAACTGTTCTATGGTGTAATGGTTCCACCCAGAACCCCCTATGAGAGGTACTATATAGAACTGTTCTATGGTGTAATGGTTCCACCCAGAACCCCTTATGAGAGGTACTATATAGAACTGTTCTATGGTGTAATGGTTCCACACAGAACCCTCCCTAGAGGTTCTATCCAGAACCTTTCAGCCACAACGGTTCTCCACAAATTTTTCATTGCAATTACAAAGTAGTGTTTCATCTAGAACCCACTGAGGGGCTTCTACTCATTCTTTCTATTTGGATGAAAATGGTTCTTTAATAATAGAACCATTAGTATCACAAAGAACCCTGGAAACCCTTTAATAAAAGCAGAAGCTTCCTCAGAAGCAAATGGTTCTGCGTAAAGCGTCAGCTCTTCCTGAAGAACCCCTTTGAAAACCTTTTCTCTCAGACTCATGAGCTCGTCTTGAAATAAGAAGCAGCTCAAACTGAAGATGCATGAAGACGTTCTCTCTCTCTCTCTCTCTCTCTCGCTCTCTCTCTCTCTCTCTCTCTCTCTCTCTCTCTCTCTCTCTCTAAGACGTTCCTGAGAAAAGAAACACAGGTTTGCAATAACAGCGGCAGGTTTGTTCTCCACCCGACAGCTTCCTCCAGCGCCGCCCTGAAAGCTCGGCACAGAGTGCTGAGAGTGACTTTATGTGTGAGGAGGTGCAGCTGGACAACACAACTCTATTTGTGAGACAAAAGAGGCTCACTCTTCAGGACCGTGGTGTGTGTTTAATGTGTGTGTGATGTGTGTTAAGTGTGTGTTGAGAGCGGAGAGAGAAAAGAATAAAGAGCAAATAAATAAAGGAAAAGGACAGTTCTGGTTGATAGCAGTGCTTCCTTCTCCTCCATGTTTTTAAGCGGCCAGCAGATTCCTCAAATAAGAGGGGGAAAAAGTTTTCTATTGGAAAAAGTGCTGAGATCCTGATTTTGCATTATCTGAGTTCACGGACACGAGCCGCTCTCCATGAATGTGAGGGGAGGAATGTGTCAACGTAGCAAGTCTGAATGAACGGGGCTCCTTTTTAAATGTACGGCCGTCTTTATTCAGGATTCATACTTTAAAGAGAACGTGTGTGTGTGTGTGTGTGTGTGTGTGTGTGTGTGTGTGTGTGTGTGTGTGTGTGTGTGTGTGTGTGTTTAGAGGTACTGGTTTTCTCATAAAGCAGCACCTGGCCCCATGTGCAGGTGTCTGGATGTCACTTTTTTATGTTGTAATAAGTCCTTTCTCTCTCTCTCTCTCTCTCTCTATCTATCTCTCTCTCTCTCTCTCTCTCTCTCTCTCTCTCTCTCAATTCAATTCAATTCAATAAGCTTTATTGGCATGAATGTAAAAAAACGACAATATTGCCAGATTACAGTAAATGTGTTAAAAGACAAGGAAACAGTTGCGTTTCTTGTCACAATAAAATTATTAATAATTGTGTGTGTATGTGTGTGTGTGTGTGTGTGTGTGTGTGTGTGTGCGTGTGTGCGTGTGCTTGTCTGTGTCTCTCTCTCTCCCTCTCTCTCTCTCTCCCTCTCTCTCTCTCTCTCTCTCTCTCTCTCTCTCTCTCCCTCATCACATGTTTCTCTGTGAGTTGAAGGTAAATGTCGGTGGAATCGCGGATTGGAAGAAGTTGAGCAAAATGTTCACCATTTTGTGTAATTTGGGGAGTTGTTACTCTTTTAAATTCGGTGTTCTAAGACTAGACGAGGTTTCAGGACGACCTTTATTATGTGAGGTCGCAGGCTACGAGGAAATAACACCATTAGATTGAGGATTGATTGTAAAACCATTTGCTGGGACACCAGTTCAAAGTCACTGGTTTGGAGCGACACCAGTGAAACCGATTTATCAGAATACACCGACTAAAAGGTGCAAGGGACATCAATCTGTGTTATGTTCCATCCAGTACATGACAGGTTGATTCACTCTGCAGGTGTGAGATGAAATTTACCACTCCTCTTCCTCCTCCTCCTCCTCCTCCTCCTCCTCCTCTTCCTCCTCCTCCTCCTTGAAGTCCAGAGGAAGCCAGACTTGCCCTTGAAGAGTCAAAGCTGGGTGTTTCTCCCCGTTTCTTTGGCAGGCTAACAGAGTCGGACGTCGCACAGTGATGTCAGGGAGGGTCAGGCCGAGCGCTGCAGCACTAATGCTAATGATATTACCCATAATGCTCAGAGGCTAGATTTCCATGCTCTGTCCTGCTGGAGGGCACAACGAGTCATTTACTGTAAATGGGACGAGAGGCCGGGGGGAACCTCTCCTCCGGGCTTCTTTTGTGGGTTTTGTAACGAGTGACTCTGCTTGTTGACCATCCTCAACATTTGAGAATATGAGGTAAGCTCTTGAACGTTTTGAACATTTCTATGTTCTATGAAAATACTTTTCTCCCCTATTTGGGAACGCAGTTGTGATGGGAAAAGAAACATTGACATTTTACAACGTATACTTATACTTTTCGTATATCTTACAAAAACGCAGTGGCGGGCCGTGGATTTTCTACCTTGCGTTTTTCAAAGCCTTTTCAAAATAAACCTCTGTTTTCCCAGCAAATAACTCAATTAGGTTTAGGCAACAAAACTTCTTGAAAAGGTTTAGTAAAGAAATCGTGGATGGGTTTAAAACTAGTGCAATTTATCTGACAAATAAATCCACGTTTCCTGTTTGTTGGATCCTTCCATCTCCCCTCCTGTGTGGGCTTTCGCTCACTTTTAGCTCCACATATCTGAGTGTTTAGCCACTTTGTCGCTAACTGAGACTTCAATGAAGAAGTATTGCTACGTATTTTTGGTTTTACATCCAATTAGAGGGGTTCATGAATCTGTCTGATCTTCTGACTGCTCGTGTTTTATGGCCAACAAATCAGAAACTGAGGCCTCTCTAATCTGACTCTTGATTTAGTCCAAATCTTACCCATTTTGAGTCCTTGAATCTCTGCAAAAAGGACCTTGAAAGTCTTTGAGAAGTTCTTAAATTTGATCTTCAAGTGAGTGACAGATCCCTGAGACCCTGTCTCCTACGAACGGATGTCCGTCTGAAACACTTGGTTCAGGTTGTGAGTGAGATTGAGACATAAACTCATATTTAACAGTAGTGGAGTCATTTATATAGACTTCTATACAACCAGAGGAGTCACCCCCTGGTGGTCAAGAGAGAGAATGCAGCTTTAACACATGAAGCATAGACTTCTATACAACCAGAGGTGTCACCCCCTGGTGGTCAGGAGAGAGAATGCAGCTTTAACACATGAAGCATATACTTCTATACAACCAGAGGTGTCGCCCCCTGGTGGTCAGGAGAGAGAATGCAGCTTTAACACATGAAGCATAGACTTCTATACAACCAGAGGTGTCACCCCCTGGTGGTCAGGAGAGAGAATACAGCTTTAACACATGAAGCATATACTTCTATACAACCAGAGGAGTCGCCCCCTGGTGGTCAGGAGAGAGAATGCAGCTTTAACACATGAAGCATATACTTCTATACAACCAGAGGAGTCGCCCCCTGGTGGTCAGGAGAGAGAATGCAGCTTTAAGACATGAAGCATAGACTTCTATACAACCAGAGGAGTCGCCCCCTGGTGGTCAGGAGAGAGAATGCAGCTTTAACACATGAAGCATATACTTCTATACAACCAGAGGAGTCGCCCCCTGGTGGTCAGGAGAGAGAATGCAGCTTTAAGACATGAAGCATAGACTTCTATACAACCAGAGGTGTCACCCCCTGGTGGTCAGGAGAGAGAATGCAGCTTTAAGACATGAAGCATAGACTTCTATACAACCAGAGGTGTCACCCCCTGGTGGTCAGGAGAGAGAATGCAGCTTTAAGACATGAAGCATAGACTTCTATACAACCAGAGGTGTCACCCCCTGGTGGTCAGGAGAGAGAATGCAGCTTTAACACATGAAGCATATACTTCTATACAACCAGAGGTGTCACCCCCTGGTGGTCAGGAGAGAGAATGCAGCTTTAAGACATGAAGCATAGACTTCTATACAACCAGAGGTGTCACCCCCTGGTGGTCAGGAGAGAGAATGCAGCTTTAAGACATGAAGCATAGACTTCTATACAACCAGAGGTGTCACTTCCTGGTGGTCAGGAGAGAGAATGCAGCTTTAAGACATGAAGCATAGACTTCTATACAACCAGAGGTGTCACCCCCTGGTGGTCAGGAGAGAGAATGCAGCTTTAAGACATGAAGCATAGACTTCTATACAACCAGAGGAGTCGGCCCCCTGGTGGTCAGGAGAGAGAATGCAGCTTTAAGACATGAAGCATAGACTTCTATACAACCAGAGGAGTCGCCCCCTGGTGGTCAGGAGAGAGAATGCAGCTTTAAGACACTTCACTTCACTTTTCAGAAGCGGAGGTTGCCGCCACACACTTTTAGGAGGCCGGGCTGGTGCAGGTAGATGGGAGGAATCAACCTTCATCACCAGGTCTCTCCTCCCCAGCATTTGACCCCCATATTGTCCTCCTCCTCTTCCTCCTCCTCCTCTTCCTCCTCTTCCTCTTGCCTTTGACTCCCTCTGTCCCTCCCTCTCCTGCTGTGGTGATCAAAGTGTCTCTGCAGTGCCGTGTGATGGTGGATGTTGGAGTGGGGTCACTGGTGAGGAGGCAAGGAGGCGAGGAGGCGAGGAGGCGAGGAGGTGAGGCCTGAGGAGGCGAGGAGGCGAGGAGGTGAGGCCTGAGGAGGAACACTCTGTCTCCTCCTGATCATGAATATTAAACTCTCTCTCTCTGCCTGCATGGCTGTTGCGTTCTGGCCGGCCGGGGCGGTTACGTAACCTCCCATCAAGCCGACGGGTGACCTTTCTCTGACTCTACCGGACAACAACCTTCTGGGACGGAGAGAGCGAGCACCCATGGGAGCACCCATGGGAGCCGCTGTGGTCACCCCGAAGCCTCCCAAACCTGCCGGCAACAGAATGCAACCTGGGACGTGTGTGTGGGTGGATTTTTTTTGTCTCTTTTTCATCCTGTGCGTGCAAACACTGAATCTGCATGTGCAAGCCTCTGTCCGTCTGTGTGTGTGTGTGTGTGTGTGTGTGTGTGTGTGTGTGTGTTGTTTGTGCTGACCAGAGAACAGTTGCTGACTGCGCTCACCCCGGGTTATTTTTGGGTCATGCAGAGTTGAATGGCAACAGAGAGCGATAAGCACGGTCAACCAACTGAAAAAGAAAGAGGGGGAGATAAAAAAAAAAAAAAAATCATTGGAGCAAACATAGTCTGACATGACACATTCACATCAGCTCTGCTGATACAAGCAGCGGCGGAGATGCACCGTTTCCTGGATGACAAACACACGGAGCAAAGAGTCTATACGCTATTTTACTAAATCCTCTGAAGCTTTTAAATAGAGGGGCAGTTAGAAAAT
>JBAMJR010000117.1:775000-832500 GCA_038501785.1 Myoxocephalus aenaeus
GCATGAGACGGCATGCTCCCCTGCCTCAATGAAGCTCAATATGGCACTGGATGGATCACCATTGTTCAGACTGAAGACTGAACCAGGTTACATGGAGTGCGGAGACAAATAAAACATGCAGGATGTTTCTGATTTGGAGTGTTTAAATCAGCATTTGTATCTTCATCAGGTCTCTTTCACTAGGAAAATAGATTTTTAAGCACATGTAGGTGTGAGTGAGTCTTACCAGGAAGTCCAGCTTGTCAGAGATGTTGCCGCCGTTCAGCTGAACCTCCATCAGGTCAGACTTCTTCTGCAAAGAGGTGAACGCCAGTCAGAACAGTGAAACCTCTACAGCGACATGTTTAGCTGTGAGGACTTAAGGACGGCAGCCAGTTGTTCCCAGCGAGTGAACAGAGAGCAACAACAAAACGCCGCGCTCTCTGCCTCACTGGGGCTCAATGTGGCACTGGAATGGAACCCACTGTTCCAACTGAAGACAGAACCAGGTTACGTGCAGTGCGGACACACAAGCATGCAGGACGTTGGCAGAAGTGCAACATTTCTATTTGGTGCTACAAAAAGGTTGAGCGTTTAAAATCTGCATCTCAAATATATTTGCATCTTCATCAGGTCTCTTCCACAAGACTATAAGAGACGTTACGCACATGAAGGGGTGAGTGAGTCTTACCATGAAGTCCGGCTTGCAGCCGCTCAGAGACTTCTTCTGCTTCAGGGGCCGCAGACGCATCTGCAAAGATAAACGCAGGTCAGAACAGTGAAGCTGATCTGTACAGTGACATGTTTGTTTAGCTGTGAAGTCTCAGAGGAAGGCAGCATGGAAAGGTATCCTCATGAGTGTCGGGCGCCATGCCTGACGCAAGATCCGTGGTCTCATCACTGACAACTAAGACGTGATCAGTAATCTAACATCACTAACCTGTGTGTGAGGATGCAGATGATCTGGCAGTCCTTCTCGCCCTCCTGCCATTTCTTGCATTATTTGGTGAAAGCCTTCTTGTACATGAGGAGTAGAGGACCGAGGTGGATCTGGTCCTTCATAACCCCAAGAAGAGCCAGCAGAAGAACTCAGTGTGTAGCTTGTTGTGTAGACGTCATGCAGTCTAGGACCGTCCCTGTGAGGAGAGACAACGACCAAAAATCAGTTTGATACAAACACTTGGTGGACCATATTTTAGCTGAGAGCAGCCAGTTGTTCCCAGAGAGTGAACAGGGAGCACGCATGAGACGGCATGCTCCCCTGCCTCAATGAAGCTCAATATGGCACTGGATGATCACCATTGTTCAGACTGGAGACTGAACCAGGTTACATGGAGTGCGGAGACACAAACTAACAGGACGTTGGAAAAGAGATTTTTAAGCACATGAAGGTGTGAGTGAGTCTTACCATGAAGTCCAGCTTGTGGGAGACGCTCCTCCATCAGGTCAGACTTCTGCTTCAGGGGCCGCAGACTCATCTGCAAAGAGGTCAACGCAGGTCAGGACAGTGAAGCTGATGTGTACAGCGACACGTTGGTTTAGCTGTGAAGTCTCAGAGGAAGGCAGCATGGAAAGGTATCCTCATGAGTGTCGGGCGCCATGCCTGACGCAAGATCCGTGGTCTCATCACTGACAGCTAAGACGTGATCAGTAACCTGACAACACTAACCTGTGTGTGAGGATGCAGATGATCTGGCAGTCCTTCATGGAATTGAAGTCCTTGTCCAGCTGCAGTATTTGGTGAAAGCCTCGGGAGGAGTCTCCACTTCTTTCTTGTTCACCTCTGCAGAACAAAAATATATAAAGTTAAGCTTTATACGCGTGAAAAGATTGGACACCGATTAAATTCATCTGCATGAACTGTGCTCAGTGCTCGACATTCAGCAAGGGGTTTTAAACCCATTATGTCCGCCCGTCGATAGACTCATCATAGACACAACTACATTTAAATAACTAAAAACTCAATACATATTCAACATGCAAGACTGTATTAATACTTCAGTTACGTGTCAGACTCCACTCACTTGAACTATGTGGTCATGCCGGCCTCGTAGCCCAGGAGGGAGTCATTGTCCAGCCGCTTCTTGCAGTATCCTTTTAACTTAAAAGAAAAAAGGTTTAGTGTGCATATAGACACACGTGTATAAATATATGCCACAAAAATGAAGACAATACACACCTTTCCATAGATACAAGCTTTCCTCCATAGGACAATACCTTTAGTCTACGTATAACAACTTAAATGAAATTGCAAAGACATAATCTTGGTTTTTTTTCTTTTTATTAAACAACTCTGCAGAACAGTGATGGTGGCAGTTAACGAAGCAGAGACATGAGGACTTTATGCGGTCTCTTCCTTGACGACGCGGTCCTTCTTGAGCGGTCCCTGTGAGGAGAGAAAACGCGACAGAAATCAGTTTGACGTCAGACACTTTGCGGATCGTGTTTTTGGGCTCCGAGCAGCCAGTTGTTCCCAGCGAGTGAACAGAGAGCAACAACAAAACGCCGTGCTCTCTGCCTCACTGGGGCTCAATGTGGCACTGGAATGGAACCCACTGTTCCAACTGAAGACAGAACCAGGTTACGTGCAGTGCGGACACACAAACTAACACGCGGGACATCAGCAGAAGTGCAACGTTTCTGATTTGGCGCTACGGCAAAAGGTTGAGTGTTTAAATTTGCATTTCAAAAATAATTGCATCTTAAACTTTATCACGTCTCTTGTCTTAGCAGCGACTAGGAAAAGAGATTTTAGGCACACGGAGGCTTGAGGAAGTCTCACCATGAACGCCTTCTTCTCCTCGAAGGTCTGGAAACGTCCGTGACCGAACTTGGAGGTGGTGTCGATGAACTTGAGGTCGATCTTCTCGGTCGCACGACGGTTGGCCTGGACCAGCAGCGACTGGAAGAGAAAGGAAACCAGTTTAACACAAAAGATCAAAGCTGCTGGGTCTTTGTGGTAATCACATACATTGTTCTTACAACGTATAAAATTAAAAATCCAAGGCACTGTAGGGTTGTGCTAAAATACAAATCCTTCATTAAAAATGACAGAGGGTCGTCGTCCTGTTCCATCTATGCAATGAGCCTTATGTAAAGCAATCAAGAGTGCTTAATATAATCTTCTAGGTAGAAGTCAAGACAATAATTTCCCCTATAAAATATGTCCGATATAAATAAGCTAGCTCTAATGAGTCCTCACCTTGCGCAGAGTCAGAACCCTCTTCTTGACGCCCACGACGCAGCCCTTCACCATGACGAAGTCATTTGTGACATTTCCATAGTGGACGAATCCACCCTGCAATCACAAAAAAATAAAGTAACGTTAGTTTCCGTCCAGTAAAGATCGAGTCAACCGAAGCACGGGACGCATGGCAGTCGCTCACCAGGGGGTTGATGCTCTTGTTGGACAGGTCGTACTCGGTGGAGGCGTTGTTCTTCACCAGCTTCCCGTCCTTGGTGTGGTAGCCCTGACCGATCTTGTAGATCTTCTTGTTGATCTCCGTACGATGGTGGTAACCCTTCTGACCGGCGCGGGCCACGGAGAAGGCCACGCGGGCCGGATGCCAGGCTCCGATACAGGCCACCTTACGCAGACCACGATGGGTTTTGCGGGGCAGCTTCTTCGTGTGCCAACGGCTGGTTACACCTGGAGGGACGAGAGATTTGCGTTTAGTCTTTACCGAGCGGACGCACAGCTCACTTCAGGTGACGACTCCTACATAAACCGCTCTCACCCTTGTATCCGTGACCCTTGGTGATGCCAATAACGTCGATCATCTCGTCCTGCGTGAACACGGTGTTGATGGCCACGGCCTGCTCCAGCTTCTCGCGGGCCCAGTCCACCTTGTCGGAGATGTTGCCGCCGTTCAGCTGCACCTCCATCAGGTGAGACTTCTTCTGCCTCACGGGCAGCAGACGCATCTGCAGAGATGTCCACGCGGGTCAGAACAGTGAAAACGACGTGTGCAGTGACATGTTGGTTTAGCTGTGAAGTCTCAGAAGGAAGGCAGCATGGAAAGGTATCCTCATGAGTGTCGGGCGCCATGCCTGACGCAAGATCCGTGGTCTCGTCACTGACAACTAAGACGTGATCAGTAACCTAACATCCACACTAACCTGTGTGTGGGCGATGATGCGGATGATCTGGCAGTACTTCTTCATGGAATTGAAGTCCTTCTCCAGCTGCTTCTTGCCCTCATCATCCTGCCATTTCTTGCAGTACTTGGTGAAAGCCTTCTTCTTGGACTTGTACCTGAGCGTAGAGAAAAGAGGTTGGCACCGGTCCTTCATAACCCCAGAAGGGGCCAGCGGAAGAACTCAATGCGGAGCTGGTCGCCCTCCCCTCCCCGTGTGGATCGGGGGCGCTGATCCAACTAGTGGTTTTTGGCTCATGGCACAGTTTCTAAGAAGCACTTTCCACTGGCCAGAGGAGCCCGGAGCTCATCAGGGCACAGGGCGCCTGAGCGGAGCTGCCACAGGGGCCACTGTAGTGTTAGACTCACTCAGTGAAAACACAGATCTTTCACAATTTCCACTGGGCAACTAACACCTGCTTCAAAATACTTAAAAGTGCATTGTGTGTGCGCGTCTCACCAGTTCTTGTAGAACCGACGTTTGCACTCGTCGCTGACGTGCTCGGCGAAGATGGTCTTGAAGGACCTCAGGCCGCGGGGCGTGTTGACGTAACCCACAACGCCGACCACGATCATGGGAGGAGTCTCCACGATGGTCACGGCCTCAACCACTTCTTTCTTGTTCACCTCTGCGGAACAAAAATATAACGTTAAGCTTTATACGTGTGACAAGATGGGAGACTTTAAGTAAATAAGGAATCGGTATGAACTGTGCTCAGTGATCGACATTCAGCAAGGGGTTTTAAACCCATTATGTCCGCCCGTCGATAGACTCATCATAGACACAACTCTACATTTAAATAACTAAAAAGCCAATACATATCTTCAACTTGTAAGACTGTATTAATGTCGGTTTATAATAATGCGAGTCGCTCTACTCACTTGAGCCAGGTCGGTCGACCTCACGGACGATGTGGGTCATGCCGGCCTTGTAGCCCAGGAAGGCCGTGAGGTGCACGGGCTTGCTCGGGTCATCCTTGGGGAAGCTCTTGGCCTTACCCCGGTGACGACGACTCCTCTTCCGGGGCAAGAAGCCCAGGGATCCGTGACGCGGAGCAGAAAATTTACGGTGAGACTGTGGAGGGAGGGGAAGAAACACATGACGTTAGCTTGGAGATAATCAAGACTTCACATGACGTGGCAGTAGTACGTGAAACTTAAGTAGACGATGGCTATGAATATATAAAAACACATGAACCAGGAAGCGGTAGTTTCCCCCACGCTATCGGCATGGTTAGCATTAACTCACGTGAATGCGTGAGCTAATGCTAACCATGACATTCCGTCAAAGCTTGAGCTAATGCTAATAAACCGACATTACGTCTAAGCGTTACGTCCCGCAAGTTTATTTTAAGCAGCAAGAAATACATTAAAACTACTAAATAATCAGTAATATTGGCATAAGTGCATTTACTTTGGAAGTTACAAGTATCGGCCCGTGTCAAGCCGCCATTTTGGATCCCGGGTTGCCGGTATGAAATAGTCTGAATCGCTTCTACTGAACTATCAGACTGAAATAATACAAACATATCGCAAGACAATAAGAACCATCTTGTGGAAGAGTGATACGAGCGGCTGGAATAAGTCAATAGTAACGGATGTTTCAGATGCTAGATGGATCGCTGGGAGATGAGACTCACCATTTCGTCTCCAATCCGATACAAAGAGGCCTACTGAAGGGACGACGCTGATATATATACACCGCAAGTATCGCGAGATTCGGCGAGACTATCCTCCGAGAACATAGAACATATTTCACCCTGACGATGTGGTTCCACTCAGCGGCCGCTAGATGTCGCTGTTTGACGTTACAAATCATTTAAATACATCACACAATAAATATGGACGATACAAAATATGTATTAATAACTGAAGTATACACAAAAGTAAATTTGGCGTAGGAGGGTATTACAGACAAACAGAAACAAGTAGTGAGTTTTAGAAATTGTAAATTATTGCTGTTATTAATTCCCACAACAGCGTGAATATACTAAATAAAAAATAAAACTGTAAAAAGACCACAGAAATGGTTTATGAATCTAATGAGAGAGTCTTCAATTTATCAAAGTATTGTATGATCGGAGAGTAGATTTTAATTTCTCTGGGTGTCCCCGCAGCGAGGACTTGATTTTCTCCAATTTAAATTAGGGCCTGGTTCCTAAATGAGTCTGGTATGTTCATGGCAAGTTCTTTTTCCCAATCTACTTTGATTTTGACAATGTTAGTCTCAATAATTGAGTTGATAGTTTGATATATTCGGGATATAAATCCTTTTACCTCAGAATGTTCTCATATACGGAGTCTAGCGGTGGACTAGGAACATTAGGGTTGTTAGATTTAGCAAAATTCCGCATTTGGAATTAGCGAAACAGACGGGAGTGAGGGATGTTAGATTTCTTAAATATATCCTCAGAGCATCCAAACACCAATGTAGAACTGACCAATGTTGAAAATGCCATTTTTAAGCCATAGAGAGAATGCATAGTCCAGTCTGGGAGGGAAGAGGTGATTATCATGAATAGTATGGGGGTTATAGTGGATAGATATGTGAATATGGGTTATAGTGGATAGATCTGTGAATATGAGTTATTATAGTAAATATATATGTGCATATGGGTTATAGTGGATATATTTTTGTTCTCATTTAATTAATGTACACCTGACCTATATGAAGACTGCATTTCACATAATTTAGGATACAATACTGATGTGTTTTAGTCAACTTAGATTACAACTGTACTGAAAGAAATACTTAGAATTTGTGTGTATTTGTTGAAATATAGTTTGGTATTTAGTTTGTGTATTTTCTTTATATTATTGTCATGCCGTTTTATGTACAACAGCCCTTCTCACTCATAACTAATGTACATATATCGTTAAATGCTGGTCATTTACAAACTCCTAATTAAAAAATAATCACTCATGGTGTAAAAATCAAGCCGTCTTCACATTTATTACCATTTCATTCATAAAAAACAGACAAACAGAAGACACACTTTTACACCTTTCAGGTTAAGGCATCAATATTTTGTTTTATGATTCAGTGTAGTAACAAGTTTAGATTTATACTGCAGGCAAGAAATCAAAAGCATTTCAATCCCAGCGTGAACGTTTACTTCACATCATATATTTTCAAAACGTGAGAACATCCGTGTGATTTTCGGGACGTTTCCACAGAAAAATAGTTGTGCTCAAATCGTATTGGATTTCTTTATAATATATATTCAAGCATAAACTGCTAAATTCACGTACCGATGGAAATACATCTTCAGAGAAGGCGTGAATCAGTTTGTTGTGTACTGATAGATTGGATCGTTTGTAGCACTTCACAAGGACGTCAACACATGTCATGCTGTTTACCGCTACAGGAATGCAGTAAAGCTAACGCTAACTTAGCTGATCTGGATGCTAACTAAATGTGGGAATGAGAATGTTTTGCAGTGCTGGCGTGCAGTTTAAGCCCCAAAGAGGGTTTTGAATGTTCCCATCGATCTATCGCGCCGCCTCCTTCACAGGTTCATCGTTTAAAAAATGTGATTCGTGTCGTTCGTCTTCTCGCTGAAAGCCCTGAAAAAAACAACAACTATTATCTTATTTTAAAAAGATTCCTGTTTAAAGTTCACACAAATAAATCAAAACATAAAAGTCCGAGGTCCTGAAGAGGATCTCTTGAGTCTCCAGCTCCCGCTGTTCGAGCTCTTTGGATGTACGGTGTCTCTCGAGGTCAATCTTCATCTGTTACGATCACGTGGGGAAAAAAACAAAACCAAAATCCAGGCTTCTGTCTCTTCTGCTCTGCTCTCAGGTTCCCAGTCGCTCGCGGTCGAGGTTCATCTGCTGGAAGAAGGCCTTCCCGAACTCGTAGCTGCTGATCATGACGGCGCACGCCGGAGCCACTTTGATCACCCGGGGCATGAAACCTGGAGCGAGATGAACGGTTTCACATTTACGTGACATGAAGACAGAGTACAGTACGGTCGAGGATTCAGTTAATCTAGGATTAGAGTCAGAGTTTAATCAAACTAGACTTAAAATGGATAAATCCAGATGTTAAATTAAGCAGTAAATCAAAGTTTATTGATGGAAATTATAGTTTAAATCAAAATGGAGACGCTGAATGACCCAAATCAGAATAAATACATTTGCATGCTGTAAATAGGTAAAGAGTAAATGTGCTATAAAAGAGCGGGAACCGTTAACTAGCATCATGAAACTCAAATTAACCTGATTATTATCTAAAAAAAAAGAGCAGCTTTACAAGTTAAACCTCCTCAAGTGAAGGTGAACTGATCCTGGATCAGCTGGTGAGGAGCAGAGTGAAAGCATGACTTAAACCAGGTCTAATAATAATAATAATAATAATAATAATAATAATAATAATAGGTCCCCGTACCTGCAAAGAGGCCTCTGTAGCCCATCTCCGCCCAGATCTCCTTCATTATGTGCAACGTGGACGTTGTTTTCTTTAAGGAAACTGGGAGGAGCAGGAAGAAGTTACTGTTTAGAACACATAACACACACACACACACACACACACACACACACACACACACAATAAATAAAGTATAGATGTTAAGCACAGACCTCCCAGAGAGTCCATCTCTCCCAGCTGGATCTGTCTGCGCGTCTTCACCACGTCAAACGGCAGCGTGAGGATGGCGGCAATCTAGACACAAACACATATATATTTATATTTATATTTATATTTCTATACATCGTATACCGGAGCGCACACCGGCTGCAGCCGGTCGTCACACTTCAAACCGTTAGATGTGATCTGTGTGTGAAGGAGAGACGTTCATATCAGAGTTCTTGTAGAAACCCGACGATGCGTTCGCTGCTCACTGCTGGAGTCTGAATCCTGTGTTTTCACACAGTTCATGTTTTCTCAAGGATCGGTTTTATTATATTTGTTCTCCTTTTGAGTTCAAACTGAAAATAAATCATATATTTTTTTAATCTTATAAGGATATGAAGCCGTTATGAGGTTCAACCCTTTACTGATAAACGTTAACGTCTGCAGAACAAAGATTGATACGGGATATAAAAGGAAAAGTCCCACTCATTTTCCTAAAGGAAAAATTAGGTGGAGCGCTTCTAGAACTTGGATTGGTTTGATATTAAACTGAGTCATCGTTACAAAAGATGAACAACAAGTTAAAGCCAGTTTGCATAAAAGAGGAAGTAATAAATCCCGTCTGGCCAGATCCTCCCTCAAGTCAATCATCAAGAACCTCGCAGCGCTTTCACTGTAAACACACTTCTAAGTCTCTATACTTGCATTTTCTTTAATATTTAATTTTCTTAAATTAATATGTTCTGCTATTTTATTGTACTGTATATATTGAGTATTTTAATTAATATGTTAACTATGTAACGTGCTGCTGCTGCCACAAACAAACTCCCCCCTGGGGATGAATAAAGCATCTATCCATCTTAACCACGACTCTCAAGGTGTGTGTGCAAGTGTGTGTGCGTATATATATATATATATATATATATATATATATATATATATATATATATATATATATATATATATATATATATATATATATATATATATATATATATATATATATATATATATATGGCTGTTGCATTATCCAGGAGTCACATGGTTCCATGAACGGAGGACTTACCGCTCCAGAGACGGCTCCCGCTGTGAAGCTGATGGAGAAGTTGGCCTGAGTCAGTCGGGACTCTTCACACAGCCGGGCCTTCACCAGCTCGTAGTTAAACCAGTACAACGCTGCAGACACACACACACACACACACACACACACACACACACACACACACACACACGTTGTTTTAGGAGTTTTTCCTCATCTGCCTCGAGGTTCTAAAGACAGAGGATGTTTTATTCTGTACACATGGTGACGTCTCGTGAGGCAAATTTATGTTTTGTGATGTTGGGCTAAATAAAAAAAATAAAAAAATCTGACTTGACGAGAGAACAAATGTCACCAGGAGAAGTTTCTAAATATTGGCAGGAAAACTGTAGAGCAAAAATAGTGATGGAGATGTTTTCCTTCCTCCACAATGCTGCATGTTCAGAACATTGTTGAGTGTTTTTAGAGCTAAACCTCTTCCGTTAGCCGTAGAAACCAGTTTACATGGCAGGAAGAAGTTTAAACAAACTTCTCAAAGTTAATACTTTTCCTTCGTTCCGTCTGCTCAGAAGGTTTCAAACTGTAGTTTGTTGTGCAAAAATATGGTTCAAATCAAACTTCCAAAATCAGATTTTTAAACAAGCTAACGGTGTATTCAGCCTGAAGACATTAAATAACAGCAGTCGAGTGAAATCTGCTGCAGGAGAAGACACAGGACACGAGGGACGACTGTTTGAAAGCTGCGTTTGTCCACTGCGGTTCTCCTGGTTAAAGCGTGGCTGTGCTTTGCGTCCCGCGCTCACCGGAGAAGGGGACGTCCCGCAGCACGGTCGGGCCCCAGCCCCTCCACAGCGACAGCAGCCCGTCCTGAGCCACGGCCGAGCGGATGCACACCCGCAGCTCGCCGTAGGTCAGCCGGCGCGCCTGCATCTTGGTCCGGACCAGCTCCAGAGGGCTGATCACCGTCACGGCGCCCACTGAAAACCACGCGGGGGGGGGGGGGGGGGGGGGGGGGTCGTAAAGTAACCGCATTTAAAAACACCTTGACGTCGTGGTTTTATCGCCGCGTGGCTGTGAGGGACTCACGTCTGGCCAGACCTCCGGCCACCAGCGGGACGAGGCTGCCCTGGAAGCCCAGACCGAATCTCAGGAAGTCCCGCAGCTGGTCGTAGCAGGTGAAGTAGATGACGGTGGCGGGGACGGCCATGACACTGCGCGCGCGCACACACACACACACACACATATATATATATATATATCAGAATCAGAATCAGAACCATTTATTGCCGTGTATGTTTTCACATACAAGGAATTTGTCCTGGCGGGAGGTGCATAACATTTAACAATAAACAGAGTGCAATAAATGGGAGCATTAATATTTACAATTGAATCTACAGTAGAATATCAAATTAAAGTTAAAATAAAGTGCACAGAATACATATATGTGAACTAAGGACGGCACTGTACACTGTATGCCATGTCAATGGAACTTTTCATATCAAAGGAGAGATGGTTTAGTTTTTTGTTGTTATTGTGAGACTTTTTAAAAGCACTAAAGTCACACAATAACACTAACTAACTAACTAACTGGCAGTAAACCAGTAAAATGACTGGTTTTTATTCATGGAGGCTTTGAAGAGAGAAAAGATAACGGCTTCGGTTCCCCGTCGGAAAGGTAAAGAGGCTCAAATATTCTGAATATATATATATAGCGAATACTTCAACTGGTTTTAACTTAACTTTAACCTTCAAAGAATTATCTATGAACGCCGTTTCCATTCTGAAACCTTTTCCAGAGAAAACTCTTTATATTACAGCACGCAAAGTAGAAAAATTAAAAAAAAGGCGAGAATACTAAATATCAGAATAATCAGTAACTTCTTTTAAATCACTTCTTAAAACCCATTTCTATAGAATTGCTTTTAAGTGATGTCGTCCTTCTATGATCTATTTATCTTTTATTCCCCTGGTTTTGTTTGTATATTTTATTTATTTGTCTGTTTTGATTATTGTCGTATTCATTGCCCATGGTCCTTTGGGTTTACCGATATTTAAGCTGTGTCTTCTTTGCTTCTATGTAGAGCACTTTGTTTTTAAAAGGTGCTATATAAATAAAGTTATTATTATTATTATTATAATAAAACCTGAATACAAGTAATGTGAATGTGTTGGTGAAGAGGTGAGACTCACAGCGTGGGAGGAAGTCCGCTCCACAGAGACCGGAGTCCTTCATGCCGAGTGATTTTCACAAAAGCATCCTGCGAGCAGCAGACAAAACAAACAGTCAAACATGTTCTGATTCACTTCGTTGGGTAAAAGGAGGTAAAAGCTGCCGATGTGCTCGTACTCACTAGCGTCCCGCTGAAATGAGTGGGTGTTTTGTACCAGCTGGTGCAGCTGGTTCTGTTCTGACACACGTAGATGTGATCCATCAGTCCGTTACAGTACAGGAAACATTTCCCTGAGAGAGACATAGTTAAACGTACCGTGAGCACGTTTCACAGAATGCAGTCCACGGCAATGACCACGGGGTCGCTCAGGAGGTAACGCCCCGCCTCTGCTTACTCTGTGTGTTTATTTAGAGCCGGTTTTAAAGATATAGACTGTTGACAAAAGTCAAAAGAAATTCTAAAAAAAAAAAAGATTCATTTCACAACCTTCCCCGAATACAGATTTTTAACCAGGAAACAGAAACACAGCATTTCCTCGAGACGGGGTTACGAGAGAAGCACGGAGGAGGAGGAGTTTGGGAACGCGTTCAGGGTCGCTTTGTGTCGCTTGAAACTCCGAAACTGTGAAATCTCACGAGGGCATGAAATGGTAGTTTAAAGCGGCTTAAAGCCACGTAACAAACAGATAAAACCGAAGGGCCGGAAAGCAAAAACATGGACAGAAAACACGTGGATTCGTCACGGAAAGTTGTGCGGCAGGTGCGACTGTGTTTGAAAAAAACAAAAATAAAATATGGCCGTGTTTTTTTCCGCATGCAGCGGCGGAGGTCAGATACTTACACTTGGAAGGCCGGAGGCCGCCGCCGCCCCGCAGAGCAGATTCACAGGCTGCAGTCACCAAACAAAGCACAGAGCGGGACAGAGAGGTGAAGAGACAGAGAGAGACGGTGTCGTGGGGTTAGAAAAGAATCACACGGAGGGCAGGAAGAAGCAGCCGTTACAAGCAAAGTTCATCTATGATCCAAAAACCACAGAAGAAGAAGACAAGCTCCTCGTCTCACCTTGGTGCAACGGGGTCTGCTGAGCCTGCAGCCGGATCTTCACAACGTCCAGCGGCGTGACTGTGAACAAACGAGTGGAATTATTCATGATTACACGCAGACAGACGCTCCGTCTGCAGCTCAAACTAAACAGTCGAGTCCTGCAGGAAACACGGAGGGCAGCACGGTCAGTTTATGTTGCTATTGAATTGCATTACAATGGCGGTGTTTCTATTGTTTTGTCCTCCCCATTTATATCAGCGCTCGTAGGCTAAAGAACAAAACGCCTCACTGCGTAATGGAAAGAGTGAAGGCAGCACTGTTTATAATAACAAGTGTGCAGCAGACCCAGGATGGATCTATAAATGAAGCTATACTAGTGCCAAGTCCTGCACATGTGCCAGTAAAGTTCATGAAGAACGAGTTTCTTAGTTTTATATTGGTGGACCTAAAAAGAAACTGTCATCTTAGCGTTAAACTTTGGAGACATATACATGTATAATGAACAGTTAAACAGACTCTTCATCTGCACTATCTGCACTTTTGTTGTTTTACTACTGTCTTTAATGTCCTTTTTATATTTTTTATATTTATCTTGTATATTGTGTGTGAAAAAAGTACGAAGAGCAAGTGAAACCGGAGTCAAATTCCATGTATGTGCAAATTTACATGGCCATTAAAGCTGATTCTGATTCTGATGTTGACCAATGGATCTCCATGACTTTAAACCAAATGTCCATGAGCAAACATTTTGTGAAATCTGGGTGTAAACATGAAAAAGTGAGTAAATGTAGTATTTAAACTAACAATGAGAATACAAAGCATACAGTAAACCTTAAATGACTCAAATGAATGAGACAATAGTTTGATTAAAAGAATAAACATTTATATAGATGCCTGTATGGATGCCTGCTTATATTTTGAGCGTCTTTCTTTTAAAAGCATATTAATTATTTCAAACTCAGCGTAAATGAACGACATGAACACATGAATACAACACATTTACATGACTTTTACAACACTTTTTTTATTTTTTATATCAAGGACTTTTCCAGGCCTGGAAATAACCATTTTAAAATGCCAAGACTTTTCCAGGTTTTCCCCATGACCGTAAGAACCCTGCAGGACATTGTGGAAAACTGCATCGGAAAGAATAATCTACACTTGCAAAACAAAATACGGACACAAAAAAGTGGCTTTTTTTCTAGTCTTTTGTTTTCATGATCTCACCAAAAATAGACGTGAGGAGGGCTCCAGTGCCAGAAGCCAGCATCTGCTGCAGCGGAGAGATCGCAGCCACGGAGCCGCCGACGGCCCGCTCCTCCATCCTGCCCACCTGAAGGACCAAAAACAAAACCCCCCACTGTGAGAACACGATGTTCTCCAACTAAACTGTTTTCTGTCAGTGTCTTTATCTTCCTGTGACGCGAGACAACTCCAGAGGAGCGCTGGCGTTCCACCCGATCTGCAACACGACTCTCACTTTGTGTCCCGTTGTAAAAATTTGTGTTGCGATTCAGAAACGTTCCTGAAATGCAAGATGATGACAGTGTAGTGAAGTCAGAGCTGGGTGGATGTTATAACGGGGTCGTTGAAACGTTGCGATAGCTTATCTACGATGTGCATGTCAGCAGACAGCCAGGGTGGGGGTCGTGGCAGACACACAAACATCTCACAATAAATGCTAATATGGAACAAAAACTCATGAAGATTGAGTAATAAATGCACCGAGGAAAGTCTCAACTTCTACTATTAAGTTCATGTTTTTTGTATTTTTAGTATACACATTAGCAGCATCAATGTTTTTGCTGGAGAAGTAGCATTTAAAATGTTCCTGTGTTACCTGTGTTGTGTTGTGTTGTGTTGCTTCCCTTCAGACTGTATTTATATGTTTAATTGTGCTTTAGTGTGACAATTGAAGCCACTTGTCTACCAAGTAAACTGCCTTTGCAAAACAAGGTTTTTAAAATAACATAATAGCAGGAACCCCACTGACTCCAGGAGGTAAGAGTTACTGACAGTTACACACTTCTACACAACTCTACAACACTGGAAACTGTAATAACATGCTTGTTTTAAACATGTTTATCATAGTGTACATTTTCATATTGCTTTACCTGTATATGTATATATATATATATATATATGTATATATATATATATATATATATATGCTGCTGTAGCAAGTCCTCTTGCGAGATTAATAAACTAACTATCTATCATTATAATGCATAATATAAATGTATTTTACTATTGCACTGGCCCCGTATGTGCGACACACACACACACACACACACACACACACACACACACACACACAGTGTCCCACGCTGCAACAACAACGACCTTCAATCACGTTTCATAAAATCCTCCATGAACACGCGAGTCCGTGACGTCACAGACAGCGTTACGTGACGTTAGCACCATCAAGCTAGCTTAAGTTAACGCGCTGACACACACACACACGCAGACAGACAACACAAAATAACGCCCCGCGTCCTCAGCTCCATGTCCGCCACTCACCTCTCTGCTTCAGCTGCCGGTGTGTGGTCGAGAAGCCGCGGCGTCTTCACCCATTTCAGGTGAAACGGCTCGTTAGAGGAGCGACACGTTAAGCCGCTCTGTCGCGCTGCAGTTCAGCCGTTGGGCTCTCCGTTGCGGACATGTTTGTGTGTGTGTGTGTGTGTGTAGTCGGGGTTAAATCCAGCAATGAGGGGAGCAGTTGGGTAAGTACGAGTGAGGACAGAATGTTCACTAACGCGTAGTCAGCTCGACGCAGCGACGGACGCCCGTTAGCGGTGGAGAGACGCTGGTGCGCGTGTTGTGTGGAGCGCGGTGCTAAAATGTCAGCGCCCGTCAGGCCACGCCCCCTTTCCGCCCTCCGCCGCTGCTGCTGTCGATCTGGCGCCGCCTGGTGGCCACGTCACTGTGGTGCGCCGCAGCTGCCGCTTGTAAACAAGTTTTTTTTAAATATATATATATATATATATATATATATATATATATATATATATATATATATTATATATATATATAATTCTTTATTTAACAATTCCACATGTACAATTTCATAAATTGTCAATAAGAAAAATGCATGTAAATACTTTTAAACTAACACGTCAACGGTAGAGAGTGAAAAATAGACGGAAAAAAAGCATAAAATAAAGATAAGATAAGATAATCCTTTATTTACAGGATTTACAGCAGCATAGGGTAAAGTGCAAACAAGATAATTAGTTTAAAAAAAATACAACAACATCAAACAAGTATTATAAATAATCAAATAATCAATACAAAAATAGTAAAGAATCCACAATAACTTAAATATTATAAATAATATAAAATATTATAAAAAAAGAAGACACTGAGGCACAAATTCTGATTGTAGAATTACAAACATATATCATAGGCAATGCATGCTGTTACAGCATTTAAGAGTTTTTAGATACATTTCCAACTTTTATTGTGAAGGATAAAACGGAAAGAGGAAAAAAAAGGAAAATGTTCTACTAGTGTGTGTAAAGAAATAAATAGTGGTGGCCGTCTTGTGCAGACTAAGAGCCCCGTGTTATTATTTTATTACTATTATAAAGTATAGGCGCTATCTCTCTCTGTCTGTCTCTCTCTCTCTCTCTCTCTCTCTCTCTCTCTCTCTCCCTCTCCCTCTCTCTCTCTCTCTCTCTCTCTCTCTCTCTCTCTCTCTAGGGGGCGTGTCCATGACCAAGCAGGTCTCTCTCTCGGTTGTGTTATTTGGTGGTGAGACGCTTGTGAAACGCCGTCCTGCTCACAACAGCCTTTCCGTCTCCTCTCAAGGTAAGAGCACAATAAACTTTGATCTTTGAGAACCTGAGACATTACTTGCTTTGTGAAGAAGTCATTTGAGTGAATTGTAAACATGTTTGACAACGATTCACTTACATTTACAGTATTTAATACTACTTCATATTGATTCAATTGGTTTAATATTTTCGTGTTAAACGTGCACAGTTTATTCTGACTAGCAGAGCTTTTATTTAGACAAAGCACCTTTCTTTCTAATATGCAGGCTAAACGAAACTGAAAGTGGACTGTTGCTAAATTATTGGGAAATAAAGACAAAAACCAGGAACCAACTCCAACTGAACTTGAACTGCAGGAAAGGTGGAAACTCCCCAATAGCCATCATTAGTTTTTCAGACAGTCAAATGTTCATGAACATATATATAAATATCTGGGTTACAGGGTTTGGCCAACAGTTTAAGCAGAAGTGAATACATATTTCTGATTGGAGAGGGTGATTCCACATCCTTCACTTTCTTTGATGACCTGTGTGTGTGTGTGTCTGTGTGTGTGTGTGCGTGTGTGTGTGTGTGTGTCTCCCCCTTTGCAGATGCAGAAGTGGGTCGTGGTCTGTTCGGCTCTCCTGGCTCTGGTCGGGGCTGACGAGTGTCCAGATGGAGGGAGATGTGAAGACGGTCAAACGTGCTGCAACGACCCGGCCAGCGGCTACGAATGCTGCCCGCTGGATCAGGTACGGTCCGACATGATGTGTATCACCTGTTGACTAGTAAAGTAATACAAACAATGCATTTGGTCACTGGAAACATCTGGATATTAATTCAAATGTTAGTAGTGTTTTATAACAATGCTTGCATGCAAAACATGCATTTAAAGTATTTACTTTTTAAGCAGTAACTGCATTTTTAATCAAGATTGAGTTCAGTCAAGAGGCTGAGTTGTTGCCATTCATTATGTCGTACAAAAAAAACTGTCATGCCATATTATTGTATAATTGCAAAGATGTTTTTTTTGGTCATATAGGCTCATAATAAGTAATAAAAAATACATAACATGAAGGCTTTGCATCCTGTCCAGCTGTCGGCCTGAAACCGCACAATTAACGTCACCTCTTCACAAGATAAACCCCAGTAAAGTTATAGTGCTTCCACTTCAGGAGAATGCTTTGTCCCCTTTGTCCATCTCATAGTTAAATGTAAATACGTGAGATAACCCTTCTTGTACTATGAGATAGAAACAAATGAAGGCTGAACAGCGGAACTATTCATGCTCGGTCGTCTTTTCACCACTTTACGAGCCAGATAAACGCTCCGGCTTCATTCAGCCGGAGTGATAGCTGGTTTTAAAACGTCGATAGTCAAAGTGTCCCCGCTATTGCAGGCCGAGTGCTGCGAGGATCACGCGCACTGCTGCCCCGCGGGAACCGTCTGCAACGCGGCCACGTCCAGCTGTCTGAACACCACCGGGTCCGTCCCCTGGGTGGAGAGAGCGTCTGCCGATCAGCCCGGACTCTCCAAAGTGAGAACGACCGGCGTGCGTCGCTTCCATCGTAAGACGCAGAGAGTGAGAGTGCGACATGTTTAAAGCCCATCTTGTCCCCGCAGTCCTTCAGGATGATCAAGGCGTACATGGGGGAGGAGGACGACAACGTCTGTCCGGATCAGTCTCGATGCCCGGCGGAGTTTTCCTGCCTGAGGGCCTTGACGAAATATGGCTGCTGTCCCTTAGCTCAGGTGATCAAACCTCGCCCGACACAAACATTACATCTCATGATAACATTACAGCTGATGGTTAAAACAACACAAGCAAGATCATCACAAAGGAGCGACTATAAATCTGAGAGAGATTATCTTCAAGGCAAGGCAAGGCAAGTTTATTTGTATAGCACATTTCAACAACAAGGCGATTCAAAGTGCTTCACATAAAATCATTAAAAGCATCAAAACATAATGCAGAGAAAACAGGATTTAAAACAGTTAAGAAAACATTAAAACAGTCAAAAAGCTAAATAAAAAATAAAAATTAGTCAGTTTAAAACTAATGTCAAAAGATGGTTGAAAGACACATTACATTTCATTTAGCTGACGCTTTTATCCAAAGCGACTCACAAGTACAAACTCAGAACAACAAGAATCAAGAAAGTACAATTTCTTCAATAAAGTGAAACTACAAAGTGCTATCAGTACAGACACGCAGTTATGTTGTCGTTAAGGTATTATATATTTCCTACAGCTGTATTTATTAACGTGGATGTTTTTATTATATTGGGATCTGTGTTTTATACAGAGGAATATTAGCATTGTGCTATTTCTGGTGCAATATATTTATTGTACACTGAGCCTGTCTTAAATACACCAATTGATTAATAAATGAAAATGAACGTGTATAACATTAATATATATATTTCAAGTAATAGTACACTTATTAGGGGGAAAAAGGAATAACTACACAAAGTGTATTGATGAATTTGATTGAAGTGTTCACACAGTAAATCATGGGTGCACTTATGCAAAATGTGTCACAAGGAGGAACATTTCCTGCTTTGGCGAAACAAGTTTTCTTCACTTCACTTTTCGCCCTTCTGCTATTTCTGCTTTGACGCAGCTTTTGTTGTAAAGTTATTAGATTACATTTCATTTATCTGCTGGATTGCTTGAGGCCGAATACGTTGCACCTTTTAGATGTCTTTACTACGACACCTATTCGGGGTCAAGCAGTTAAAGATTGAACCTTTGTTGCTGTAAAGAAAATATTAATTCATTAACTGCAGAGTAAAACGATTACAAGACAGAATCCATAAACATTTGAGTTCAGATTTTATTGCATTTATTCAGTGAATTGTGATCTCCTGACCCCCTGACAGGGAGTCCCCTGCTCTGATGGGAAACACTGCTGCCCCGAGGGCCACCAGTGCAGCGCCGACAGCCGCTCCTGCATCAAAAAAGGTGAAATGCTTTCATTTTGGCTTGTTTTTATTTAGTCCAGCCTTGTTGTTGGGCTTATTCACATGAACCGAGGAAGGAAAATAACTCTTGATTCGGCTAGTAGTGCGTTTTTCAACTTTTAGGCCAAATCGAGCGACTTTTGGAGCTAGTGCTGTTTGCTACTTTCATTGTAAAATACTTGTCAACCCTGGCCTGAGTTTTCAGTTGGATAGTTTTTTTAATCTAGCGTACTCTTGCAGGTTGATTTGTCTGAAAGCCTTTTTAAGTCTCACGTAAAGTTGAATTGAACAATCGTTGCTTAAAGGTGCTGATCAAAACTTGTATTACTTTTATAATCTCACGCTTTTAAAATGTTTCTGTTGTGTTGTTGCAGAGCTCGTGACTACGGTCCTGTGCAGCGATGGAGTGTCAGAGTGTCCAGATGAAACCACCTGCTGTCAAACCCCAGAAGGAAAGTGGGCGTGCTGCCCCATGCCAAAGGTACAACACGGCTGATCTTTTCCTTATAGACATACACAAGGTGATAGCTTTGAATTTATAATCGTGTAATTAAGATTATGAATGAGAACAAAAGTCAAATGATGGATTTGCATGTCCGGTTATCGTGACTTTATGTTGTCTTATCGTGTGTGGCTCTCCATGTGTCTTTATTCTCCAAACAGGCAGTGTGCTGCGAGGATAAGCTGCACTGCTGCCCTGAAGGGACCGTATGTGACGTCGAACACAACAAATGTATGTCCTCGTCGACCAAAAAAGAGACACCAATGTGGGCCAAATTCCCTGCCAGGATGAGAGCAGACTGGGAGAACCAGAAAGGTCAGATTTGTTTCTGAACTTACTTCCTCATTCTGGTTAATTATCGTCTAAATCTGTGTGCGTGTGTGTGCGTGTTTATGCAAACATACCAGTGTGCGTTTCCTCTTTCAGAAGGCGAACAAGTCACTGCAAAGACGGCTGTTGAATTCACCACCGCGAGTGCAGTTCCTCCCACAGAGAAGGACGAATCATCTGTCACCGAGGCAGCTGCAGGTCAGATGTTACTCCTGACTTTAAGTATGTATCACAAGCACACACACCTCATGCAATATGTGTCATAAGAGGTACATAATGAGACCAGATGCATGATTTAAAGGTACAAACAGACCTTTTTTTGCAGCAGACGTTGTGCTTTAATAACGTTAATAATTAGCTGCATTCCATTTAATGTTGAATAGTCGATAATCAATAATAGTATCAGTAATGTATATTATTCTGGTAAACTTATTCAAAAGCATCAATATGGCTGTTGTCTATTTGCTGAAAAAGTAACTACTTTTAAAGGTTTGTCTGGATTTCATTCATGAGGTGCAGAGTTCAGATATAAACTGTACTATTGTTTTTCTCCAGGCACCGATGTGCCCTGTGATGATACAGTATCTTGTGCAGATGGCAGCACATGCTGTAAAAACTCAGAGGGAAGCTGGAGTTGCTGTCCGCTACCAGAGGTATAATTTTCGTCTGCCATTTTGTTTTTACACAGTCCGAACTTTAATGTTAAACCCTTTGCCGATGCATTAATGTTTTCACATCTTTCTGATCATGTCAGGCGGTTTGCTGTGCAGATTTAATTCACTGCTGCCCAAAAGGTAAGCAATGTAACCTGGAGGTTCAGTCCTGTGACGGCGACGAATCCTCTGTGCCGTGGGTGGAGAAGGTACCCACAATCCCCAGACAGGACGCGCAGGTGGGGAACGTTACATGCGACTCCACCCACTCTTGTCCTGATGGCACCACCTGCTGCAAGACTTTAACAGGAGACTGGGCCTGCTGTGGTCTACCTGAGGTAAACACACAGCGCAACATGCACACACTCAGGATTTTCCACTGGATTGACCTCTGAGATGTGCAGTTAGTTTTAGAAATTTCACACAGTATTTCTTTAAAGGAATAGTTCAACATTTTAGCTCAAGCAAATACACTCATTTGCTTTCTTGCTGAGATTCAGACGAGAAGATTGAGACCACTTTTATGTCTGTACGATAAATATGAGTCTACCACTTGTAGCTAAGGTTAGCAAAAAGAGCTTTATCAAAAAAACTGCCTGTTGTAAATGTTAGTACAAACAAAGGAGATATAACGTGTTAACTAGTGAGTTTTAGGGGTGCTAGTAGCGTTAGCTGGAGTGTGTTACCTTGGACAGAGCCAGGCTAGCTGTTTCCTTCAGTTTCCAGTCTTTGTGCTAAGCTAAGCTAACCCGCTGGCTGTAGCTTCATATACCGTACAGTCATGATGTTGGCATCAATCTTCTCGCAGTTAGTTTTAACAAGTTTCACACAGTTTTTCTTTCAAGGAATAGTTCAACATTTTAGCTCAAGCAAATACACTCATTTGCTTTCTTGCACTTTTATGTTTGTACGGTAAATATGAGCAGCTAAGGTTAGCATTAAGAGCTAGCTTTAGCAAAAAAAAAACTGCCTGTTGAAAATGTTAGTACAAACAAAGGATATATAACGCGTTAACTAGTGAGTTTTAGGGGTGCTAGTAGCGTTAGCTGGAGTTTGTTACCTTGGACAGAGCCAGGCTAGCTGTTTCCTTCAATTTCCAGTCTTTGTGCTAAGCTAAGCTAACCCGCTGGCTGTAGCTTCATATACCGTACAGTCATGACGTTGGCATCAATCTTCCCATCTAACTCTCAGCTGGATAACAAGCATAAGCATATTTTCTCAAAACATTGAACTATCCTCTAAACTTTAAACACTCACTGATTTCATCTTTACTTGAACGTGTCTTTCCTTTGGCCTCACGCGTGCTCATACATCCAACAATGTTTTGTGGCTGATAGCTTTCTTGTCACCTCGTTCAAAAGGCCGTCTGCTGTGACGACCACGAGCACTGCTGCCCGACTGGCACCACCTGCAACCTGGCCACGCTCACCTGTGACAGCCCCTCGGGCTCCACGCCCATGGAGCAGAAGATGCCCGCGTTTTCCACGGCGGCACCGACGACAGAGGTCGCTCCGACGACAGAGGTCGCTCCGACCGAAAGTCAGGGGGAGCCTGAGGAAGAGGAGCCGAAGGAAACCGATGAGGAGGACGAGAAGAATAACGAAGAGGGGGGGCCCATTCGCTGTGACCCCCACACCACCTGCCCTGCGTCCGCCACCTGCTGCTTCATGGGCTCGTCTCAGAAGTGGGGTTGTTGCCCGCTGCCACAGGTGAGCAGTGACCTCCAGTAACCCGCATCCTGACATTGAAGCGCAAGTAGCCAGCGGATATTTCTGACTTATTTGAACATTTGTGTCCTGAGCGGCATCACTTTCTCAAACACCAAGAGTATAAATGATGATAAAATAGTTCCTCTTCTGCAGTACATTTCTACTCTCCTCTGCGTTATTGCTACCAGCCTCAGGCCACAATCAGTAATGCCATTTCCTCAGGAATATATCTGTCCCTTTTTAAAGCAGTGGTTCTCAAACTGCGGGGCGCAACCCTCTAGTGGGGCGTGGAGGTATTACAGGTGGGGCGCGGGGCGGAGATGCAGATTCTTAAAAAAAAAAACTTTACAAAAATAATTTTCTTTATTCTATTATTTGAAAAAGCACGGATGGAGGAGTCACAAAAAGTTGGACCATTTTGTTACAATTTTGTTGGGGCGGTTGGGCCCGAACATTGTTCTTCCTCCAAAGTGGGGCCTGACAGAAACAGTTTGAGAACAACTGCCCTAAAGTGACTGATTCATTTATGCACTCTTATATATATTTTTTGCACCATTCTTAAGTTTGTTAATTCAAAAGAAGAACTGGAAAACAGTGTGGATGATGTGAAAGTAGCACTTTCACTCTCACTTCCCCCCACAACAGGCGGTGTGCTGCGCTGATGGTAACCACTGCTGCCCCGCCCAATACGAGTGCGACGTGAGGAAGACCACGTGCACCAAAGGGGAGGTGGTGATCCCCTGGTACACCAAGCTTCCGGCCGACACCAGCGCCGAGGCTGATCCCAGCGCTGTGAAATGCGAAGGGCAGAGTCAATGTCCCGAACAGACCACCTGCTGCCGGCTGTTGTCGGACGAGTGGGGCTGCTGCCCGATACCAAACGTGAGACACGCTATCAGTTAGGGTTTTTGCTTTTGTAAAACGAGGGAAGTCACTTCCTCTAACGTTGTGCATGCTGTGTGTGCAGGCCGTGTGCTGCGCGGATAAGGAGCACTGCTGCCCACAGGGTTACAAATGCAACATGGCCTCTAACTCCTGTCAGAAGCTCATCATGCTGCAGCTGGAGGCCGTCCCGCTAACACGGGTGTATCTGCCCGAGCGTCAACCCATGCTCAGCCCCTCAAAGTTCAAAGACGTCCCTTGTGATGAACAGACCAGCTGTCCCGATGGAAACACCTGCTGCAGGACCTCCGCTACTACATGGGGCTGCTGTCCGTCTCCTAATGTATGATGTGCAGTCGTAACTTCGGCTTGTAAAGAAATAGTTTGACATTATAATAATAATAGTAATACATTTGATTTGAGTAGCGCTTTAAAAGTTACTCAAGAATGTGAAATATTCATATTTGATTTATTGCAGATTGTTAGATGAGAAGATTTAACTACACCATTAGTATGCTGCTTACATATTTGTGCACGAGTTTTAATAATAGGATCCTTTGATATTTGGATTTGTTATTACAGCCAGTAATTAGTATTAGTATTTGTCATAATAGAAGGACGATGATAGTAATTGAAAGCAATTACGTTATTTTGCTTGAATGTAATATTGAGGTGCAGCTACAACATTAAATGATAGGTTCAAATATAATAGTTTAATAATGTAACTCATAATATTACACTCTGGAAGGAGACATACTTATACGTACAATTCTTGAAATTTGCTGCTAATACCGCTGTACTTTTTCTCAAGTAACATTTTAAAGGCTGCTATTCACAGATAATATATACCCTATCTTATATATACCCTATCCTGAAGCACCTGTTTCCTCCAGCAGCAGTAGCCAGTGTTACATGTCTTCCCTCCTCTGTCCTCTCACAGGCGGTGTGCTGCGAGGACATGCAGCACTGCTGTCCCACCGGCTACACCTGCACCGAGGCTGGAGGCTGCACCCAGAGCCCCGGCACCCACTGGCACAAGTGGAACGTGTTCTTCGCCAACAAAAAGAGAGCTCTACTCGTGTGAAAACACCTCCGCTGCACTGTCTTTTGATTCTGCATGATGCACTAATTGGAAATAATGTAAAAGGGATTTTTTTAATCATAATCTTTGTGGTGAAGGTGTTTAATTGTATTGCACTTGGGGTTTACGATGTTCTGCAACAACAACTACATGCAACAATCAGGGCGTCCACCTTTTAATGATGTATTTTATAAGTCTGAGAGAGCCTTGTTATTACTAAGTGCACAGTTGCAAGCTAGTTAGCTTATCTCCATCCATTAAAAGCAATCCACAGGCAATATGATTTTATTCACTGTCAAATCTGTTTTTGTATGTTCTGCTTCAGCTGCCTTGTGCTGCTTTTCTGCCGATGATCAGTCACAATTCAGGGCATAATTTCTTGTGATTTTAGCATTTTAAATATATGTGATTCCACGTCAGGATGAGTGAATCCTCCGTAGCGCTGTTTTCCGGTCAGGATTTGAGATTTGGGATATATATTTGTGGCATGATCTGCAGTGAGTTATTTATGTTAAGAGTTTTAATTTTGTGCATTTTGTTGTCACTTTTTGGGGATTTCAAACACACCATGATGCAAATAGAGAGATAACATACTCGGTGAAGCTTCATCTGCATTAAACCAATAAACAAGACATGTGTTACAATATTAATACTTGTAAAATCATTTATATATGAATACTCTATTAATGCTTTTGTTTCTATAAAATAGAGAGGGAGTGAAAGGCATTAAAGAAGACTCCTTATTATACCCTTATGTATTTTACCTTATCAGTACTTCCGGGATGGAATTCCACTTTTCAGGATGACGTCGTACGTTTGAGCCTTTTCTGACGTCAGGCTTTGTATTTGGGATTATCGGACCTCCTCTGTGGAAAGCTCTGTACACATTGAGACTTCCGATCAGAATTCAAAATAAAGGAACTATTTTTATTTTTATTAAATATAGAACATAAAAACTATCCAACTCGTAAATAAACAGGCTCCTTGGTGGGAAATGAAATAAAGAAAATAAGATATTGAATAATATAGGATATCAAATATAAAATGTATACATTATAATACAATAAACTCTACAAATTAATTTGTGCCAAATAAATCAATCCAGAAATCGAGCAGCCATGATATGTGTAGGTAAAAATATAGGTAATATGGGTATGTAAGTATTTACACCCACTTTACAATAATTAATGTAGTTTAATTACCATGACTACAATCTTTATAAACTATATGCTCTATAGTTATAAGTCTAAATATATTTTTTTGTATTTAATAAAATAAATAAATAAATGAATGTGTACGTTACATAACGGTGGAATGTAACTGAGTACTTTTACTTCAGTAACATTGAATTCTCTATTTCACTTATAATTGAGATTTTCATAATAATTATAACAATAAGTAATTTTATTAAAATAGATGTTACAAAGTGCTTCACAGGGCAATAGTTACACATGCTCCATCACACATTGTCAAACAAACAAACAATACAGACACTAAAACAATGGGACATAATATTAATAATATTCTTGGGAATTCCCCGCTTTTATTTTGAAGACGCACTTTCTAGACGAGACTTCCGGTGTTCTCCAGTTCGCTTTGCGCGTCTCCGCCTTGACGTATGAATCATCCTTCCCAAGATGGCGTTACACCCGTTTCTTCGGCGGTGATCCTTGTTGTCGTCTGCGCAACGCCAGAAAACAAACCGTCCCTAACGGACAGTTGACGAAGCGGACACGTAGATAAACGGCTGGACTCAAACCTCTTCTCTTTCCCCTAAAACAAAATGTCCACGGAGGAGCTGTCGGCCTCGGACAGCGAGGCTGCTTTCGCGGGCGCCGGGGAGCGATGGGCACCGGTCGGGGCCGTGGCCAGCCCGGAGGACGAGAGCGGGAGCGGGAGCCGCGGCCAGCCGAAGCAGAGAGGCTTGTCCTCGGCCACCGACGAGGAAATGGCCGCCAGGCTGGAGAAGCTGGAGGGAGAGCAGGACTTGCTGAACTCGTCGCTGCTCGCGCTCACCTCGCACTTCGCGCAGGTGCAGTTCCGACTGAAGCAGGTGGTTCACGCGCAGACCGGCGAGAAGGAGCGGATGCTGGCCGAGCTGGAGGAGTTCGCCTTCCGGGGATGCCCGCATGTGGTGGGCTGCAGGACGCAGGACGCCACGCAGCTGGAGAACTCGGTGAGGCTTTTATACCACAAACCATTATATGTATATGTATGTATGTATGTATGTATATATATATATGTATATATATTTATATGTGTGTGTGTGTGTGTGTGTGTGTGTATATATATGTATGTATGTGTATGTATATGTGTATATGTATGTAAGTATGTGTATATATATGTATATGTATATATATGTGTATGTATGTGTGTGTATATATATATATATATATATATATATATATAGTGGTCACTTCAACATGTGTCTGAGTTGTGTTTGTGTGTTGAAAGTAAAAGACAAGGTAACTAATTGATTGGCCAATTGAATAATCAATTAAAAATAATAAGCCACTATTGTGATTGTTTTTTTATGCACAAAATTCCCTACTTTCAGCCTCTTAAGCAACATGGTGCCTTTTCTTTGTCCTATTTGATAGATAATTACATATTTAATAAAAAAAATTATACATTTCACCATTTTTAAACCAGTAAATATCAGAATCAGAACCATTTGTTTGCCAGGTATGTTACACATACGAGGAATCGACACGGTGCAAAACATATTCAATATAAAATATACAATAAAGTGCACAGACAAGTGTACTGTAGGTGTGTGTGAAAGTGTAATGTTAAAGTGACGTGAATTTTAAATATGAGGTATAAATTATCAAAAGATTTGAGAAAATAACTGTCGGATTCAAATGGTTTTTACTAAATAAATAAAGATAATTGTCAGATGTAATAATGCTGAATGGTAAATGCAGGTTGTGTAGATGCTTACAGAGATATTTGACACTATTGGACTCGCACTAATCCGCAGCCGGACACTCTTTCCTCATATAAATGCCCAGATGTAAAGACAGACACCCGCAGTGAGTCACACGGCGTTGCACTCTGAAGGGGTTGTGAGGTTTCTGATTAAAACTGATTTGCGTCACCCTGGAGGCCGCTGCGCCCACCTCCGCTGGGCTCCCATTCAACTCTTATCTCTGCTGGAAAAACGCTGCTTTTGTGGTGACTCACAGCGCCGCCGGCTCAACGGACACGCGGCATGCAGATCGCTATCTGTTTTAATAAAGGCTTCTGTGTACACAACCGCTTTTTGTTTACTCACAGCTTTAGTCCTCGGCCTCGCGTAGGAATCGTTAGGACTTACCTCTCATCGTAATCCCCACCCTAAAGGTGTTTTCATGTCGTTTCTCCTTCGTCGCACGCTCTACTTTTGAAGGGAGATCTGGTGAGTACGAGGCCCGTTGTCTGTTTTGAGAGTTTTGTTTGTGTATTTGTGCGTAAGTGTTGTGACAACAGTAGGAAAAGATGCAGCTGAGTATGTGATAAACATTTATATCAAACGCAAAGAGCTCCTAGAATCCGAAACAATAACATCTAGTGCAAGCTGTTCACTCTATCTGTCTGTAGGAATTAACATCTGTGTGTGTGTGTGTGTGTTGTGTGTGTTGTGTGTCTCTCCTGTCAGAGTGAGAGGGAGAAGAGGGAGCGCCTGGAGGCTCAGAGGGAAAAACAGAAGGATCTCATTTTGCAGCTGAAGACGCAGCTGGATGATCTGGAGCGCTTCGCCTACCAGGAGGGAAGCTACGACTCGCTGCCGCAGTCCGTCCTCATGGAGAGACAGAAGGTGGGAAATGAACCCATGTGTGCCGTACATAACTCTCCACTGGGTTCAATCCCGTCACATGTTGACGGGTCAGATCGGCTTCAGCTCGTCCGATCTGCCTTTGATCCTCGTACTTGCATAACGAGAGGTGCAACAGATACGCAAGCGTGTGTTCAATCTAAATTATCTGGACGTGCCGGTCTGCTGTATTGAGCTCATGATGAAGGGTATGTATGTATGTTCACCTGTTTCAGATCAGGTGGAACGAGTCTTTTCTCCAGACGCTTCAGGCTCCAGTGTTTCTCAGAGAAAATCTATTTGAAAAGTCTGTCCAAATACATTTGGTCCTCCCAAAACCTTTAAGTGTTTATATTATTACTTTTTTCCTTTTAAAGAAATGTGAAAATTAAACGAAATATCTTCCTGATTGGAAGAATTTAGAGCCATGCTGGTAACCTAAATAATACAAAGATATATATATATATATATATATATATATATATATATATATATATATATATATATATATATATATATATATATATATATATATATATATATATATATATATATATATATGTATATATATATATATATATGTATATGTATATATATATATATATATATATGTATATGTATATATATATATATATGTATATGTATATATATATACGTATACATATATATATATGTATATATATATATGTATATGTATATATATATATATATATGTATATGTATATGTATATATATATATATATGTATATGTATATGTATATGTATACATATATATATATATATATATATATATATATATATATATGTATATGTATACATATATATATATATATATATATATATATATATATATATATATATATATATATATACATACATGTGTGTATATATACATGTATATATATATATATATATATATATATATATATACATACATGTGTGTATATATACATGTATATATACATGTGTATATATATATATATACATACATACACACATATATATATATATATATATATATATATATATATATATATATATGATAATATTATCCTTTATTAGTCCCGCAGTGGGGAAATTGCAAGATTACAGCAGCAGACACAAGAGAGACACATAGTAAAATAAAAACAAGTAATGTAAATAAACAGCAATAAAAACAGTAAAGAATCAACAATAGCAGTATTATACATACATACCGACTAAAAGAAGTATTTAAAATGTATTTATATATATATATCTTTGTGTGTGTGTGTATACTGTATATTACAACGCATCCTCTAGAGACCATGAATATGTGAACCAGATTTCACAGTAATTCTTTCAATAGTTGTCAAGATATCTATAATAATTTAAAAAAAGCAATGTCAACCTCATGGTGGCGCTAGAGGAAACGTCAGAGGATCATAAATGTTTCTACAAAATTTCTGGCAATCCATCAGGTGGTTGTATTGTGGACAGACCAACACATTATAAATCTACCACTGTAAACCAATCCTCCAGAGACGTTCTTTAACCTCCAGCCTCTCTCTCTCTCTCCAGGTCATCATCGACGAGTTGATCAAAAAGCTGGACGTGAACCTGAACGAGGACATCGGCAACTTGACGCCCGAGGAGCTGCGCCAGAGAGTGGACTCCGCCATCGCTCAGATCGTGAACCCGGCCCGGGTCAAAGAGCAGCTGGTGGACCAGCTCAAAACCCAGATCAGGGACCTGGAGATGTTCATCAACTTCATCCAGGGTACACGGCTTCTTACACAGCAAACGATTGTCCTTCAAGTGGATACGAATCTCCTGTTTCATTGCGGTTTGATTCATTAATTTTGCTTTTCTTTTCCAACAGATGAGGTGGGGAACCCTCTCTTATCAGACGGTGCGACCAGCCAGCAGCCGCAAGCAGCGTGGGCCAGTGGCAGACCTGCAGGAGTGAAGCAGAAAGGTCCGTCGGTTTGTGTCGCACTCGGATTCAGATTTACCTTTTCATGTTTGTGATAATAAAGCCAGTAAGTAGATTGCAGGTTTAACACCTTCCTCGAACGTCTTCGTCGATCTCCCAAACCATTCCAGTCCAAATAGGGCCTCTAACGGCACATCCCGGCCTCACAAGTCAATATATAAGTAAAATGTTCATGTTTATGACACTATTCTACTATAAATATGAACATAAACCAGAAGTGTGACTCGAAGTGACTCGAGAGCACCTTGAGTTTTGAAGACATGCCTTAACTTCACTGAATCAAACCCAAACTTCTCACATATACTCCTAACATATAGAGATATGTTATATATTAAATTCAGCATTCATTAATATAGTTACGATATATATATATATATATATACAACTTTTTTTCTTTTTTTCTATTTATTTTTCATTTTCTGTGTAATATCATGAACTAATATACCACTGACATATATAGGAACTTATTATCTACGTTCACAAGGGTTTTCTGAATATTATAGCTTTTTAAATTATTCAAATAGACCTTGGGGTTTAGGAGATATTTAGTTGAATGCAAATCATTTGCAATTTTCGCCATTTAAAAAGAGGTTTAAGATCTGTCTGACTCCGTCTTCCTGAATGTTTCTTTTGGAAGCTGCATCGGTAAGTTTCCCGGTGCTGAAAACCACCCGTGTGGCGGTCCCGTCTGAGCCCGTCCTTCTGGTTCTCCTCCTCTCTAGTGGACCCGGAGCAGGCCCGGAAGATCCGGGAGACCGGCCTGCAGCTGATCCAGAAGGCGCTCGCCGTGCTGCAGATCTTCGCCGCGAGCCAGTTCGGCTGCGCGCCGGGCCACCTCCCTCGGAACATGTGGCCCCGGGAGTCGACCCTGCCGGACTACGGGCCCCTGCTGCAGCGCCTGGAGGCCGCCGTGGACACGGTGCGCGCGCTGGGCTCGTGCCGCCAGCCCTCCGTGGAGCACGTGGTCAACTACACCAGCAACGCGGCGCTGGGGCCGCGCGACGAGCTGACGTCGTCGGTGAGGAAGGAGCTGGCGATCGCGCTGAAGGACTTGCTGTCTCACGGCCTCTTCTCGCCCTCGCAGACCATGAGCCTGGTGCTGGCGCCCATCTCCTGCCTGCTGCCGTACAGGCCGGCCTCGCAGACCATGCACCCGTGGGAGCTCTTCGTCAAATACTACCACTCCAAAAACGGGCAAGCCTTCGTGGAGACGCCGGCCCGCCAGCTGTCTCAGTCCTTCAGCCTCCCCGTGGCGGGCGGCCCGGTGACCGTCACCCCGAAGCAGTCGCTGCTGTGGGCCGTGCACACGGTGCTGAAGGAGCACGGGCGCTACAAACGCGGCCCGGACACGGAGTTCAAGGCGCTGGTGTGCATGGCGCTGAACGAGCAGCGGCTGGTGTCGTGGCTCAACCTGCTGTGCAAGTCCGGCGCCCTCGTGCACCCGCACTACCAGTCCTGGAGCTACATGGCCCAGACCGGCTTCGAGGGAGCCCTGCGCATCCTGGGCCGCATCAGCCACCTCAAATTCAACCTCCCGGTGGACCTGGCCGTCCGGCAGCTGAAGAACATTAAGGATGCCTTCTGAGGAGGCGACCACGAGAACTCACGAAAACATCAGCCTCAGAAAATCCAGTGTTTTACCCAGCTTCCCTGGCGTTCAGGAACCAAAAGCATGACTTTGTGCTTCGAGTATGTAACCGCTCAACGGTTATTTAAGTAGCGACCCATCTTACGTGAAGTGTGTGTGTGTGTGTGTGTGTGTGTGTGACGTCTTCAGTACATGCATGGATGATTGTGTCGTGTGAGCTTCAACCATAATGTCCACTCTGTTTTTAAGATGCCAAAATGACAATGCTGCTCGTTACTGTAAACATGCCTTAGGATGGAGATTTGAGATTTCCTCTCGTTTTAGCGAAAGCCTTCCTGACCTTTTGCGACCTGTGCTCACCATACCGTGTCATTCTGCACATGCGCAACGGCGTCCTAGCCTATGCAGCTAAGAGAGAGGTCAGACGCGTACAGTAATCAGTACTGTAATGAGCCGAAAACCCGATTTTTCACACAGCGACAGGAGCATCGTGACGTACCGGTGCTCCGTGAATCCCTTGTAGCCCGATCGCTTTCTCTCTCGATTTGCGCTCTTCAGACGTGAAGTTAAAGCGTTGCGTAACATTTGTCTCCAAACACCGACTCCATTTAAAAAATAAAAAAAACAACAACTCTGAAGCTGTTTCCTGTTTCCGCCTCTCGCTCGTTGTGTTTCAGGTGCGTCGGACCCGGTGTGAACTGCTGCTTTCCTCCTATTCCAGATGTAGTTGGAGGATGAGAATAAAATGGCGGCGATAAGAACGATGTAATGGCTTACATCCCCGTGTGTTTTGTTTCCCCCCGTTTGTCAGAGACCTTTTTGTTTTTATCTTCCGGAGACGGAAGAGTTGCACGAATTATATCCTTAAATACTGAATGTATAAACCATAGATGCTATTAAACTGAGGTTGAGTTTATATCTGCTGTATGTTGAACTGCTGTTTATGGGCACTTCATCTTTATCAAACCTGAGAGTGTCGGTTGATGATCACTGCGTCTGTATTTCCCCGAGAGATTAAAAACCTGTGCACTTTGACCTGAGAGCACCTGGAGACACATTTTTAAATTTTATTTTATGTCTCTGTGTCAATGGGAAGTTTGTGTTCTGTTTGGGTGTCGTAAATATGCTGCCATATTTAGCTTACTATGTTCCCATTTTTGTTGTTCAGCAGTTTTTGTTGTGATTTATGTAAAAATAAACATTTATTTATTTATTTATGGCATCGCATCTTTTAACTCGCCTCTGAAGTAGGTTGAACTTATCAGGACACTTTATTAAAGTAGCTAGGAACTCACTGAATCCTTTAAATTGTGCTATTTATGTTGTTTTTATTGAGTTGCTTTAATCACAAATAATATATTGGGAGATATGAATTGCTTATTTTGCTTTTTTTTGTATCATGTTCAATGCATACCTACAGCTGTAAACAAATTAAACTTAGTAAATGAACCGCCGTACGGCTGTGAGTCTTCTTCTTTTTCAAGAATTCAAACTTTACACATTATTTTTGGTTTGTTGAACATTTTATAGAAGTTTGTGGGATATTTAAGATTTTGTAATGTATTTAAATTATTTTTCTCCCTGGAGTAATTTCACTTATATCTTCTGTTTATGGCTTTAGTGAAGAGATATTGGGAAATAAGACTTAAGTTATTATTTTATATTCTTGCACTTGAGTAATTCTATTTCATGCTACTTTACATTTATATTCCACAATTCAGAGAAAACTATTTTACAGTTACATTAAAGTCACTAAATACTTTGAAGATCAATCTTTTAGATACAAACTATATGACCAGTTTATAAAATATAATGAATTACCATTCATTATGATTAAATTACCGATGTAATGCAGCTGTATTAATAATACAATAATATGATATTAGACCGAGAGAAGGACATTTTAACTTTACTCCTGTACAAGGAAGTAATTAACTACTATAACTCAAGTACTGTACTTTAAGTTGTACTGAGTATTTTTCTGCCACTTATACTTTTACTGCACTGCATTTCAGAGGGAAATATTGTACTTTTACTTCACTACATATGTTTGATAACCTCTACCTCTAAATATAATCATCAAATAAATGATGACATATTTTAGATGGAGATTAAACTTAATTTAGCCTATGAGGATCAAGCCGATAGTTTCAACATTAAAGTGATAAACACATAAATGCATCAACAATTATTATCCAATACTATAATTTGTTAGACTGGGCCAGTACTTTTACTTTTGATACTTTGAGTATTTTATGATGCTCCTTTTTTTGTACTCTCTTCCACTTTTGAGCCCAGTACCTTTATTTGGAATGGAGCATTAAATACACAAATTAAACTTTCTTTCTTTTTTTTGTAAAATTATTTAAAACACATTTTTACAGCCAAGTGATGTGTGGCGCATTTTTGTAATTTAAAATAAATGAATAAACAAACAAAAGCGGACTCTTTACGAGCCGAAAACTACATCCGGAAGTGACGTACGTCGATCGGTGGTGTCAAAGGTCACAAAAACCTTCTCGGCTTCCTTTCCTGTTAGCGGTGGCCGTAGAACAGCATCAGTGAGTGAAATTTCCCTTCCAACAATCTTCGACCATCGGTCCTAATCCGTGCGATTGAACCGTTTTTATCGCACCACACTTACGACAACGGCTCCTTTATCCAACACGAGACGCTTATTTTCGTATATTTTAATGGACGAAGGGAGAAAATGATTGTTTATTGCAGCGTTGCGTCTCCGTAGCGCTCATTCCAACATGGCCGTTTCCAACTGAACCGTCTCGTTACAAGGGCCACTTGTTTTGGGTTAAGAGTGTGTAGGGTGCCATGTGGTTTCAACATAACTTAAATGTCGGATTCTTAACGTGTTGACGAGTGATATAAAACTCTTAAAGCTCTGAGAACCGGATTACAGCCCTTCCTTAGCTAGATGCTAGTGCTAGCTAACCAAGGCAGCAGCAGCTAGCAGGGGGAGTTTAAACGTGTCCCCGAGTTTCAACGTGGTGTTTTTGTATCATGTTGACATCAGTATTGTTGCTTGTGAAGTATTACAATTGTTTCTGTGGACGCAGAGTTTTGACAAAGTTTTATTTCTCGCAGAAATGGGCAAGTTCATGAAGCCTGGGAAGGTGGTGATGGTCCTAGCTGGACGCTACGCCGGACGCAAAGCTGTCATCGTCAAGGTAAAAAAACACGTCTGGATGTGTTGCTTGTTGTCTTCAAACACACAACAGGTGTATGACAACATGTAGATACTTAGCAGACATGTATATGTTCTTTTACACATTCAAATGTCAAGTATATACCCTTGTAGGATTGATTCCAGGTGTTGCTTTGTCTTAAACCACAGCCCCTTATTTATTGTCCCTTTGCAGAACATTGACGATGGCACAACCGACCGTCCTTACAGCCACGCTCTGGTCGCCGGCATCGACCGCTATCCCCGCAAGGTGACCACAACCATGGGCAAGAAGAAGATTGCCAAGAGGTCCAAGATCAAGGCCTTCGTCAAGGTGTTCAACTACAACCACCTGATGCCCACCAGGTACGTGTCTTTCGGCTGCACTCATTTCCTGTGATTGGGTATTTTATAGTCTTATTTGTTTCACTGTGTGGCAGCAAACTTTGTGTTTGTTCTCCAACCGTACACATGATAAAACAAAATAGAGTAAATACATTTAGTTTACACATGCGATTATTTATATACACTACTAAATGAATAGGGAGAAAACGCATCAGATCATGATTTATGATTTTAAATTACCATATTGAGATAGAATTCTTTTTTTTAGATAATTAAAGATAATTCAACTACAACTCCCATGTTGCATTTTGTTAAACCTCTTTAGATTCATTCTGGTCTCTCTGCTTATGGATCACACATCTAGCTTCCTCAGTATCTTCATCCATGTGAAGACAAACTAGCTGAAATCTACTTTAAAGACTAAAAACATGGAGACATTCCAAACAATGACGTATACATTTGCGTCATGACATGGCGACAATAGTTGATATGCTTACTTTTTACACCTTTTACCTGTAGGTGTCCAACTAATGTTTTCCTTTTTTAAAAGAGACATTTAGCACCATTTTAGAAACTTACTTGGTAACGTTTTGTTTAAGCTCAGATGAAGGAATCTGTTCAGCTTTATCTTCATATTTGAATTATGACCTCCTTTTGGTGTTGTGTAATTGAGATTAGATGTGTTTGAGTAAATGTAATGATGCCTTTTTGTAAAGAAATGTAAATCTGAGGTCACCCAGACATCCTGGAGCAATGTGAACATGACACAAAAATAATTGACACCTTGTTGATCAAAGCTTAATTACATGTTTACGTGAGTTAGTGTTTTAAACCGAAATCTTTTTCCCTGTTTAAAGTGTGTAGTGCCTAAATTGTTGCTCCTTAATGAGCTTGATGACATCAGTTTTAAATCTGCTGTATGCATTAGATGTGGACTGAAAAACGCAGGTTTATAATCGGATACCAGTTTGTCTTCAACAACCAGTGAGACTCTGAGCTGTGATAAAGTAACGCTCGTCTTCTTAAAGCGTCCTTCCTGCTGCTCTTGTGTGGCCATTTGTTTCTAAAGAACTGCTCAGTTGTGTACTTGCGCAGATAAGTGGAGGGTTTAAATAACCGTTTTCCTTCGGTGTGCTCCGTTTCCTCCAGATACTCGGTCGATATTCCTCTGGACAAAACTGTCGTCAACAAGGACGTCTTCAGGGATCCGGCCCTCAAGCGCAAAGCCAGGCGGGAGGCCAAGGTCAAGTTTGAGGAGAGGTGAGTCGACGTTTGAGGATTCTCAAATTGGGTGTGCATCAAATCCACAAGGGATTATGATCAGAGAACATTCAGACAAATAATGGCAGAACGGTGTCTTTAACTGTCTCCGCCGCAATGTCGCCATGTACGGTTTTTGTTGGCCTTCCAGGTGCTGCAGTTTGATAATATCGTGTTATCGGAGCAAATGTGCTAAACTTGTGTTTGTTCTGTTTTCAGGTACAAGACGGGCAAGAACAAGTGGTTCTTCCAGAAGCTCAGATTCTAACTTCACTCGGTTTCACAAATAAATGTTAAAAAAAGGATTTTGACTTTTGACTCTTTGTTGATGTTTTGTCTCCAGTCTGGAGGATTATTGATCCGAAACGTTCAGATCTCAATAAACAAGCTCTCTAATGTCTCTCTGACCTACTTTGAGGTTGTATCCTATACAATCTTGTAAATCAGGTAAAATATTGATGTACTATATTGGAAGATTGGCATTAAATCATTTTTCAGTCAATGTTGGAATACTACATTAAATGAAAAGCCTTTTATTTCTGTCTCGCTAAACCCTTGCACTTAATTTGACCAGAATTAAAATTCAGTAAGTAAAGGATGTTTTAAACGGGTTTTGTTTCTTAAAACTGAGTTGTCTTAAGTTTTAGTTCACGTTCATTCAAGAGGTGGAAACATTTTATACCATTGAAACAAAATAAAAATCGACTAATGAATACATTATATATTTGGTTATAAGTTAAGGCACCCAACAGTTTATGCATATTTACCATCTAAGTGCATCAATACATTAATGCATCAATAATTACAACCTGGTATTTATTGGTGATGGCCATTGTGCATAGTGATTTATAGATATGGATGTATAAATATCAAAGCATGCAGCCCTCACTTAAACACTTATAATAGACTGCAAACCGGCAGAAATGAAAACCTGCAAAGACTGAAGAGATGGACTAATGAGGCTGAGCTGGAGCTACAGTCCTGCTTTGCCTCCACTGATGGGAGTGTTTGTTTTCTACAGACCTGGATGGGCTCACTGGCACTGTGACATGCATCAGTTTTTGTGAGGACATGTGTGTGCAGACTAAAACCTTCTGCACATGCAACAATAAACCCTGGTTCACTGCCAGACTCGGGCAGCTTCTTCTGGCTAAGGAGGAGGCCTACAGAGGTGGGGACAGGATTCTGTACGACCAGAAACCCTGACGAGGGAGATCGAGGCCGCTGAGAAGAGCTACACTGATAAGCTGGAAAACAAGTTTTCAGCCAACGACCCCTCGTCAGTTTGGAGAGGCCTGGAGGTGGAGGTACTCTCCAACTACAGGAGACAATCACCGACTGGCTGACGACCTGAAAGTCTTCTACTGCAGGTTCGACAAGCCCACTTCCACCCCGCCCAACAACATCAAACAACCACCTCTCCCATCCAACCCCCCACCGGCGAAGAGGAGTGAGTCGACTCTTTCATGAAACATTTGGCTCCATAGTTTTGGTCCATGTTTTTGACTATTGGAATGCAGCCCTGGTCTCACTCGTCCCAGTTAGTCCTGGGCTGCAGTCGAATAGTCAAAAAATGACCTAGACTCTAACCTTAACCACTTCTCCTTGACCTCTGTGGAAAACGTCAAGGAACGACGGGAAGGAGACTTCATGAGGAGTTAGGAAAAGACAACCGCGGCGTTTAGAGGATACGAGTCTGCAGCGGTGAAACTACAATGTTGTAGTCCATCTCTACCACAATAAAGATCATCTTAAATACTTCATCTGTGTGTTCTTACAGTGTTGCGTCATGCAGACGATTTAAACAACCCCATAGTATTACTTTATTAACATAAACAACCTGCTTCATAGTATTACTTTATTAACAACATAAACAACCAAAGGTATTTTTCACAGAGTATAAAGCTACCAAACTGTCTCTGTTCAGTTTCAAACATGCTGAATAAAATACCTCACACTAACAATGTGTCATATGTGTGTCTCATATCCCTATATGTTATGATTTATATGCAGATTATAATCTGATCATAGGAATATGCAGACACCAGTTTATGAAACACAGTTTGACCAAGAAGTGTTGAGTTGATATGTTTTATTGTGATGTCCAAAATAGTTGATTCAAAAGATGATCAGAAACATGACTCCACTTGCTGATTGGTTCGATATAGGGGGGAGGAGCTACGGGCCTCCCTGATTGGCCTAAACTAAGCCCGCCCTCCGTCGTGATTGGACGGTTCTTGAGTACAGGTGCGATTGCTTTCATCGAGTCGGTAGCCCGCGAAAAATAATCTCCCCTCCTCATTCCTGCAGGACCTGAGAGACCTGAAGAAGAAGATGACCACCTCAGCGGTAAGAAGAATAAGCTCTTAAACTAAATGTAAGACGTGTTGCGATGTTACCACCTGCTTATTATTTAATACATTTTAAAATATACGCTTCTGTAGCCGGACATTGAACTACATAACAACGGAGAGCAGATATCCGTGGGTCAGTACTGTTTGCAGATGGAGTTCTCGTCCGCCATTGTTGTTGTTGCTGTGTAACAACACACTTTTCACCAGTATGTTGTTACCTGCCCCACAATAACAGTCTGGACCGACTGTATGCTAATGCCACGGCCTCCCCATGTTGTGTTCATGTAATATTCTTCTAACCTATTTAAAAAAACATATATATTTAGCATTTTTATATATATATTTTATTGCTTACCTGTATGTATAAATGCTGAAAAAGAGCGGAAAAGAAAATCCCCTTTTGGGAATAATAAAGTATATCTAGATTTACAGTATGGTTGCTTTACATATTCTACAGTAAATTTACATTTCATTTAGCTGACGCTTTTATCCAAAGTGACTTACAATAAGTGTTACGTTACAAACTCAGAACAACAAGAATCAAGAAAGTACAATTTCTTCAATAAAGTTAAACTACAAAGTGCTATCAGTAAGAGACATTTACTTTCCTTAATCAAGGTATAGTTGAAAAAGATGTGTTTTTAGTTTGCGGCGGAAGATGTGAAGACGTTCATAGTTCATTAAAGATAACGGTTGCTTTTAACAATATGTAGGTTAAGTTAGATATATACTTAAATAAAAAGTAAGATAAATAAATCCAATGTGTCTATGTTTTCTAATCCCATCAGAATACTCCATGGTGTATTATTACTACTACGTCTCAACAGTTATTACTCTTCTCCGTGAACAGATTGACTACCTACCGGATTTCAGAGTGGACGCGTCCAATGACCTCGTCCTGTTAATTTCTGCTGAGGCGGTGGCCTTCAGCCGGAAGCAGAAGGGAGTCTCATCCCAGCGCCCAAAGAACCCAGCGTGGACCATGAAGGACGCCGTGAACCGGGTCCTCGCTGCCGGGGGGGACTGCACCGACACCAAACTGGTTCTCAGCCGACACACGGTCCAGTTTGGGAAGTACAGAGGGCAGACCTTCCAGTGGCTGCTCAGCAAAGACACCGGCTACGTGATCAAGATCCTGGCGGCTCATCATCAGCAGCGCGAGTCGAGGGGCCGCGACACCGGCTCCCTGATGCAGAACAAAGACGCTCTGTCCCGGTACGCCATGCTGTTCCCCCGCGTGACGTCTGCCGTCCAGCGGAGGAGGGTGTCCGACAGCTCCTACGACGAGGGAGCGCTGGACAGCAGGCGGGTGGGATTCGGGGAGCATGCCGAACTCTCGTACGGGGAGTTCTACGAGTCTGAAGATCCTCAAGTGCAGAGGTGAGTCGCGGCGCTTTCGTGATCCAAACGTCGCTGTGAGGCGTTTCCTGTTTTCATCTAACGAGGCTTCGTCCCCCCCACAGCTACAGGGTGTGGCTCAGGAGAGCCCGCCTGCAGTCCACAGGCTCGATGATGGACCGCCTTCAGAGGTACGTGCTGGGGAGGGACCACAAAGCAGCCTCCTCGCCTTCTGCTCCACCCACGTCCACAGTCTCCTCGTCCTCATCCTCCTCCTCCTCCTCCTCGTCCTCGTCCTGCCCTTCCTCCCCCATGACCTCCTCGTCTTTCTCGGGGCTTTCACGGTCCAAACGGAGTCGAGTTCTCAGGGGTACTTCATCCTCAGTAGACCAGCCCTACATTATTACAGAGTCCTCCTCAGAGGAGGACACCAAGCCGACTGCTGCTGAACTCCAGCTTTACTTTTCTTCAGGTAATGACATCACAATCCTGTTTCGTCAGTGAGCTCAAAGGGTTTCCCTTTCAACGGGTTTTCATGTCCTGTTTAACTGTTGGGTCTTTTCTGGATTTATCAGGAGGCTCGAAGAAAAGCAGTCAATGAGTTGTTGTTTTCTTTTCATCATCATGTCTGTAGCTCCTGATTTGACCGCGGCTCCTCCTTCACCTGGTGACGCTCCAGCTTCTCCAGCGGCTGGCTGTCTCCCAGCTGATGTCAGTCCTCTGATAGAATCTAAACATGCACATTGCAGATGTGGTATTGGAAGTTTTGCTGTTGTTTATTAACATAGTTTCTACGTGGTGTTACAGTTTCCTCTCCCAGAGAGCTGGAGGAGCACACTCCCCAGCGCGCAGCACGAGTGGGTGAGTCGGGCTCTGTTCACCAGGGACCAGAGTGGGGAGCCCGTCCTGAAGGCAGAGCTGAACGCAGAGCTGTACTACCCTCCATGTCCCAGCCGGCTGTACTGCCAGCCACCGTCCTCGCTCGACGAGTTCTTCCAGCGGCCGTTCTTCCTCTGGGTACCCTGCAGGATGTGGCAGTGCACCATCAGCTGTCCAGTCTGTGCCGATAAAATGACCGCATGCGGTCTGCACGAGACCGTTCGCAAGGTCCTGGACAGAGACGGGTGGTATTTTATGGGCACGGAGGACCTGGAGTGTCGCGGCTGTGGGAAGAAGTTGGCCTCCTGGTCGAGGAGCATCGTGGCCCAGCTGGATGAGGGGCAAAGGAGGACGCTCCCCGCAGTGCTCACACACCGGTACGTCAAAGACTCTCTCAAAGTGAGGAGGGGGGAGCCGAAGAGCCTTATCAGCTCTTCACACCTCTCAAAGCTCACAGCAAGTGTTTCCTCACAACTAGGGCTGCAACGATTAGTCGACATAATCAACGACGGCGACTATTTTTTTTTTAACTTTTGGACTTTGAATGTCACTTGCAGCCCAGTTATTCTTTAGTTATTTTGCACTTTCAGAGGCTTGATTGCTATTTTGAGTTAGTTTTAAAACTTTATTTGTACTTTTTCTTTTCTTTTAAAGCATATTTGCACTTTAATTTGTATTACTATTTAATTTATTTGTTCTGATGTTCAGATCTTGTTCAAATTCCAACATTTTGAGTCATTATTTTAATTTGCTATGGGAAATAGTCATTAGATTAGTCGATTATGAAAATAATAATCAACCCCACTCGCGACTAAACACGTCTTTCTGTCCTCCATCTCATTGTATCGGCGCCGCAGGCTGTCGTGTGACAAGAGGGTCCTGATGCAGTTGGAGGGACCGTCGCTCGGCGTCAGCGTCGACCGCCTGCGCTCCGACCTGGTGGAGCAGCACACGCGGGCCTGGAACAAAGGTTGCATGTGCTTCATGTTCGCTCACGAGAAGTTTATGACGCCGGGTGTGGCGGCTCCTCCTCCTCCTCCACCACCGATGGAGCTGGTCCCCAGCAGGCAGAGCATCCTCTCCGCCTTCATCGCGGACAGCTTCACCCGCCTGCAGGACATGAGAGCCAAGGTGACCTCTGTCTTTGGCTCCATCCTGCAAATGGACTCTAACAAGAAGGTAGAATGTTTACGCCGAGTCATTTGGAATGTACACTGTATTTTAGTATGATGCGTGTATTTTTATGTAGCTTTTACACGCGCTTATCTATTTTAGAATGAGAGCACTTTGAGACTATTTCCCCCACAGGATCAATTAAGTCCTTCTGCTTGTGTAGATCAACAGGAAGCTGGCTGGCAGCGCTGCAGAGACGGGCCAGTGGGTGACCAACGTGGGCAACGAGCACGGTCAGGTGCTCATGTCTGTCCTCACTACAGCCGAGGGCTCCGGGCTGCAGCAGATGACCTCTGGGCTCGCCAGGCGGTACCAGCAGGCCGGGAAGGAGCCGCCTCTGGTCCTCTACGTGGACCGGGACTGCTGCTGCTCCGACACCGGGGGTTCAGCTGCCGCCGCTCTGTTCCCCGAGTGGACCCAGCTAGTGGTCCGACTGGACGCCTGGCACTTCATGAAGAGGCTGGCGGCGATGGTCACCTCGGAGAGCCACCCCTTCTATGGCGAGTTCATGCGCCGCCTGTCCGCCTCCATCTTCGTCTGGGACCAGGAGGACGTGGCCCTGCTGAAGAGCGCCGCGGAGGCAGAGGAACCCGGGTCCTGGAGCCGGGTCTCCCTCAAGCAGATGGCTCGGCACTGTCGCCGCCGCATACGCGCGGTACGGGAGATGCGGCGTCTCATCGAGGAGACCCTGGACCACTTCATGTTGGTCAAGTACGGCATGGCCTTCCTGCTGCAGGACCAGGAGACGGTGGAGGGCATCTGGAGCGCCGAGCGCCACCACCTGCAGTGCCTCCAGGACCCGCCGGGGCTGCAGCTGTACAGCCGGACGGGCCAGCTGACCCTGGGAGGCGTCGGCCTGCCGGTGTACCGCTGCTCCCGCGGCACCACCTCCCTGGAGTCGTTTCACCTCCACCTCAACAGGTTCATCCCCGGTGAGCGTCTGACGCCCCCGAACACGCGAGTACATTTTCTCTGAGGGTCTCTTCTTGACTCGCTCCTCTCTCGTCTCGTCCCAGGCTCCAGCGCCCGCCCCGTGAACTTCCAGCTCTACCTGCTGGAGGGCCTGACGAGGTGGAACGAGGGCCGCGGGCCCGAGAAGGCGGGCAACCCGGGGCTGCGCGGCTTCAGCAGCCAGTACCTGGACGCTGTGAACAAGCTGTCACAGAGCCTCTACGGGAAGAACCTCGTTGACGGCTACGCCCGGAGTCTGGAGTACACAGGTAGCTGCCGAGGGAGAGGAACTCAGGAAGGTGCCAGTACGTTTGTTTGACTGTGTTTTTAATTTGCTGTTCTGTTCTGATCTGCCACAGGAGAGCTGATAGGGGTCCACTACCTGTTCTCCCAGACCGGCCGGGTGCTGCAGGAGCTGCCGGACCCCGACGTCCCGGAGGAGGAGGAGGAGCCAGAGGAGGAGGAGGACATCAGGTACCAGGTAGACAGGGTTGATGACGGCCTCCAGGAATTCATGTCCGATCCAGATTTCCTGTCCGACACCTCGCGGCCTGTGAAGTCCAGCTGGCTGGCCGACCTCCAGGAGTGCGTGGACCCCAACGGCTCCCTGGGGTACCAGCAAGTCCTGAACCTGGCCGGGTGTCTGGTGGCGCTGCGGGTGGCGGGTCGGGTCACGGTGGGGTGCGAGGCGCAGATCTTGGCCCTGTGGGAGAAACTCTCAGAGGGAGACAAGTTCCATGTGAACTACCCCCCAGGTTTCAGGGACCACCTCACCCAGGAGAGGTTCAGCGAGGCCACGGGCGCCGACTCCGCGACGCGGGACCGCGTTGGCCGGTAAGCAACATTGGGGGTTTTGTTTTGAAAGAATGAAACTTGGAGTTCAGGGCCTCCTCTGACTGTTTCTCCACAGATGTGTACCCCCGACAGAGCCGCCGCGCATGAAGCCCGACGCCAGCAGGCTGGTGGAGGCCATCTGCATCCTGCTGTGCCGGCTCCATCCTCACAGCAGCTCTGCCGCAGGAGGTCGGATCTCGCGCTGGACTGTGATACACCGGAGCTACTGCATCATCAGAGACGGCGTGCTGGGGAATCCAATCCTCCGAGGCAAGCTGCTTCTCTTTGAGCTCCACCAGAAGACGCTCATCCAGTGGTGAGTGACACGCTAAACTAAAGAAGCCCTTTACTGTACAAACATGTCTTCAAGCTGCTTATAAACCTGTATGACCTCTAGGTACAACTGGAAGAAGGGGACCCAGAAGGGTTACGTCCTCAAGGCACCAGACGCCAAGCGGCCCCCACTAGACCAGCCCCTTCCAGGCGTCTCCCACCAGACGGGCCCCTCCCAGTCTCCGGACCTCCCAGCAGCTGCTGGTCCTGCGCCAGGTCTCCCTCCGTCTCTTCATGGTCCGAAGCCGTGTAAAAGGAAGCAGCTGGAAAAGAAGAGGCAGGAGGCGGAGGGACGAGGTCAGTACTTTAAAGTAAAGGTGCCCTTCAACTGCCTCTGCCGGCTCTGTCACCAGCCCAAGACCAAAGACTTTGGTCACAGCCGCTTCTTCAGCAAGAAGGCCAAGACCATGTTCCACTACTGTCAGACCACCATGGGGGGAAGAAGTGTGGAGGACTGGCTGGAGGAGAAGAGGAAGGAGGAATGGGAGAGGTGAAGTGTGTGTGTGTGTGTGTGAGAGAGAGGAGACGCACAGCATCGACCAGCAGCCGGGCGAGGATGAAAGGTGAACATCTCTTACTGTAGTTGCTGCTTGCTTTGTTTAGCTTGCAATTAACGACAAAATGTCCAGTTTCCAACATAAAGACAATTTATTTCTTACAATTGCATCAACGGAAGAGCCACGTTCTGTCATAGTCCATTTTCCTAAACCACAGACTGAAAGAAATCACAACATTCATTATCACAGGTTATCACAGCAACACGGTCTCTATTGATCCTCCTGATTATAATGACCTTTTAACCTCAGTGACAGTGCTACGCCCCCAAGTGGTGGAAGGTTTAACTGAACAAAAACAAAATGGCTCTCATTCATTTATATTCAACTTATATTTACTACAAATACACGAGAGGACGGTTGAGGAGACTGGAGGTCACAGCAGATGATCATTTATACTAAAACCAATACTAGTTGTATCCTTCATATCCATAGACGAGATTTGGTTGGAAGACCCGGACGAGACCTGGTCCTGCTAAAAAATATACAGCAAAAAATGCTAACTGGGACGCTGCCTAGGTTGCCCCCTCTTCCCCGAAGAGGACGGCCAGAGCCACAATTAAGGGCCAAATTAGCCTTGTGTGTGTGTGTGTGTGTATAATGTGTGTAATAAATGTTTTAACACTCAGATCTCCTCTTTCTCTTTTTTTTCCCACATTTCAAAGAGAACATCCTTGATGACTCAAAAGGTATTTTATTGATAAATGAAACGATTCATTGAATCATAAACTCTCTGATCTCTTTGGCTGCAGTTTAAATAAACACAACTATCACAAACAATGTGTTCATGCATAAAGATAACCAAACAGCAATGTCTTTTATGCAGGGTTCTCACGGTCATGGAAAACCTGGAAAAGTCCTAGAATTTTAAAATGGTTTATTTCCAGGACTGGAAAAGTCCTTGGAGAAAATAAAATCCCAAAGGTTTAGTAAAAGTCATGTAAATGTGTTATATTCATGTGTTCATGACGTTCATTTACGCTGAGTTTGAAATAATTAATATGCTTTTAAAAGAAAGACGCTCAAAATATAAGCAGGCATACATACAGGCATCTATATAAATGTTTATTCTTTTAATCAAACTATTGTCTCATTCATTTGTGTCATTTAAGGTTTACTGTATGCTTTGTATTCTCATTGTTAGTTTAAATACTACATTTACTCACTTTTTCATGTTTACACCCAGATTTCACTAAATGTTTGCTCATGGAAATTTTATTTAATTAAAGTCATGGAAATCCATTAGTCAAAATGTGTATGAACCCTGTTTATGAATGTCTCCGGCTTTTGACTTAAATGCAGCAAAGCAGATGGTCCAATGAATCTATATTCATGTTGAGAAAATGTGTCCTCAAAAGGTCAAAGTCAGGTTTCAGGTTTCAGAGGAAAAATCCAACTTAAATTGATCCAAAGTTCAGTCTTAGAGAACCTGGAACGTGAAAATTGTTTGAATGTGAAGTTTTATCTTCACAGTTTAATATTTGTAGATTGAACCAGATTATGAATAACAATAATAATTAATTAATCATTAATAATAATGATAACTTTACACATTATATACTGTGTGTAATTACACACAACACTACACAAGTACACATGTACAAATCAAAGTCAAAGTCAGTTTTATTTGTCACTTCTTCCATATTGTGCAAACATACAGAGGACCTGAAATTATGTTTCTCTACTGTCTGAAAAAAAAGTGAATAGTGCAACATTTAAAAAAGTAAAAAATAGACAACATATAAACATATAAACAACATCTAAACTAGACAACATATAACATATAAACAACATATAAACATATAAACATAGTGCAGAAACATAAAGTGAATAGTGCACATTTAAAAAAAAAAAGTAAAAAATAGACAACATATAACATATAAACATAGTGCAAAAACATATAAACATAGTGCAAAGACATATAAACATCACAATGTCATTGAAGAAATACAATTATCTTAATTTTTTTCTGACTTTTGCATCATTTTTGTTGTGAAATATGAAATCATTTGACCTACTTGTGCCCATGTTCTATATAATATAAGACGTGATTATGTTTACGGGCAAATGAGCCCAAAAACGAATTTACTGACTCACTGATCTCCATGAAAATGTCACAATTACAACACTGTGTATTGTTGCTGTATACAGATTTAAATTTGTTTTGTGTATAAAGAAAGCAATCCAGAAAGAAATGCATTAAAAGCTAAAATGTTTTAATTATATATATATATATATATATATATATATATATATATATATATATATATATATATACACACACACACACACACCTTTTGTATATATACATATTTATACATTTATTATATATTTATTTTATTATATTATATAATTGTTTTCCTCCAGCGTGAACTTCAGACTGCAGTGCGCGGAGCGGCCAGCAGGGGCGCAGCGGAGCAGCTGGATCGCGCTGAGGAGGAAGAGCAGCTGTTCGGTTGTTTACCTCGCCGGTTGTTTACCCGTTAAATCTTACCGAGTCTCCATGGCGACACGCCGGTTAGTGGAGGTGTACCTGGACCTCCTGTCGCAGCCATGCCGGGCCATTCACATCCTGCTCAGCTGCACCGGCATCCCGCACACCGTGCGCCCCGTGGCCCTGAGGAAAGGTAACCGGCGCTGGTTCTCTACCGGACCGGGACCCGGGAACTGGTTCTCTACCGGACCGGGAACCGGTCGGCTCTGGTCGGTTCTCAGTTTGAAGCCATTTCGGTTTTCCATGACCTCTGCCCTGGAGAACTTTGCCCCGCATCGGAGCTCTTCTCGCGTCACGCAGAACTCCATTGAAACTCTGACCGTTTTTTTTTTATTTCCCCGATATTTGCAAACTTCCGTATTTTTTTTTAATGAAAAGAAGCGAAGACGAAAAGTCTAAAAGTTCTGCTGATAATTTCGGCGGATAAATAAGTCCGGTGTGATCTGCTGTTTGCAGGAGAGAACCGGACTCCGGACTTCACCAAACTGAACCCGATGCAGAAGGTCCCGGTGCTGGAGGACAACGGGTTCGTGCTCACGGAGAGGTACGCGCATGCGCACACGCGCGCTTTCTTAAAGGAACGTTGTGTTTTTTTCTTCTTCTTCTTCAATGTTATTGTTGTATAAAGGAAGTTAATTACGTGTGTGTGTGTGTGTGTGTGTGTGTGTGTGTGTGTGTGTGTGTGTGTGTGTGTGTGTGTGTGTGTGTGTGTGTAGTGACGCCATCATGAAGTACCTGTCCACCAAGTACAATGTCCCGGAGCACTGGTATCCACGGCAACCAGAGAGACGAGCCCGAGTGGACGAGTACACGGCCTGGCATCACTCCAACACCCGGCCTCACGCCGCCAAAGTCTTCCTGCTGGAGGTACACACACCTGTCTGTCTGTCTCCACCTGTCTGTCTGTCTCCACCTGCCTGTCTCTGTCTCCACCTGTCTGTCTGTCTCCACCTGTCTGTCTGTCTCCACCTGTCTGTCTGTCTCTACCTGTCTGTCTCTCTGTCTCCACCCGCCTGTCTGTCTCCACCTGTCTGTCTGTCTCTACCTGTCTGTCTGTCTCTACCTGTCTGTCTGTCTCTACCTGTCTGTCTGTCTCCACCTGTCTGTCTGTCTCCACCCGCCTGTCTGTCTCCACCTGCCTGTCTGTCTCCACCCGCCTGTCTGTCTCCACCCGTCTGTCTGTCTCCACCTGTCTGTCTCCACCTGTCTGTCTGTCTCTACCTGTCTGTCTGTCTCCACCTGTCTGTCTGTCTCCACCCGCCTGTCTGTCTGTCTCCACCTGTCTGTCTGTCTCCACCTGCCTGTCGGTCTCCACCTGTCTGTCTGTCTCTACCTGTCTGTCTGTCTCCACCTGCCTGTCTGTCTCCACCTGTCTGTCTGTCTCCACCTGTCTGTCTGTCTCTACCTGTCTGTCTGTCTCCACCTGCCTGTCTGTCTCCACCTGTCTGTCTCCACCTGTCTGTCTGTCTCTACCTGTCTGTCTGTCTCCACCTGTCTGTCTGTCTCCACCCGCCTGTCTGTCTCCACCTGTCTGTCTCCACCTGTCTGTCTGTCTCTACCTGTCTGTCTGTCTCCACCTGTCTGTCTGTCTCCACCCGCCTGTCTGTCTGTCTCCACCTGTCTGTCTGTCTCCACCTGCCTGTCGGTCTCCACCTGTCTGTCTGTCTCTACCTGTCTGTCTGTCTCCACCTGCCTGTCTGTCTCCACCTGTCTGTCTGTCTCCACCTGTCTGTCTGTCTCTACCTGTCTGTCTGTCTCCACCCGCCTGTCTGTCTCCACCCGCCTGTCTGTCTCCACCCGCCTGTCTGTCTCTACCTGTCTGTCTGTCTCCACCTGCCTGTCTGTCTCCACCCGCCTGTCTGTCTCCACCTGTCTGTCTGTCTCCACCTGTCTGTCTGTCTCCACCCGCCTGTCTGTCTCCACCTGTCTGTCTGTCTCCACCCGTCTGTCTGTCTCCACCCGTCTGTCTGTCTCCACCCGCCTGTCTGTCTCCACCTGTCTGTCTGTCTCCACCCGCCTGTCTGTCTCTACCTGTCTGTCTGTCTCCACCCGCCTGTCTGTCTCCACCTGTCTGTCTGTCTCCACCCGCCTGTCTGTCTCCACCTGTCTGTCTGTCTCCACCCGCCTGTCTGTCTCCACCCGCCTGTCTGTCTCCACCCGCCTGTCTGTCTCTACCTGTCTGTCTGTCTCCACCCGCCTGTCTGTCTCTACCTGTCTGTCTGTCTCCACCCGCCTGTCTGTCTCTACCTGTCTGTCTGTCTCCACCCGCCTGTCTGTCTCCACCTGTCTGTCTGTCTCCACCCGCCTGTCTGTCTCCACCTGTCTGTCTGTCTCCACCTGTCTGTCTGTCTCCACCCGCCTGTCTGTCTCTACCTGTCTGTCTGTCTCCACCTGTCTGTCTGTCTCCACCCGCCTGTCTGTCTCCACCTGTCTGTCTGTCTCCACCCGCCTGTCTGTCTCCACCTGTCTGTCTGTCTCCACCCGCCTGTCTGTCTCTACCTGTCTGTCTGTCTCCACCCGCCTGTCTGTCTCCACCTGTCTGTCTGTCTCCACCTGTCTGTCTGTCTCCACCCGCCTGTCTGTCTCTACCTGTCTGTCTGTCTCCACCTGTCTGTCTGTCTCCACCCGCCTGTCTGTCTCCACCTGTCTGTCTGTCTCCACCCGCCTGTCTGTCTCTACCTGTCTGTCTGTCTCCACCCGCCTGTCTGTCTCCACCTGTCTGTCTGTCTCCACCTGTCTGTCTGTCTCCACCCGCCTGTCTGTCTCCACCCGCCTGTCTGTCTCCACCTGTCTGTCTGTCTCCACCCGCCTGTCTGTCTCCACCTGTCTGTCTGTCTCCACCCGCCTGTCTGTCTCCACCCGCCTGTCTGTCTCCACCCGCCTGTCTGTCTCCACCTGCCTGTCTCTGTCTCTCTGTCTCCACCCGTCTCTGTCTCTCTGACTCCACCCGCCTGTCTCTGTCTCCACCCGTCTGTCTGTCTCCACCCGTCTCTGCCTCTCTGTCTCCACCCGCCTGTCTCTGTCTCCACCCGCCTGTCTGTCTATATCTCTCTCTCTCTTTCTGTCTGTCTCTGTCTCCACCCGCCTGTCTGTCTCCACCCGTCTCTGCCTCTCTGTCTCCACCCGCCTGTCTCTGTCTCCACCCGTCTGTCTGTCTTTATCCACCCGTCTCTGCCTCTCTGACTCCACCCGCCTGTCTCTGTCTCCACCCGCCTCTCTGACTCCACCCGCCTGTCTCTGTCTCCACCCGCCTCTCTGTCTCCACCCGCCTGTCTCTGTCTCCACCCGCCTGTCTGTCTATCTCTCTCTCTTTCTGTCTGTCTCTGTCTCTCTGACTCCACCCGCCTGTCTCTGTCTCCACCCGTCTCTGTCTCAGGTGCTCATCCCGGTTCAGACCAGCTCTCCGGTGGACGAGGCGCGCTTGGTTCGTGCTCTGTCTGAGCTGGAGGACACCATGGACAGACTGGAGTCCATGTTTCTGCGCAGACAGCCCTTCCTGTGCGGCGACGACATCAGCCTGGCCGACCTGCTCGCCGTCTGCGAGCTCATGCAGGTCAGGGGGCTCTGATTGGTTCAGATATTGGTCCTCTGTGTCGGAGGCGGGGCTTGGCGCTGGTTGGTGGGTTCTGAGCGCGCTCGGTGTGTGTGTGTGTCTCCGCAGCCTGTCGGGGGCGGCAGAGACGTCCTGCAGCAGCGTCCTCAGCTGCAGCGCTGGAGGAGCAGAGTCCAGTCGGCCGTCGGCGAGGCGTTCGACCGAGCGCACGCCATCCTGTACGCCCTCAGAGACCGCCGCGCGGCCAAGCTGTGACATCACAAGACGCACCGAGGGAGGAGCCAATCACCGGCCAGCGTCCAGAGACGACGTCACGAGGTTTGAGACATTTGGAGGCCGAAGAAACTAAAAGATCTCACGTCGTTAATGTTTCCATTAGTCAAAATGATCACAACGTGATTCTGATGCTGCGTTTCTCATAGAGCATCACGTTGATTTACCAGAGGAAGAGATAACGCCGACCCACAATGCACCACTCTCACAAACGATAGACATCCTCAGCCGGATTCAGCCTCAACATTTTCATACCACCGTTTCATCTTTACGATATAATTCTCACCTCAGCTGTATTTTAGTATTTTATACATGAAACAACATGAGAAGAAGAACAAACGTCCAACAAGTCTGTAAGTCTTGAAGGTTATAAACCTTGAAGGTTATAAACCTTGAAGGTTATAAGTCTTGAAGGTTATAAGTCTTGAAGGTTATAAGTCTTGAAGGTTATAAACCTTGAAGGTTATAAGTCTTGAAGGTTATAAACCTTGAAGGTTATAAGTCTTGAAGGTTATAAGTCTTGAAGGTTATAAGTCTTGAAGGTTATACACCTTGAAGGTTATAAGTCTTGAAGGTTATAAGTCTTGAAGGTTATAAACCTTGAAGGTTATAAGTCTTGAAGGTTATAAGTCTTGAAGGTTATAAGTCTTGAAGGTTATAAACCTTGAAGGTTATAAGTCTTGAAGGTTATAAGTCTTGAAGGTTATAAACCTTGAAGGTTATAAGTCTTGAAGGTTATAAGTCTTGAAGGTTATAAGTCTTGAAGGTTATAAACCTTGAAGGTTATAAGTCTTGAAGGTTATAAGTCTTGAAGGTTATAAGTATTGAAGGTTATAAGTCTTGAAGGTTATAAACCTTGAAGGTTATAAGTCTTGAAGTCTAATAACCTTCATGACTGATCATTTGATTGATTCTGACCAACATTAATGAGTCCAGGTGATGTCACCGCCTTTCCTCCAATCAACTCTCATCTTAATGATCACATGACTGAACTATGATGTAAATAAAAATGTTTAATAATGAGATTTACAAAATGAGAAATAAACTTTTGAGATTATTTTCTTATTTGTTTACTCTTCTGTCTCCTTGTTGTTGTCCTGCAGCTTCAGCCCCTGTTCTTTTATTTGATATATATATATATATATATATATATATATATATATATATATATATATATATATATATATACACCACACACTGTATATAAATACACAATGCAGTTTGTTTAACAGGAAACGGAGAGAAAACATCTCATGTAGCCGTCATGGTAACTGCGTCTTTATAGTAAACTGATCACAAACTACACCAAGACGCAAGTGAGGGAAACGGGGAAAGGTACAAAAATAAGTCATATTGTATAGTATGTCATGAAAAGTAAAAAAAGTTATAAAGTATTTCATGAAAAGTAAAAAAAATATATATATTATAGTATGTCATGAAAAGTTAAAAAAAATTGATATTATAGTATTTCATGAAAGGTTTTAAAAAAAGAAAATATTATAGTATGTCATGAAAAGTAAAACAATCATATAGTATGTCATGAAAAGTAAAAAAATAAAGTAATTATAGTGTTTCACAAAAAAGTAAAAAAAAAGTAATGTTATAAGCTCATGAAAAGTTAAAGAAAGTCATATTATAATATCTCATGAAAAGTAAAAGAAAATCATATTATAGTCTGTCATGACAAGTAAAAAAGGCATATCATAATGTCATGAAAAGTAAAAAAAGTAATAAAGTATTTCATGAAAAGTAAACAAACAATCATAGTATTTCATGAAAAGTAAAAAAACAATCATGTAGTATTTCATGAAAAGTAAAAAAAGTAATAAAGTATTTCATGAAAAGTTAAAAAAAAACTATATTTCATGAAAAGTTAAAAAAAAGAAAATATTATAGTACGTCATGAAAAGTAAAAAAATAAAGTAATTATAGTGTTTCACAAAAAGTAAAAAAAAGTAACGTTATGAGCTCATGAAAATTTTAAGAAAGTCATATTATAATATCTCATGAAAAGTAAAAGAAAATCATATTATAGTCTGTCATGACAAGTAAAAAAGGCATATTATAATGTCATGAAAAGTAAAAAAAGTTATAAAGTATTTCATGAAAAGTAAAAAAAAACATTATAGTATTTCATGAAAAGTAAAAAAAAACTATATTATAGTATTTCATGAAAAGTAAATAAAAAAGAAAATATTATAGTATGTCATGAAAAGTAAAACAATCATATAGTATGTCATGAAAAGTAAAAAATAAAGTAATTATAATGTTTCACAAAAAGTAAAAAAAAAGTAATGTTATAAGCTCATGAAAATTTAAAGAAAGTCATATTATAATATCTCATCAAAAGTAAAAGAAAATCATATTATAGTCTGTCATGACAAGTAAAAAAGGCATGTTATAATGTCATGAAAAGTAAAAAAAGTTATAAAGTATTTCATGAAAAGTAAAAAAAAAACAATATTATAGTATTTCATGAAAAGTAAAAAAAAACAATATTATAGTATTTCATGAAAAGTAAATAAAAAAGAAAATATTATAGTATGTCATGAAAAGTAAAAAAGGCATATTATAATGTCATGAAAAGTAAAAAAAGTAATAAAGTATGTCATGAAAAGTAAAAAATATGTAATATTATAGTATTTCATGAAAAGTAAAACAAGTAATAAAGTATTTCATGAAAAGTAAAAAAAACAATATTATAGTATTTCATGAAAAGTAAAAAAAAAAGAAAATATTATAGTATGTCATGAAGAGTAAAACAATCATATAGTATGTCATGAAAAGTAAAAACATAAAGTAATTATAATGTTTCACAAAAAGTTAAAAAAAAATAATGTTATGAGCTCATGAAAAGTTAAAGAAAGTCATATTATAATATCTCATGAAAAGTAAAAGAAAATCATATTATAGTCTGTCATGACAAGTAAAAAAGGCATATTATAATGTCATGAAAAGTTAAAAAAAGTAATAAAGTATTTCATGAAAAGTAAAAAATATGTAATATTATAGTATTTCATGAAAAGTAAAAAAGGATTTTATGAAAAGTAAAAAAAAAAAATATTATAGTATTTCATGAAAAGTAAAAAAAATAGAAAATATTATAGTATGTCATGAAAGGTAAAACAATCATATAGTATGTCATGAAAAGTTAAAAAAAAAGTAATTATAGTGTTTCACAAGTAAAAAAAAAGTAATGTTATAAGCTCATGAAAAGTTAAAGAAAGTCATATTATAGTCTGTCATGACAAGTAAAAGAAAATCATATTATAGTCTGTCATGACAAGTAAAAAAAAAAAAAGGCATATTATAATGTCATGAAAAGTAAAAAAAAAAAAAAAAAAAGGTTCAGAGTACTTCTTACACCAGTGGCTTCAAACGTAACGAGTTACGACAGCGGCGAGATGTCTGGAGTGAAAAGGATCTTTTCTGTAGCGAGTCTCATAAATACTGGGAGTGATCGGGGAGTGAAGTGACGTCTGTGGACGGTGTGCGCATGCGCGACTACAGGGGCGGAATAGTAGAGCACGCTTTATGATGATAAAGCGTGCTCGCCTGATCAATCATAATAATAATAATAATAATAATAATAATAAATAAGTAATTATTAGTCGTGATATTCCAAAGTTAAATCCACTCCCAGTCCTCTCATGTGACAATATTTCCGACAGCACCTGAATGCAGCGACACACGGTTGCAGCGCCCCCTAGTGGCGGAAGAAGAGGCGTTCAGGGCCGCTTGGAAACTGAAACCGAAAGAGTAGCAGAGAGTAGCAGTGACTCCACAACACGGACGTTGACTGCAGGTAAGTTATTTTAATGCAGAACTAAAAAACAAAGCCAAGTTGAATCCAACTCATTAATTCCACGAGAACGTGAACGTGTTCAGATCCTACACGTGTCGTTGATGGTGACTTATCTAAAGGTATTCCCACGTTTTTAAAGACTTTTTTAAGCGTGAGTCGCGGTTTGTTCCTGAAAGTAAGGCCGAACGAAAGGGTTTCATACTGAATTATATTCGGTTATAATGTGACAGTCTTTGTTTTCGTCATTGACGCACACGTTAAGGACGTTTAATACTCTGACTTTGACTGACAGCATGCGAAAAACTAATGTTTCCATTTCTCCCAGATCACTTTCAACATGTCTTCAGATGAGGTGAGACGTCATTTTGCTTCTTCAAGTTTTCATGTTGTTGTTGTTGTTGTTGTTGTTGTTCTTCCTTCTTCTTAAAGATACATATTACACAATACCTTCTACCAAATGATTCTGTAATGGTCCTTTAACATACTTTGTATTTTTTATTTTCAGTCAGAATGTATTGCTCAGAAATAATACTAGAAAAACATTAGAAATACTACAGTGTAGACATACTTTGTTTCAAGTAAAAGTAAAATAAAAAGCTTCAAAATATACTTAAAAATGGCCCAATTTTCACAAAAATATATATTTGTTGTTATTTTATCGTTTACATTTTTCTTTTAATTAATAATCTAAATCTGCTAAGTAACTTAATCCTTAAAATACATCTAGTGGTGTAAAAGTATAAAGTGAAATCAAATTAAAATACTCACCGGTGAGTATAAATATAAGTACAAGTACATCAAAACCGTGCTCAATCGCAGTACTGGAGTCAATTAAGTTTCCACCACTGATTAAAAAACTACTTTCACCTGTAAGATTCTTACTCTCCTCCTTGTCTTCTTACCTCACAGCTCCTCTGCATCGTACACTCTGGGTCTTGATGAATCATTAACATATATATTATATATCTGTGTTATTTATTGTTTTACGATCGTGTATTTGTGTGTTTCAGGAGTTCTCTTTGGTGTCGGAGGACAAAAACAAATCCATGGAAAGTTTGGATCAGATCAGGACTTCAATCTCCAACTACCAGGTGCACTGAAACTCATCAGAGTAGTTTAGTGCTTTAATATAACACAGATTATACTTGCATAGGTATACTTGTACATGAAAACAGAATGTACAGATTTAGAAAAAAATATATCTGTGACATTTAAATTAAATATTGATAAGTTTTGATGTACAGGAGAGATGTAAAAACATATCTAAATGCCAGATTTTACACAAGTTCACTGTTAAAACAAAAGATACACAATGTCATACAGTTTTAAAGACGTAGGATGAATATAATCTGTGTGATTCCATTTAAATATGTGGAAGTGACACTGTACCACTGTGTGAAAGTAGTAAAGTACCTTTTAAGTTATTGAACATAGACGTTAGTGAACGCGGCTCGCGTGTCCACAGAAAACACACGAGCAGCTGATCCAGGAGCAGCGGGAGCTGGCCGCCAGCAGGGACGACCAGCGGGACATGACTCAGAAGTGCAAGCAGCGCTCCAACAAACTGATCCAGGATCTGAAAGAGGACCGGCGCTCATACGACGAGCAGATTGCAATAGAAAAGGTGGGTTCTGCTCTCATCGTTCGGACGTTTCTCTGAGAGGAATGAATGTAGATTGAGGAATTTTTAAGCAGAGGATTGAACAATTAAATACACACTTTATTAGTGCCAGCAGAGTATTTTTTTACGTGTGTATTTGTACTATTCTACTGAAAGAAAAGCAACCAATCAGAGCCAAGGAGTTTCTTCAAGCAGCTGTCAATCACTGCTCTTGAACTCCGATAAAATTTCCTAAAATGTCGAATTATAAACTGCTGAGTCAAATATCTCGATCAATTCAAATATCACAAACAATGAAGAAATAAGGTTAAAACAAATGTGCCTGAAAGGTTTTCCAGTGACGTGTTGCGTATACTTCAATACATGATTTAAATACTATAATACTAAATGTACTTAAA
>JBAMJR010000117.1:837500-897500 GCA_038501785.1 Myoxocephalus aenaeus
ACACTAACGGGTTCTTGCAAGTAGTACAGGTTAATATAAGTGTTTTCCTTTTGTGAAGTACATTTTTAATACACGTGTTGATGGAGGATTGCGCGCTGCCAAGAGTTAACGGTCCTAAACACAGAATATATCACGACTTTAATTTAGCAAAAATATTTCTGTTTTAACAATAATTAATGACAGAATGCAATGTTGGTTAAAACAAATGTTATTAACTATAAGCACGGTCCATACGAGGACGAACGCGTGAGTGGAGTGTATTCTTTTTGCAAGTTGACCCAATTATGTGAGATTTTAATGTGCGTGTGTAAAACATCACATCTTTACGTTTGATCATCTGCAGTCGCTGCTTTTCTTTCCCTTCCAACGACAACAGCTGCTTTTTCCTGCTTTGTCGTCCCAACCTCGGGGTTAAAGGTCGCGTCAGGGCAAAAACATTGCATATTGTTGTTGTTGTTATTATTATTGCTTCCCAAAGCAAGCCGGTACATTCAAACCACCACCAGGAGTCCCATGAGTCCACAGAAAGGAAACGTGGAAAGATCGGCGGAGGCATCCTGTGTCCTCGGCTGGTGGGAGCAGGAGTGCTTTAGTGGAGTTAGAGGGAGTTTTGGGGTTTTGGGGGCTGCTGGTCGTCCGAACTGGAATCATGAGCCTACTGGCAATGTGCAAGATAGCCGTTAAACGACCAGTGGTGCCCAGTCGCTCGCTTTGCGTCCATACTGGGAGAAGCAAAAGGGAACAAGAGAGGACAAGTTAATGCCACATTTTAACCAATAGATACCCACGACAATGTCATCCCCAAACTAAAAAGGGTGTATCTCTGCAACCACTAGGGCTATTTGAATAATGTTATAATAAAAAGTACACATGTGAGATTCTGTTCAGATGTGTAAATATCAGTCTATATGTTACTGGTTAAGAGTAAATGAAGATAACACACAGAAACAAATGAAAAGGTTTCAGGTCCGCCTATAAAAAAATAAATAAAAAATCACTTTCAGGATGATTATTTCTTTGAAATGATGCAGCTGTAAGGTCCAACTCTAACCCAAATCATAACACAATATGTGAACATTCTCTAACCCAAATCATAACAAAATATGTGAACATTCACTAACCCAAATCATAACACAATATGTGAACATTCACTAACCCAAATCATAGCTCAATATGTGAACATTCTCTAACCCAAATCATAGCACAATATGTGAACATTCACTAACCCAAATCATAGCTCAATATGTGAACATTCACTAACCCAAATCATAGCTCAATATGTGAACATTCTCTAACCCAAATCATAGCACAATATGTGAACATTCACTAACCCAAATCATAGCTCAATATGTGAACATTCACTAACCCAAATCATACACAATATGTGAACATTCACTAACCCAAATAATAACACAATATGTGAACATTCACTAAACCAAATCATAACTCAATGTGTGAACATTCACTAACCCAAATCATAGCTCAATATGTGAACATTCTCTCTGCAAAGGTTGACTTTGATAAAGTGAAGCAGAACAAAGTTAGAGAGGGTTTAGAACAGAGACATTCAGGCGAGGACAAAAAATTTGCATTGGGGCACATTTGCTGTTTCATGTACCAAACCATATATTTCACTTGTATATTACTTATGGTGTTCAATACATCCAAATACAGCAGTTTGGCTTTTTCCATAAAACAAGCTATGATTTACAGTTTTATATAACGATCGCTCAGTCTGATCTTGTTTTTTTTAAAGATTTTTAAAGAGAGGCTTCAGTCCTCCACTCATTTGAATGTGGGCGCTGCGTTAAGTCGCAGAATTGCAACACATGACCTAAAACAGCATCATCCTGTCACATGCATTTAGCTTCTTTTTGTATTAAAAGTGTTAGCTAAATCCCTCTGTCGGCCACCGGGAGGCGCCAGCCTGCAGGAGGCGCTCACTGTGTGCATGCAGCTCACCTGAATGTCAGTAAGCTCTTTGTAGAAGCGCTTCGCCAGGTCCGGCCCGTTCTGCATGGTGGGGATCTGATGGGTCTGAGAGGGAAAGAGAGCTTTTAGTGCTTTAGCCCAGTGGTGCTCAAATGGGTATTATTATCCTAGGGTATTATTTATGGACCCCTAGGGGTACACAAAGGCACTCCAGGGTGTACGTGAGATTTAAAAGAATATATATCTAAAATTAGCATCCATTAAAAAATCCTTTAAAATAGCGATTTAATAAATATTCAATCAAATATTGGTGGAAGTTCAGAAACAGAATCGTATATATTCTGTATTAAATCAGACACTGATGCACAGCGCTGTGTATTAGATATCTTTTTTAACCAAAAATGCTTTGCACTGGTTAGGGGGTACTTGGCTGAAAACAATATTTTTTTATTTATATATATATATATATATATATATATATATATATATATATATATATATATATATATATATATATATATATTTCCCACGTAGTGAAATAGGACTACAACCTGAATTTCGTTGCGCAACCCTGATGAACAACGTCGTAGAGCCACAGAAACCGGGTTCAAGGTTAAAACGAGCAATACTTCGGATACAAGGACACAAGAAGTATCAACTCAGCAAAGAGGAACGCGACTCCCACCTTTCCCCGGTAGAGGAGGCTGCCGACGGGACACACCACGCAGGCCGTCCCGGCGCCGAACACCTCCAGGACCCGGCCGGCGTCCAGAGCGCCCAGCAGCTCCTTCATGCCCATCGTGCGCTCCGTGACCTTGAACTCGCCCTGAGGAGGGAGGGATAAATAAATACATATATATTCTGGTGGAATTGAGAGCTGTGAGCATTTCATTCATCTTAGATGTAAAAAAAATTATAATAAAAAGATCAAATTCTTCACGATTTGTGACCGAAAATCTGGGGATAAAATTGACAATTTGTGTTTCTTGGACTTTGAGTTGATCATTTTGTTGATGACTTGTGTCCCAAGTGGAGAGAACTGATTGTACAGTTTATGAAATAAGAATAAAAACTTAGTTTTCTTATTCCCTTGAGCACCAAGCTGTCAATCCGCATTGCTTTGATGTGATCATCAGCTGCTGATTTATCGTTCTAAAAGCACTTTTTATGTTAGAAACTTGAGGAGACACGGAGGGTAAATGTGAATTAAAACACGCGTGTGCCGCTGAGTTCCGTGTGATGGTTTGTGTGGACGTACCCAGGATCTGGACAAGTCCAGCAGAGACTGTCTGGTGACTCCCGGCAGGATGATGCCGTCCAGAGGAGGCGTGAACAACTCCCGCTCTGACAGAAAGAAGAAGAAAAAGGCACACAAACACAGTTTGAGCTTCATGGCAACGATAAGGCATTTTAAAATAAAGCAAAGCGTCTGACCTCCTTCCTCGTTGGTCCAGTAGATGAAGAGGTTCATGGTGCCGACCTCGGTGATCTCCTCCTCCTCTCCGTACAGCCACAGCACCTGCTGGCAGCCGCGCTTCACCGCCTCGCTCTGCACGGCGATGGTAGGGCCGTAGTTACTGAGGGGGCGGGGCCAAGGAACGCACGTCAACGGCTATCTTTTTGGGGTTTACTAGGATTATTAAAGATGTATATACACAGTTTTCCCAGTATAGTATAGCTGCGACACACCAAGCGGCAGTCGCTCGGTTGAAAGCGTATCCAAGTTGTCCAGATTTAGAAGTACATAAAGTACATAAATACATTAATTCTCACAATAATTGACAGGATGATGACTTTCTGATAAAACTTTGATCTCATACTGACTTTTTTCTATTTAATTTACTATAGTATGACATAATATTCTATGACTTTATTAATTCTGTTCTTTTTACAGCATACTATAACTTATTTGACCACATTTTTTGGGCATTTTTTTTGTATAATGTTTCCAATAATGTTTTACGGCATATTATTACTTTTTTTATTTTTTAATACCATACTATGACTTCTTGTTTTGAAATTATGACTCAATATTAGATGACTTTTATAAGGTTTTCGTTCCATTATATTTTTATTAAATATTTGTGCTATTTCATGACATACTACACAGTTATGTTTATGACATTTTCATGGCTCACTTTACAAGGATCTTTATTACATGACTTTTCTCTGACCTTTTTCCTGGCACGTTAAATATGACTTTTTTTAATTACACGTTTATGGCATACTCTACTGGCCTTTTTAAAAATGCTATTTCTTTGGCAGACTTTTTCTATATCTTTAAGCCAAGATTCAAACTACTGGCAGCGCACACAAGAGCTCCATTTCTCAGACTAGTTAAGGAAGTAGAAATAAATGTTAAAACAAATAAATTAAAGAAAACATTCCCTGCTCAAAGCTCTGTTTGCACTTAACGCTCTTTAGTTATTATATTCAGGTCATGGTGCTTAGACTACTTTGTTGAAATGATATGTAAACGTATATTATTAATGTTATTTGATAAACCTCGGGGCACTTTATCACGAGGGTCGAGAAATACATTTTAGTAACTGGACCTTTTTGAATTTTAATTTAAAGAGGATACGAGTGGAGGTAAATATGTCCAATATTTACTCTTCTCTTTCGCTCCACATGCATAATGTTAAAAAAACTATATTGGGCAACTTGTCTATATATCTTTATGTCTAAATATAGATTTTGGTACTTTGATCAGCTGATATTGGCTTAAAGTAAATACGTCTGTATTGATTTACTGGAAAACAGCGTCTTCATTACAGAGTTTGTCCACCAGGGGGCACCGACGAGCCGATTTATCAACTGAACTGCTCAGTTTTTTTGGGTCAACCTTTTTGTTTTTTACTACATTAAACATAAGATTTTATCATCAGTCATCAGAAAATAAGAAGCTCCTTTTATAGAGCTAATGTTTGAGAAGAAAAAGAAGAAAAAACTAACAACAGAAGAGATTTAAAATAAAAAGCTTCTCCCACACCCACACACACACACACACACCCCTTTAATATCTGCTCTACGGTCACATGACTGCTGCTAAACCCGACCCGGCACTTGAACTGGGAGTGGATCGTAGTGGTTTAGAGTCGAGTGGCGTTGCGTAATCGCGCTGCAGCTGAGCGACTCGTGTGATTAGAGGTGGAGCGAGAGCAGATTACAGCAGCGCCGACTCTCCTTTAATACCCTTCACTCCGAGAGACAGACAGGGAAGCAGCTGCAGAGTTCACGAGGCTTTTTAATCTACGTTACCGATCACATCCGTGATCTTAGCGGCATCGATGACGTTAAAAATCTGTTTGTTTCCTGCTTTGACGACAAGGAGCTCTATTGTTTCACCGTTTTCTCATTTCTTGGCACAGATTTGAGCAGAAACCCAACGGCTCTGCATTTCACGAGCAAAGAGAGTTGCACTTTGTCCAGATTCACAGCTGAATAATAAAAAACTAAAAGCAGCTGAGGTGTTATAACGCACACTAGAACTAAGATCATATTCATTATGACGCTTTAATGGGAAAAAAAACAACAAAAAACTGTATTTTTATCAAATTTCTAAATGCAGTTTCGTCACCAGTTACTAGTATTTGATTATCTATCTATTTATTATGTACTTTAATAATGTTCCCCCTCTTTCTTTTAGTGATCTCAGCCTTCTGAAAACACAATAAAAGAGACTTCTTTAAATCCACGTGCTGCTCATGAAGTTCCTTCAGGCAGAAAACAAAGAGTTGAATCAGACTTGGAACACGTTCACAGACAAACCTCACGGAGAAATGCAAGACGAGTTCAGCGAGACAATCGAGTTTACAATGCGACTTATCAGGGCTATGGGTGGAGCTCTTCTAACACGTATAATACAATATAATTAACGGGCAATTTACCAACACCCCAAGGCGGCACTTTGATCGCGGTCACAATCTCAGCTGAATGAACGTGCCGGTCTGTGATACTGTGTATCTGCATATCAAATAAACCGCCGCTGCCTGAGGGGCGACGCACTGCAGCGGCAGGAAAACATTCCAGTAGAAGAATAAAATGTAATATAATACTGGTTTTCGTCTTATTTTGATGCACGGGTGCGTTAGCGAGCGTGAACGCGGCGCAACGCGGAGGTGAAAGCAAACTTTCAAAACATCTCAAACCCCGGTAAACTCACCCTCCCATCTTGTAGGCCCCGACGCCGCCTCTCCAGGCGCGGACGAACGAAGGGTCCGCCAGCAGGGAGACGGGGTTGAACGAGCCGGTGGCGAAGTACGGACCCACGGGGCCGACGATCACGAAGATCATCGCTTGAGTCGCAGGAGCGACGCCGAGCGACGGCTGGAGGAGGAAGAAGAGGAGGAGGAGAAGAAGAAGACCGGGTATCAGGAGTCAGGAAGGACCGGATGCAGAGCACCAGCTCACGTGGATCTGGACCGACCAGACGACCAGGTGTTACAGGACCTGCAGCTCACCTCGATTCCTATGAAGGTGGGCCTGATGTAGAGGCTGGCGTCCTGGGAGAAGGGGACCCACTCCTGGTCGACCTCCACCAGCTTCTTGATGCACTTGAGCAGTTCAGCTTTATCATACAGCTGCGAAGGAAACAAGACAGCAACCGTCAAATAATCACGCTAAAAAAAAAATACAGCAATATTACAGCAATATTATTTCGGAGTGCAGGCATATAGAAGCAGAAGGGCTATTTGAGTATGAGGACTGGGTTTTAAAGGGAAATACTCTCAAATTAAAAGAGCGTGCTGTTGAACAAAGATATCCATAATCAGATATTTTACAGCACATTCCAATGAGGTTTACAGAAAACAAAATGGCTGCCTGCTGCATAGTTTAGCAGCTTTTCATTCCACGTGTTCACAATACATCTTTATTCATTCATTCATTGTGAGACATAAACATATTCTTCTCTTCCTCGTCGCTCACGGCCAGGGACCGGCTTCAGACAGCAGAGCTTCCTCGTGTCTCACGCCCTCCATTGTTCCCCCGAGCTCCTGACGGAGTATTAACTCTGCTCTGGGTATCGGGCCTGAACCGGGCGCGCTGCCAGGCCGTTACGCAACAGGAGGCTAGCGGCTTCAGGAATGCACGGCTCAGTCGGGCCGAGCGGGCGACCGGAGATAAAGTCCAGTTTGAAACGTGCACCCAGAAATAAAAGACATTTTAACATTTGTTGCATTCGTGATATTAATTTACTTATCACCGTTTTAGTCAGAACCCCCCCCCAAAAAAATGCGTATTCACATGTGGAAATAGATGTTCCAGATGAACCTAAACAAAAACAAAAACAATAAGGACGGCTGTGAAGTCTCGGGAGGCGAAGCGTCGCCGCATCTTTGAGCGGGACGGAAGATCCCGAGCGTGTACAACGTACACATGACATGTATAGATAGACGTCATATTTTCAACCGGTCCAAACCGGTCGCTTCAGGTACCAGAGAGTTAAAGCAATATCCAGATTCCAGTTGGAGTAACAGATTAAAAGAACTAGAAAAGTTATTTTTACCCTCTTGGGTTTTGAAAATGCACGTAAATCTGTTCAAATAAAAACCACAACTTCCTTTAGTTCTTCCCTAAAATGCGGTTATTACTCATTCACTGAGTGATGGGTTATTGAATGTGGCGGTTCGAGTTTTAAAGAAAATGTGTGCGTGCAAGAGTTTGATTGACGGGGGAATCGTCCCTGGAGGTCGCTGAAGGTCGGGTGCGTGAACTCACAGGGAGGCTGCTCCTGTCGGCGCTGCGGTGCATCCTCTCCATGTTCAGCATGGGTCTGAACAGCCGGACGTGGTTGTCCTCTCCGCGGAACGCCTTCATGCCTTCAAACAGCTGCAGAGAAGACAGAAGGTTCATTCATTTATTGCAAACCTGCAAAAAAAAAAAAGTATTTCTGCCCATTTTATTAATGCATTTCACATTTTTTTGTCATTCATTTAATTTGTTTTTAAGGCTCAAATACAAGCAAGTTCTCCTAGAGACCAGCTCACCTTGATAAGTGTGTAAGTATAAAGAGACGATCACATTAATAAACACATCTGAATGAAGTATCGGTCACAAGCGGTTTGGTCGTGATGAGAACTTTCGGTAACTCGGAGGCCTCCGCTCACCTCGATGGAGTAGTGCAGGGCGGAGCTGGCCGGGTGCAGCGACAGGTTCTGGAAGGGTTTGATCTGCGGCGCCTCCCAGCCGGCCTTCTCCGACCAGTTGATGGTCAACATGTGGTCGGAGAACTGCTTGCCGAACACCAGCGTGGACGGGTCGGGCTTGGGCTTGCATGCCGCGTTGCGTTCCACCACGAGGTCCGAGGCCTGCAGGCGGAGGCGGGCGGAGGAAGAAGAGAAGGAGGAGGAGGAGGAGGAGACGGGACGAGAGCAGAGCGGGCCACGAAAACTGTGATTGTTTTTTTTTTTTTTAACATCGATGTTATTGGCAGAGCATGCTTAAAAAAAAAGGGGCAATTAGTTGAGCGTTACACAGTCAGTTGAGACGCTGACTTATCTGGACAATTAAAGACACACTTAATTAAATTAGACTGAATTAAATACAAATACAACAGGCAGACAGCGAGGAAAAGCCAGAAAAAGGGAAAAGAACATTTAAATTCTAGTGAATTTGAAGAGACGAAGCTCTCCTTTGAGAAACGCTACTTCCTGCTTCCCGTAACCGGAACACCTTGAGCCGACAGGCCTCACCTGCTGGGAACGAATGTGAATGTTTCCTCGTTACCTTAAAGGAACTGGAGAACCGCAGAGAGCCGAAGGACAAGGGGAGAGCCTGGACGAGTCGTCCATTGAGTGCCTGCAAATCAAAACACAGAAAAACTTTATTAAACGTGTATTTATATTATCAGTTTAAAGGTTTTGACTGACAACTTTTTAAGATAAGATAAAATAAGATAATCCTTTATTAGTCCCTCAGTGGGGAAATTACAGGATTACAGCAGCCTTGCTCACAAGTGAATAAAAAGAAGAATAATACAGTAGAAACAAGTAATATAAATAAATATAAATGAGCAGTAAAACAGTAGAGAATATTAATATACAGACTGAATAGAAAAATACTTAAACGTATTGCACGTAATTTACGTAATAATATTGCATAAAAATATATTTACAATACGGTATAAGATATATATCGTCTTCCCAGGTGACACAAAGGGACACCATGTCATGACATTGCGTGTGGCACTCAGCACCAGTCACGTGCGTGTGCGTGTGCGTGCGTGTCGGAAAAACAGCCGGTGTGGAGCGCTGTAATTAGAGTCGGGCACAAATTCCAGGCTACAAAATAAGAAATGCAATGTGAGAAAGTAGTTTGGATGGATCCTGTGTGGGATCATATGACTCACAAAATAAATAAAAATCAGAAGCCACCAACAATAATGTCTGAACAGTGCAGCACACGATCCACAACAGCCGAAGCAAGTGCATGCCTGTTCTTGTTTATTATTCGGCCTGAATGCATGTTGGCACACCTGTTATGGTGGGTAATCCATGTGTCACTTCTTTACAATAGTTGATGCAAGTCCTGTCTTTATTGCGACAATACGTTAGTGGAGATATAAATATAAATATTGGTGTGTTTGTGACTAAACTAAATCTGATGCATGACGTTTGTTGTTTTTATTTTGGACCCACAGTCTAAGTCAACAACAATAGAAATAGTAAATGTTAGTTAGCATGTGTGCAAAGAGTAGATTAAATTAAAATAAAACTAGGAGCCAGCAGCAACGTGAGTAACTCAATTAAAAAAAGGCAAAATGCAAAGTAAAACACACACTTCTGTCACGTTAGTGCTGCAGCTGAAGAGATAAAGTGCAAGAATAGAGCCAAAGTCAGTTTAAAATTCTGGCAATTTAATGAAAGTTTCCCGACGGCGTCGTTAACAAACTAATTAGAAACAGATAAGAGGCTCATTTAGCATCAGAAGACAACATTACTCAATTCGGCATCTGATAATCTGATATCATCTCACCGTCTTGCCAAACACCATCCACCCAAACCCGCGGAAGGTGCTAAAATATGTTTGGTAACTTCATTTTTTTCCTCATAAATGGAAGTAAAATGTGCTAATTTAATGTGCGCCGAATTCGTCACCGCACCGCGAAGATTTACAAAAGATATTGAGTTGTGTTTTGCGACGCGTTGTTTATTTTACTGATAAACAAGACCGTTTTAATTCCCACATTTTCGCATGCAGTTCGGGTTGATGACCTTTCGCTGCTGCATCGTTTGAGGCTCGGGGCTCCAGTGCAAAGATAACGGAGTGATTATCTGTTTCTTATCGGCCTTATCGCTCCAGTAAGTGACCCATTCACCCAGACAGTCAATGTAAACAGGTAATAAACAGCACAGACACGTCGGTCAGTGAACTCACCGTTCGGAGCGCTGCCATCTCCTCTACGTAACAATGATAAAGCGCGATAATGTGTTCGTGTGGAAACAGAGCTCAAAGTCAACTTGAGTTCCGCTTTGAAATACGAAACGCTGCTCGGTTGCGTCCAGAAAACCTCCCACACACAAACTGCTCCTCGGTATATTTACGTTACTCCTTTCAACACTTGACTTTGCTCGTTCAAAACCCCATTTTTAACGGTTTGCGATTTTTTTAAATATATTTTTATTATTTTGGGTTAATATTTAAATATCCTTCTTACTGTTCACAAAGACGTTAGTCGAAATAATAATTAATAAAAAATCAAAATAAATACAATCTTATAAAATATGTTGTCTTTCAAGGACGTCATTGAGGGCGTGACAAAGCGTGACATCTGATTGGCGGAGAGCAGCGCGCTCATAACGCGGGTTTATTCTAGGTCACGCAGCTTGATGCTGATTGGTCGGTCGGAGGGGGGCGGGTCTGGTTGCGCAAGATGCCGACACTAATTAAGAGGACTCGTCTCAGCAAAATGACATTTCACTTTTTATTTGATTTAAATAAAACCATGCAGTATTCATCTTAGTACATACTTATATACACTACATATACTTTGCATTTTTGCACCTTCTTTATTATTTTATTGTTTAATTTCCCAAATGAATACACTGTTTTGCTGTATATATTGAGTTTGGTTGTATATATTGAGCATCTTTCATTCCTGTTATTTAATATTGAGCATCTTTCATTCCTGTTATTTTTGTGTGCTACTGTGACACACATTTCCCCTTGGGTATGAATAAAGTATATATCTATCATCTCTATCTAGTGTTACTAAGACACGTGAACCCACAAAACCCTTCAGAAGTTGCTATTATGTTGTTTTCCCTCTACTGCTCATAAACTATTTAAACAAAGATAAAAACAGTATAATTCAAACACAAAATGTATCAACATTTAAAATAGTTATGTCCCCAAAATAATACTAATTAATGATTAAAACATCCATTTAGTCTAATTCAATTTTCAAATTGTCTCTTAGTATTTTGGGGAAAGCGTTTCCTTTGGTGAGATAGAAGATCTTAGTTTCAGCGATGCGTTGCCTGTTTATGTTCCAGCGTGTTAAAGGCTGCATTATTGTGACACACTTGACATTGAAACAGGAAGTTCCTGTTTAAATCTGCACACATTTAGATTTGTAAGCGTGTGGTTTATTTTACCAACGACCGGTGATTTCTTCTATTTCTTCTATTCTTATAACTGCTGCTCAAAGGTATTTGTTGAACCATTGTACATCGTTTTTGTTCTCCATGGACAAAACTAAATAATATCTATTTATAAAGAGGACTTTCTACAAGCTAAAAGCACGAGAGACCATTCAGACATCTTTGTTCTCTCACACACCTGAATCAAGCGGATTAGAACATGAGTGAATATATAATCTGCATTTAACAATTTAATCTGTGAAACAAGTCAAGTTTATTTATATTGCACAATTTATAGGCGTATAGAGTCAAAGTGCTTCACAATAAAAGACAAAAAAGTAAAAAAAAAAACAGGCAAAGATCAGATGTGACAAAGCGTATAGGAACACAAGATAAGAAGAGTTTACAATGGGGAATAAGATCAACTTTTATCAATATGAAAAATTGAATAATAATCGAAACTGATTCTAAAATAAAAGTTTACCCGTTAACAAAAACACATTGAACCCAACGTAAAGCTTGCAAAAAAAATAGACATTTATAAGAAGCAGATCATAGAGAATCTCAGAGAGTTGAGCCGTAAAGACTGAAGGCACCGATTTAGAACATATATTCATAAAAATCAGTCAGGAAGGGATCTGACTCTTGACTCCGTAGTTGAGTTCAGCGCCGCCGCTCAGCAGCAGGTCGATCCCGGTGCAGAAGGTGGCGTCGGCGGCCAGATACAAGGCGGTCAGCCCGCACTCGGCCTCGGTGCCCATGCGGCCCAGCAGCTGTGTGAGGAGACAACCTGTCAATCCCCGCGTTTGTGTTTTACGCTCCAGTGTTATACCCACTGTGGAAAAAGCTCCTAGCTATTTGCAAAGTAAAGCATTTCAAAATCAAAAGGACTGACACGTTGCTTTGAAGGCACAGCAATCTGTGTCAGCAGGAAGTCTCTACAGCTTCCGTCGTGAACTAAAAACACATTATTCGACTATACCTTGATTAAGAAAGTAGCACCCTAGTAGCACTTAAGTGTTACTTACTGATAGCACTTTGTAGTTTAACTTTATTGAAGAAATTGTACTTTCTTGATTCTTGTTGTTCTGAGTTTGTACTCATGGTTGAAGCACTTATTGTGAGTCGCTTTGGATAAAAGCGTCAGCTAAATGTAATGTAAAGTTTTTTATGCAAGACTTCATGCTTTTTGCATGAAGTCTTGCATAAAAAAACTGCAGATTTTAAAACGGTATTTAAGTTGAACAAGTATTTAAGTAGAACAAGTGGTTCCACTGGGAGAACTTGCCTGGTGGGCTTCTCCCAGTTTAATGGCTGCTGCAGCGTCTGGTGTCAGTCCGGCTAACTCCTCCCACAGAGGCGTCAGCACGTTACCTGGAGAGAGGCTGCGACACACGGTCATCATATTAATATGTTCAGATATCGTAGGAAATATTGTTCCTTTTGCTACAATGCATTCATCTAATTGACGTAGTTCCTCTTCTGATTGAAGTTTTTGTTCAAACAAATGTGATAAACAATTGATTCTGACAGATTAAACCAGTTCTTCGCAACCTTTTTGACCTTTGACCCCTTACACAAAAAAAACTGTGTCTAGTCGGGGCCTCTAAACTTCTCATATTGTTTTATTTAAATAACTGCCTGAGGCCCAAAGAGGTAAAAGTATCTGATATTTCACAAATAGCAAAGAGGAGAACATATTCCAAATTATAACAATATTTTTTGAAAGTTAGTTCACCACAGAATGTTTTTTTCTGTAATAATCCAAAATGCAGTGTAAAGTCTCACCAGTTCACTCTCACGTTGTGGCGACTCTCGTCCACGGCCATCGCCTTTGTCATGGTAACTATCGCCCCCTTGTGGAGAAAAAAACACATGACATATTTTCTCTCTCTTAAATAGAGATTTAAGGAACAATGGCGCTTTTTTTTCCTCCTGCTGGAGGATGACCTCACCTTGGTGGCGACGTACGGCGCAGCATCTTTTTGGCCGATGGTTGCCGTCAGACTGGAGACGTTGATGATGTTTCCCTGACGCTGTCGTAGGAACGGCAGCGCATACTGAGGAGAGAGTGAGACCTCCTTTATCGCTTCAAAGATCCTACATACATGTTTATGTAGGGTGTGTGAGGTCACAGGAAGCGAAGAAAGGTCATACTAATTAATTAGTTTCATTTGAAACGATGTTGAGTCACTACTGAATACCTGAGGTTAGCATTGAATTTAAAATCACTGAAATATTTGACTGATTCATCTGCACTGTACACATCTTTCATCCCAGCTATTTTAATTTAATTTTTGTATATATCATCCCTGTTGTTGTTGATTTTAGTCTGTAAATTGCTGCTACTCAGACAACACATTTCCCCTTGGGGATTAATACAGTATATATTCATTCATTCAATTCATGAGGTTCAAATTACCATCTGAAATTTGTAAACCATAAAAAAATTATAATAAAGAAATAAAAATATAAAGAAATAAAAAAATCGTACTTTCATCAGATCACATGTTTGAATAGAATATAAAAAATACAATCTCTCTCTTATTTTATTATTCTTATCATACATAATATTAATAATAAAGTATTAAGTTGTGATAAAATTTCCCAATTTAGTTGCTTTTAAGAGTTAAATCCTTACAGCCCTTCTTTGCTTCCCTAGAAGTCAGCAGAACGTTGTCATGAATTATCTTTTTAATTTAATTTCTAAGTCATTTCAAGAAGCTTTGCACACGTTGCAGACTTTACCTTGGAGGCCAAGAAGTAGCTGACGAGGTTCAGGTTCAGCAGGTCCCTGAACTCCTCCGCCGTGGTGTCGTCGGTGGGTTTGTGAGGCGGGTCTGCAGACGAACAAACGCACAAAAGAGATTAACGTTGAAGCGTGAGAGCGATCCTCATGGCGTCTGCTGGAGGAGAGAAGGAAGCGAGACTCACGGCACCCGGCGTTGTTGACCAGACAGTCCACGTGTCCGTGACGCTCCACCGTGACCGCGACCAACCTCTGTGGGGAGACGCCACGAAACCAGATTGTTTAAATGGACGTCGTGATGTTTTTTTTTGGGGGGCCTTGAGGGGAAGTCAGCTGACAGACGGGACACGAGGTCATGTGACCGGGTCATAACAATGGCACTAAAGTTGCACCTCACCTTGATGTCGTCCTCTTTGGAGACGTCACACGGGACAAACTTGCAGGAGCCGGGCCCTGCCTTGTTTAGCTCCGCCTCCAGAGCCTCACCTGCTGCACCTGTGATGCGTGTGCATTAATTAATAATTAATGTAAAAAGCTTATAAAATAAGATGCAGACAGTGTTTTATTATTACATTTGTATATAAAGTTCCTATGACATTAGCTACATTGACAAATTATAGCATTAAGCAGTAATAACCAATAAAACAATGTATAACGAATGTGAACAGTGTTTCTGCTTAACATACTTTTAATACCTTTGTGCTACTTTGTTGCATTTTGAATGCTACCTAATGGAGTATTTTCAGACTTTGTTATTTCTTTTTTTTTTTTTTGCATAAAGATCTTCTTCTATCACCTGATGTTGACTTTGATTGGGAAACCCTGAATGTAAAGTTTACTCACCTCCTCTTGCACAAAACACCACTTTGGCTCCATTCTCCACTGGAAGCACAAATAAATAAAAAAAGAACAACATGTTTTATGTTGACACTTCACACAGGAATCCACATGATGAATAAAATATACTCACCAAACACTTTGACAATCCCTCTTCCGATCCCTTTGGACCCCCCGGTCACAATGACCACCTTGTTGTGGTATCGGAGCGACATCTCGGCTGCTTCTGACAACAAATATCGGTCTTTGAACGCCTCAGAGCGGAGCTGCCCTGCTGCACAGCGCGTGACGAAGACCAGGAAGTGTGTGTACTCTTCCCTAATTATCCGGGTCCTCTTCCTCTTCCTCTTCATCTCATCATCGCCGCAGTTCGCGTTCCTCGTGAGTTCAAAGATCAACCAAATCATGGGGTTTGCTCTGCTGCCTTCAGGTGCTGTTGCCAGTATTGGAAATCACAAAGTTCACTCAAAAACTGTCAATAAAATGGGAAATTGAATCACCAAATTGTGAATTTAAATAGAGGACATTGAAACTCTATTGCCACACCCTGGAAAAAATGACATGAAAGCTTTTATGGCTGCTACATGAAGACATACGTTTAAATTACAGAAACTCGATAAGAAAACCAGAACTATACTGATCACAACAATGATAATTATTAATTTTACACAGACCTTTCAACGGTGTCTGCATTTACACAACCAGAAGACTACAGCTATGCAAGCAGCTCAGAGGAACTTTGAGTCAAATGTTATTAAAGTAAAGGAAATATATTATTTTTAACCATATGATGGCTACGTGAACACATTAACCTGCATAAAGGAAACATGTGGGTATTACTAAAGTCTGTAGGACCCCAAATATCATCCTCCATTTACAGTTGTTGTTGTTGAGATATTTCTTTCCACACCAAAGAATCTAAAAAAAATCCCCAAACAACTGAACGAGAGTCACTTCGCTTGCAAGGCTAAAAAAAAACTAAAAACAGATTTTCATTCTAAGTTAACAGCTGGATTTATGAAAGCGGAATTTACTCATAGTATTTGAAGGCAACATTTGCAAAGGGCTTCCTGTTTTGGGAGCTGTAGTTTTACTGCACAAAGACACAGTTTCTACAAGCAACCAGACACACTGCCTTTATAGTTTTTAGCCTCTCTTTGTAGTTGTTTTGTATCTCTTTGTTGTTGTGTTGTGTCTCTTTGTTGTTGTTGTTTTGTATCTCTTTGTTGTTGTGTTGTGTCTCTTTACAGTCGTTACACTTCTCTCTGTGGTTTTGTGTCTCTTTGGGGTCATTTTGTGTCTCTTAGAAGTTGTTTTGTGTCATTTTGTAATAGTTTGAGTCTTTTTGTAGTTATTATTAATTAGTTATTGTAGTTGGTCTTGTAGCAATTTTTGTCCCTGGTTGTTTTTCCCCTTTTTTGTAGTTTTTTGTCTCTTTGTATTAGTTAGTTAGTCGTTTTGTATCTCTTTTGTTTCTCTTTGTAGTCGATTTGTGTCTCTTTGCAGTAGTTTTGTGTCTCTTTGCAGTAGTTTTGTGTCTCTTTGCAGTAGTTTTGTGTCTCTTTGTAGTAGTTTTGTTTCTCTTTGTAGTAGTTTTGTGTCTCTTTGCAGTGGTTTTGTGTCTCTTTGTAGTAGTTTTGTGTCTCTTTGCAGTATTTTTGTGTCTCTTTGCAGTAGTTTTGTGTCTCTTTGTAGTAGTTTTGTTTCTCTTTGTAGTAGTTTTGTGTCTCTTTGCAGTATTTTTGTGTCTCTTTGCAGTAGTTTTGTGTCTCTTTGTAGTAGTTTTGTGTCTCTTTGTAGTAGTTTTGTGTCTCTTTGTAGTGGTTTTGTTTCTCTTTGCAGTAGTTTTGTGTCTCTTTGTAGTAGTTTTGTTTCTCTTTGCAGTAGTTTTGTGTCTCTTTGTAGTAGTTTTGTTTCTCTTTTAGTAGTTTTGTGTCTCTTTGTAGTAGTTTTGTGTCTCTTTGTAGTAGTTTTGTGTAATTTTTGTGTCTCTTGGTAGTAGTTTTGTGTCTCTTTGTAGTAGTTTTGTGCCTCTTTGCAGTAGTTTTGTGTCTCTTTGTAGTAGTTTTGTTTCTCTTTGCAGTAGTTTTGTGTCTCTTTGCAGTAGTTTTGTGTCTCTTTGTAGTAGTTTTGTGTAATTTTTGTGTCTCTTGGTAGTAGTTTTGTGTCTCTTTGTAGTAGTTTTGTGCCTCTTTGCAGTAGTTTTGTGTCTCTTTGTAGTAGTTTTGTTTCTCTTTGCAGTAGTTTTGTGTCTCTTTGTAGTAGCTTTGTGTCTCTTTGCAGTAGTTTTGTTTCTCTTTGTAGCAGTTTTGTGTAATTTTTGTGTCTCTTTCGTATGTTTAAAGCGAGGGAGGCCCCTGACTATTTGGCCCCCTGAGCCTGTGCCACACATGCTTGAGTGTAGACTTCATGATGCGTCTAAAATAACCACAGACATCCAGATTTATATTTAATTCAAAATGACGGCTGGACCGGCGGGTCAAGTTTCATTTGCCCTGTTTTGAATTTGTGGACAATTCTGCACAACTCACAAGTAGCCAATTCAAAAACTGATGATGAAAGCAAAGCTATGAAAGCAGATTTTTTTTTTTACATAATAGCTTTGACCTCTGCTACGTGAGTGAGCAGTTAACGTGCACACATGCGTGTAAATATGTACAGTATGCTTAAGAGTGAGGGAGAGGTTAAGAGGTTGACATTTTCTGACAGTAAGAGTTGTCGAGGGCAGAGAAAAAGCGTGGGGTTGTCGGGGGGGAGAGGCAGCGGTGCTTTTGGAGGAGGAGAGGGTCGAGGATTGAATTTCGGCCCGACAGCATTCCCCGGGGTCGCACCGAGCGTGAGAGCGAGCACAAGTGAAGACCGTGAGTGACCTACAAACAAGCGTTAACTATCTGAACTCCACCCGCGCTGCAGATTAACGCCAGCAGCCCCTGAGGGAGCCACGCTGCTGCCACCTCCCCTCCTCCTGTCTGGACGCCGCGATGAGAGCACTCACACACAGAAGAGGGGAAAGGTCAGACCAAGCGGCGGCACCCTGAGGTGGAGGTGCAGCGGGAGACAGACAGAGTCATGGTCAATCTCCGGAGGTGTGATTAGTCTGGATCGGCGGCTCTCCGGCAGGCGGACTGGTGAGAGGAGGTTTCCACTGGGAGAACTGGTGAGAGGAGGTTTCCACTGGGAGAACTGGTGAGAGGAGGTTTCCACTGGGAGAACTGGACATGCTGATAAACTGGTGATGAGCGTGAAGCCGACCGCATGTCTGGAGCTTGTTGCACGGTGTTTGCATGATGTTATTTACAGTATACAGAATATAGTGGGGGAGGTAAATACATCTTCTCATTGATGTAAAAAATTAGGGGACAAAATTCTGCTTTGTTTGATCAGTGTTTTAATTATTTTAAAATTAAAATCACTCTGTCAATCACAAAATTCAAGCAAATACAAATTAAATACGTTTTATTTTCTGTTGTCCAAAAAAATATGAGGCTGAATTCACAGAGAAAACATAGAGATTTGATTTTAATTTTTTCATTCAAATTAAAATATTCTGGGGAAATAATGTAGAATGAGGATGTGTTCCTGATCGTTGGATTTTATGACAAAACCTAACACCTAAGGGACAATGTATTTCTCATTCATAACCTTTATGTGCTTTCTTTTTGGCTTTTATAGATGTTTCCCTGTTCTGTCGTTTCGTTCACAGAGTGAAGAGACGAGAAAAGTAAGACGAGAACCACGAGAAAGAGAGAGTAAGTGATGGATCTTCAAGACAAAGGAGGAGGAGATGGAGGAGGAGGAGGGGAGACAAAAGAAAACCAGAAGGCCGAGGAGGTCTGCGATGAAGAAAAGTGGACCAAAGACAAGCACAACAATCTGGAGAAGGAGATCAGCGGGAAGGAGCCGAGCGGCGAGGTCAAGAAGGAGAAGCGCCGCTGTCCGTCGAGGAGCGGCTGGGCTCTGGCCGAGCGTCTGGCCATCAACGTGGCGGGGATGCGCTACGAGACCCAGATCCGGACCCTCTCCCAGTTCCCCGACTCCCTGCTGGGTGACCCCCAGCGTCGCGTTCGCTACTTCGACCCCGTGCGGAACGAGCTCTTCCTGGACAGGAGCCGCGTCTGCTTCGACGCCATCCTGTACTTCTACCAGTCCGGCGGGAGGCTGCGGCGGCCCGCCAACGTCCCCCTGGACATGTTCCTGGAGGAGCTGCGCTTCTACGAGCTCGGAGAGGAGACCATCGACCGGTACAAGGCGGACGAGGGCTTCCCCAAGGAGGAGGAGAGGCCCTTGCCCGCCAATGACTTGCAGCGGCGCCTCTGGATGCTGTTTGAGTATCCGGAGTCCTCCAGCGGGGCTCGGATCATCGCCATCATCAGCGTCATGGTCATCGTGCTCTCCATCCTCATCTTCTGCCTGGAGACTCTGCCCGAGTTCAAGGACGAGAAGGACCGGAGGGAGGTGAGGACGGTGCCGACACATCCGGGTTAAGACAGAGGATTCACTCAAAAAGCTGCAGGCGGAGGTCATGTATGGAGGTAGCTGACAGGGTGCCAAGAGATCAGAGGTTTACACTGTGAGAGAGCGAACTTAGACGGGACAAAGTGCGCTGACAGGTGTCACCTTGTCCAACACAAACCAGCTCTTGCGGCATAAGGGAGAGTAAAAAGCTCAGGGACGGTTAGAAACGTCAAAGCTAAGAATTGAGATTGTGTGAAAGGGAAAGCAGCGGACAGAGAAGTGTATAAGGAGATTCTCCCCCTGAGATTATTTTGGACTTGTCGTTAAATCTGATCCACTCAGATTGAGACTGAGGAGATGAGCAGGGCAGTTAAACCGCCGGTGGAAAAACAAGAGCGAGGAAAGACGAGCGCAGGGTTGGACCGGAGGTCCACGCTGGGGAGATCATATGCCTTGTCGGCCACTCGGGGACACCTGCCAGAAGCCACAAGCACATTTGTGTTCGAGGGGATACTTCAGAAGTTATCGAAGACGAGAGAGCGAGAGTGTGGAATGAGTTAGAGGTAAAAAAGGCGTGTGAAGTGAAAGGGAAGGAAAGGCGATGACCTTGTCTCACGTTACCCCTTAGAGAGATACAGGGCTAAATATAGAGGAAGGACAACCCTAAGAGCACATCAACACATAAACGAATGTCCGTATTAATAAACGCGGTGACTCATCGGCTACGAGCTGAAAAACAGGACGGAAAAGAGGCTCACGGTCAGATCGGCTTTTCTGATGACCGCCGTGAAATGAAATTAGCCTCGCCTACACTCCTGTAGCCTGGAGACTGAGGCACATTGTGGGGGTCCGGGCAGCAGAAGTGACACCGCTGCCGCGCTCGCTGGATTACCACCCGTCACCACCAACACTGCTCCTTTACTCATATACATATAAGGATATATATGTATCATGTGATCAGAGCAAGCTTTTGGACATTACACAAACAAAACAAAACTCTGCATGCACAGCCGTCCTCGCGCCATCACTCACTCGCCAGGCGGTGGTGAAAATCGAACCGACGTGAATGTTGTTGGCGCTGTACGACAAGTCATGTGTCTTTTAAATCACTTAAATCACAACAATCTATGGGCTATCTAAGATATATTTGACAAATAACATTTAGGTGAATGTGAGGTAAACACCGTTACGTTAGCTCTGTCAGCACTTGTGGAGTAGTTAGCGCTGTTAGCGCTGTTAGCACCGCTCAGAGGTTAAAATCGCAGATCTTGCACCTTTAAAATCACTTACTTTGTCTCTCTGTGCTTCGTAACTTTTTTACTCCACTACTCATTTATTGTTTTTACTGCAAAACCTCACCTCAGTGAGTCCGCAACTCGCCGTAAGTTGTTTTTACGAAAAATTAGCCCGCTACGACTGCCGCAAAACAACGGCACACATCAAAATGGCCGCCACTCTGATCGTCCTGCTACGTTTATTTAAATACGACTGTTCCGTTCGACTCCTATTCTCTTTCTATGGGCTGTGAGCTAAATGCCAACTTCAGCATGCTAACATGCCGATGTCTGTTTGTTACGTGTGTTAACATGCTGACATTTGCTAGTTAGCGTTAAAGCACAAACTAAGCATCTCTAGGGTTCGTCCTCTGGGAACCATGGAATGTTTGTTAAAAATGTAATTGCAATCTGTCCAATATTTGCTGAAGTATTGCAGTCTGGGCCAACAGGCAGACCGACACCGAGGTCCCAGCTGTAAAGTCTAGGAAGCTCTGGCCGGTCTCCAGTTGTCATCAGAGCTACTGTATTTTCTAGTGCTGGCAGAAATCTCAGAGGCAGAGATCTCAAAACTTGATCTCAAAACGAAATTGCCCCACCTTTATAACGCAAGGCCAAGCGGTGTCAGTCATATAATTAACTTGGTAAATGTTGCAGACAGTTTTGTTGGCGTAAAGAGACTCCAGGGCATAAGCTGGAACAGAGGGAAACGCATAAAAACATATTAATACACACATAGCGCCGGGGACAATATGTGCCGGCAGCTCGCAGTAACTCTATCTAACTTGTTAAAAGACACTAATGCCCAGCCATTTCAAACCCGCACCTACTTCCCAGAAAAAAACAAGCAGCCCAGTTAAACGAAGTGTCAGATGCCGCGGGCCGTGCCGGAGTCCGGCACGCTGTAACGCAACCCAGCGTCACATGAACTTAATGTTTTTGTGTGTGTGTGTGTTTAAATATAGAGAAACTGATTTATATAAGAGGAAAAATAAAGCCGCTGGAGTGAAAATGGAGAGGAGGGGAAAGTTAGCACCGTATCACAGATCTCACAGGCTCGATCAGACCCCGATGACAGGTGTCATACTCCGAATGTGCTGAGGACAAACTTTAAGAATAATTGCCTCTTCTCACTGATCCTCTGTCCTTGTTTCCTCTCCTGTAGACATCGTCTCCATGGAGACATTTATTATAGCCTTACCTTCCCCCCCCCTTTTATTCTCGTATTTCCCAGCTGATGATAAACATCACATGATAGAATTGATATGTGGAGTGCAACTGTAACCACTTTTTTCGTTGTTGTTTTACAGCAATTCATCCTCATGCCTCACCCGACCATCGCCAACGAAACCATCTTGGTCGCGCCCCCCTTCAACCCCTTCCAGGACCCCTTCTTCATCGTGGAGACCATCTGCATCATCTGGTTCTCCTTCGAACTCACCGTGCGCTTGATCTGCGCTCCGAGCAAGCTGCACTTCTTCAAAGACGTCATGAACACCATCGACTTCTTCGCCATCATTCCCTACTTCGTCACCATTGGCACGGAGCTGGCCAAGGACAAAGGCGCGCCGCCCTCGGTGTCCCTCGCCCTCATCCGGGTCATCCGGCTGGTGAGGGTCTTCAGGATCTTCAAGCTCTCGCGTCACTCCAAGGGCCTCCAGATCCTGGGCCAGACGCTGAAGGCCAGCCTCCGGGAGCTCGCCCTGCTCATCTTCTTCCTCTTCATCGGAGTCATACTCTTTTCGAGCGCCGCCTACTTCGCGGAGGTGGACAGCCCCGAGACGGCGTTCACCAGCATCCCCGAGGCGTTCTGGTGGGCCGTGGTGACCATGACCACGGTCGGCTACGGGGACATGTACCCGGAGACGGTCGGGGGCAAGCTGGTGGGCTCCATGTGCGCCATCGCCGGCGTGCTCACCATCTCGCTGCCGGTGCCCGTCATCGTGTCCAACTTCAGCTATTTCTACCACCGCGAGTCGGAGTGCGAGGAATCGACGGGTTACAAACACGTGACCACGTCGCTCTGGGAGGGAGAGGGCGACGAAGAGGGGGAGGACGAGGAAGGAGAGGACGAGGGCCACGAACACATGGGGGATTTTGCACCCCTGTACGGGCAGCACAGCAGGGCCATCTGCCCGCCGCTCAATGGAGCTCTCCTGGCGGGGCTTTGCACCGGACAGGAAGCTGGCGGTCGCAGAGGGATGAACTTCTACCTCAACGAAAATCTGGTCACTCAGGTTTAACAGAGAGGAGGTCGGACAGTTTAACGTACAAAGAGTACAAAGATACTGAGGACACTACCACGTGCACACAAAGACTTGCAATGATTTACGCTCTAATTTATTACATTTGAGGCTTTTGCTTGGTTTTGTTTGACTCTTTTTTGTTTGTTTTTTACAGTAAAAATCTGTTTTTCTCAATGAATAAATGAAATCTGATGTTTTAAAAAAGCCTGCAGGTTGTTTGACAAAATTTACCGCTGTGTTTAAGACATGGCCAGAGTCCTCAAATACTCCTCTACTAAATAAATAAACATATTCCACCTGCTGCAGATTTAAGTAGATTTAAGTTCTGACCCCTCGTTTTGGGTAAGAATTTAATGAATTAGACAAATGCTAAAGGTTTTAGCTATTACTTAATTTTACGGGTACATAATTTACTTTAATAATTTCCTGGGAAGTTTTCTGAAAATAACTATATGAAATATAGCAAATTAGGAGTTTCCCTGAAATAAAACCTTGCTTTAAACCCAAGTTAATATTCATTCAATGCATTTATAATTATTATTGGAAGCTCTATTCTCCCTATATATAGACGTGTATGCTTGCTTGTGGACAGTTTATTCAGGTGACCTTCTGTGCACTGACTGAAACACTATCTCAGTTACACTGGCAATTAGTAATACATAATATTATTAATACCAAACTATGTATTATTTTCAAAGAAACTTCAGAGAGAACCTGTAATATGAAGCGTCAGCAAGTTACAGCCATCTTTGTTTGGCTGAATAAAAGAGTTGCAGGTTCAAAATGTTTTTTATAACTTTTCATTGTGCAGCAGATGGACGATGCTTCGTCCCAGCTGGAGGAATATTTGAGGAATCAGAAAAAGAAAGTCACCATCCCTGCAAAACATCTTAAATATAAAAAGGAAAATTACCACGTTAGCGAATGTTTTTGTGTGTGTAATGTGTTGCAGAAACGTGACAATGTAAAGTGCGAATGTAAAGCAGCATTCAGTGCTCATGCATGTGATGGCGTTAGCCGCTCTGCCGCCGCCGTACAGGAGCTAATCGTACGGCGGCGCGGGTGTCGGCGCCCTGTGCTCGTCAGAGTTATGGCAGAAATGCACCGCTTGTAATCCGGCGCTGACGTCGACCACAAAGAGATCGGCGCCGCAGACTGAGTTTGTGTCGTTGGTCCGAGGCCAGCTTGTATGTTACGCACAGCAGTGTAATGGATACGGCCTGCAGATCTGCATGTGTGGAGAGAGACGATGAGCCGGCTGACATTTTCTTTTATCGGTGACCGAAGCCACGCTGAACTCTGATGGTGCGAGGCGACGGCGGGCCGCACCGCGTTTGTCATCACGGCAACGAGGACGACCTTTCCCTCATTAACTAGTCTTAAACTACTGCAGCGCATGTAGCGGTGTGTCTGTGCATCTGAGTTTCAAACAGCTGATTCACAGTCAGTGGCTCATTCATCAGCTGACCTTTGACACCAAATCAAATAGTGGATGAACAGCGCGGCCTTTAAAACACTTTTAATACGCTGTTTAGTTTTTATATTTTTGATTTCGCTAAGAGTGAATGTTCATGTTTTATTTTTTAGAGAGCTTCTTTGTTTAACTTTGTGTGCTGCAGTCAGCATTTTGTGCACTTCCTGTTTGCTTGACTTAAAGTCAATGTGTTTTTTTTTGTATTATTAGTTTTTGGTTAAATGCCTGAAATAAGATCTGTGGTTGACACAAGCTTAAGAGATTTTAATGTTTTGTACTAAAAAGATAAAATACAGTAAAAAAAACATAAACTCGTGAAGCTTTTACGTGTCTTAAAAAAGGCGGCTAAATATGACATCAGTCGTGTTTCATGTCACGGTGAAGTCATGTGACCGGGGGATGTAGTTTATAAGCTAACACTAGCATTATAAGCTAACACTAGCATTGTTGTCCTTCTGCAGGTTGCATTCGCGCTTCAAAGATCATGAAAGTGGGTTCATGTGTGAAGATTATCTTGCTGAACAAATGTTGATTTTCTGTAACAATTCAGAAACCAGTAGAAAGATCCCATTGGCTTTTTGTGGAGGGAACCAGTGTGATGCTACTACTTCCTTGTTGGCCTTCAAAAATACGTTGTCCCTGCAGCACTCCCAGCAGATTTCATTGAATTGTCTGTGAATACTTTCTAAGACCAACTCTGTGAAGTAATCCTTCTTTATCTACATTTTTTCCCAGGTGTTTCATTCTCACTATGAAAAGTTCAAAATCATCTTAAAACAGCTTTGATCCATATCATTTACTCCACTACAATACAGCTAAATACACAGATTCAAGCATAGCTAGCATGATGTGGAAGATTTAGTTAAACATGCAGCAGATAAATTGATTATTTTGCAGGATTTTGATGCTGTTTTGCAAATTCTTGTCATTGTTTGAACTGATATGAATTTTAGCAGACTTAAGAAACCTTTTGCAGCCTAAAGGAAGTGAATATGAGATACTTTTATACGTCGTTTTGACTGTGTGGATGTAGTGCGACCTGCATATAGTCATAAAGACAGATGTGGGCTGTGCATATGTATACACACATGTCTTCCTTTATTTAATAAAGATCATATTTTAATCACCCCTGGTCATGGATTTTGTGAATTCCTTCCACGTGACTCGCTGTGCAGCGACTCGGGGAGAATGTGGAGGACTTGTGCCTCGAATCTAAACACCGTTTTAAAAGCATCACGAGGCCACGAGTATAGAAAGAGATGTTGTGCAGCACAGAGTGTGCGGTAAAGCCGTGTGCACGACACATGTGATGAGTGATCCCGCCTCTAGATGTCAGACTGCGTCGTGGAAACCGGGACATCTGTCTCGCTCCTGCTGCCGCTGGATTTAATTCACAGTAATGTGACACGAGAGACGTCTGAACCAACCGGAGGAGAAGAAATGATCACGTTAATGAATGCCACGCGATCCAGATGACTTACGTTGTGTTCTTTTTTTATTCCATGTTATAAAAAAATAAAGATGAAGACTATATAATCAATATTGTACCAAACTGGAAGCAGATTAAAGTTAAATGTGATTTCATTGGGTTACATTGCACATAGGGACATTTGTGGGTTCTTTAATTTATTTTAGTGTGTTTAGCTCCTATAATAAGTCTATAATAAGCTTTGTAGCCCAAATTAACTGCTTAAGGACTCAAATGTCTCCATTGAAACCCATTAAAACCACCATTTCTGATCCCACAGCTGTTACCGCATCCTGTTACATCAGGCTTTTATCTTAACTCTACAAATACCGACACTTGTTTTCTGTTCCTAAACTTATTCTTTTGTCGGTTTTAGACGAGTCAACATACGCTGGTTACATATAGTGTCCTGTTTGAAGTGAACTCGGAAGTTTAGGTTGAGGCAACAAAACCACTTAGCTTGTTTCTCACGTAATGAATGGAGGACAACTTCAGATTTCTTGATAAAGACGTTGTTAGCAGCCAAAGATCAATTACGTACTATTTCCATCGGCATAACTCAAATGTTTACGTGTTTTTAAAGTTTATCAAAAAGAAAACAGACTTTTTTTTTACTGCAATTTTCAAAATGACCAGTTAGATTAGATATGAAACCTATAAATACAAGTAAATTCATTAGAAATTGTATCCCACGACCAATGTTTGTTTTTATCCGTGACTTATTTAGTAAAAAAAAAATCTTCAGTGAGGAAAAAATAAATAAATTGACTATAAAGTCAAAGAATATGTTTGACTTGAGCCAAAGTAAAGAAAATGGAAAGTGTTTCGGAGCGGACACACACACACACACACACACACACACACACACACACACACACACACACACACACACACACACACACACACACACACACACACTGCAGTGATTAAATTGCTGACCTCCCCGTCCCCCTCAGATTGGTGTGATATCCTCGTGTCATGCTTACAGGACAGATTAGAGCTTTTCGCTCCACAAACATCGCCACCGCAGACACATTACACACATTTTGCAGAAGGAAAAAAAACCTCGACACATTGTCAGATTTCCAGATCTGTGCTGACCTGCATGCGGCGTCTAAACCGGCCCCTGACTCTCTGACGTGCGGGGACCCGAGTCCAACGTCAGCACCGGTTGCAATTACCCACAGTGCCCTTCTGCTGTCTGGGAAGAACGAAAAGGATTGACGTCTTTCTGGCCATCTGCCGCCCTCCGATTCCTCTCCCATCCATCACTCTCTCCGGCCTCGCCCATCTCTAACTCTCCTCTGAGAGGATTATGTGTGCTGGTATCTCCGTGTGTCTTTGTCTCATCAGCGTGTTCAGTAAGCGCGGCCTCGTACGTGTGATGTGTGTCTGTTGCAACTTTTCCACCCAGTAATAAATTCGTCTGCTGGATTTTTTCCATGCGTCTTAGTCGCCGAGCGCTGACGCGTGTCCCGCTTTTCGGGCTGCAAATCCCTCCGCAGATTGTGCTTAAGCAGCAGAGGAAACAGACGAACCGCAGTTATTTTAAATAAATCTCTAAGATTTTATTACATATACAATATACACATGAGCCGGACCTGTGATTCTGAGTTAAGACTTAAGGATGCAGGGAGGCGGTTGATGAAATTAAATCTAAAATGAAAGTGGGGACTGATGATGTTATTTTACAAGCATTTAAAGAATGAACAATGAGAGTTAAAACTAGTCAATTTAAAACGTACAACTAAATCAAAACAGCATCTCGCCTAAAACTCGTCCTTTCAGACACCAGACCACAACGAGGAAATACAAACCATAGATGATGTCGACAATATTAGCATCACGATGAGAGAAGAGCACCGGGGATGAAAAATGTAAAGAGATAAACGAAGGTAGAGAATTATAAAAAATAATGTCTGCTGGTTTTTATGTGTTTCTTTTCATTCACATGAACCTGTTGGTGTTCTCGGTGGTTATTTTAAAGGAACAGTTCAACATTTTGGGAGTTAAATTAGAAGATCAATACCACTTTAATGTCTGTAGGGTAAATAAGAAGCGACAGCCTGTTAGCTTAGCTTAGCATAAAGACTTAGCTAGCCTGGCTCCGTCCAACGATAACAAAAAAAAGCTTAAACACTCACTTAACATGGTGTCTTTGTTTGTTTAATCAGCACAAAAACAGAGGGGTAAAAAACGACAAGTTGTGAATTTACGGATATTTACTGTATTTACTGGACTGTTTCTCGACTGTTGCAGAAAACCAGTGGAGACTCCAGGGATTCACTGCTCCCAGACAAGAAATATAGTCCGGCAAATTGTCATTTTTATGCTTCAGTTTTTGTTCAGATGAAACAAACTAAATATAAGGTGTTAGTTAGTGAGATGTGGAGGACGCTGGTCGGGTGAATTACGTTGAAACACGAGCGTAACATCTGCAAGAAAAGCGTCTTTCTCAAAATGTGAAGCGATCCCTTCACGTCTAATACTTTTCTTAGAGGAGAAGGAGTTGGGCGAAGGTAAAGGGTCATCGAGAGCAGACTCACAATTCCTGTAAATTTAAGGAAGACCAGACATTCAGGTTTGATTATGAAATGACAAAACTAAAGACGGCGATGGAGACATGAGTAAACGAGGGGAAACGACTCTCCATTTAAAGCTCTGCTTTGCAAACCAAAGAGCGGGAAGTCTCTGTTTTTAAAGGGCCTCAACATTTTAGTAGCTCTTATGTCTAAGAGAAGTAGCAACGTAAACCTGCTAGAAAATCCTCAAAAAGTTGTCGTGAAAACGAAAACTAATCGAAGGAGGGGGAAGCTTTTTCTCCGTTGGTAACCACCGGCTCACGGCAGGTCGCCCGGCGGCATGGCCTGCCTCCGGTCGTAGGCGGTGTCGTCGCTCTCCTCGCCGTCGCTTGTTTCGCCCAAGGCCCGCTCTCTCTCCTCCTCCTCCTCGGTTTCGCTCTCTCGCCTCAGACGCTCCCGTTCCCGGTCTCTCTCCCGGTGGGAGCGATGCATTTTGGGAATCTGAGAGGGGATGGAAAAAGAGCCGTGTTTTGACTAAAACTGTGAAAATATACGTGATGAATTAATGCATCAGGGTTCAAAGAATTAATTCATGCATGTATCTCTGATAGACATGAAACGTACCATGTAGGAGACAACAATATCTTGTAAATATCGATATATTTATGCTTCCTGTGCTCTGGATTCACATACTTTAAAGATGGAGGAATACATAAGTACACACACCTGCATAATTTAATAATCTTGGTTGAGAAACCACATATTTGTTCTTTTTGTATGTAAATTATACAATTTTATCTCCAAATTTATCACAAAATGTCCCCAAAACCTAAATATGCCTATGAAACAAATCCTCACACTGGAGAACTAGAGACGTTTGGAAATTTTGGCTGAAAGAAATGACTGAAAATATTAAAATCAAAATAGTTGCAGATTATGAAAGAAGAAGAAGAAGAAGAAGAAGAAGAAGAAGAAAAAGAAGAAGAAGAAGAAAAAGAAGAAGAAGCAGCAGAAGAAGAAAAAAGTAGCAGAAGAAGAAGAAGAAGAAGAAGAAGAAGAAGAAGAAGAAGAAGAAGAAGAAGCATAAGAAGAAGAAGAAGAAGCAGCAGAAGAAGAAAAAAGTAGCAGAAGAAGAAGCAGAAGAAGAAGAAGAAGAAGAAGAAGAAGAAGAAGAAGAAGAAGAAGAAGAAGAAGAAGAAGAAGAAGCAGAAGAAGAAAAAAGTAGCAGAAGAAGAAGAAGAAGAAGAAGAAGAAGAAGAAGAAGAAGAAGAAGAAGAAGAAGAAGAAGAAGAAGAAGAAGAAGCAGCAGTTACCTGGTTGTCGTGGCTGGGCAGGGCACAGTAGCCTGCCTCCGTCCGGCGGAGGATGCGCGGGGAATGAGTGCGGAAAGGCCGGGGGGAGTGAGAGCAGACGGAGCGCGGAGAGGGGGATCGGACGGAGCGGGACGGGGAGTACGTGCTGGACTGGGACTGGGAGAGAGCGTGGCCGTGGTGGTTCTGTTTGGGCGGGCGAGGGGAGCGGGGCGGCAGCTCCGGCGGCTTGAAGGGGTCGACCAGGTCCACCTCCGTGAGGAGCGGCGGCGGGGGGATGAACTCCAGCTCCTCCGGCTGCAGCATTTGCATTTCCGCCGCGTCGAGTTCGGCGAGCTCGACCTTCGACAAGTGATCCACGATGCCGGCGCCGAACGAGTCGCCCACCACGTTGATGGAGGTACGCATTCTGTCACTGTGGGGGGGACAGTATCAGAGTCAGTGGTGAAGAGCTGTATAACACCCAAACCTCCCAAATGTCACTGATTTAACCCTAGAACACTAACGTCTTTAACCCTAGAACACTAACCTTTAACCCTAGAACACTAACATCTTTAACCCTAGAACACTAACGTCTTTAACCCTAGAACACTAACGTCTTTAACCCTAGAACACTAACATCTTTAACCCTAGAACACTAACATCTTTAACCCTAGAACACTAACGTCTTTAACCCTAGAACACTAACGTCTTTAACCCTAGACACTAACGTCTTTAACCCTAGAACACTAACGTCTTTAACCCTAGGACACTAACGTCTTTAACCCTAGAACACTAAAGTCTTTAACCCTAGGACACTAACGTCTTTAACCCTAGAACACTAACGTCTTTAACCCTAGAACACTAACCTTTAACCCTAGAACACTAACATCTTTAACCCTAGAACACTAAAGTCTTTAACCCTAGGACACTAACGTCTTTAACCCTAGAACACTAATGTCTTTAACCCTAGAACACTAACGTCTTTAACCCTAGGACACTAACGTCTTTAACCCTAGAACACTAACCTTTAACCCTAGAACACTAACATCTTTAACCCTAGAACACTAACGTCTTTAACCCTAGACACTAACATCTTTAACCCTAGGACACTAACGTCTTTAACCCTAGAACACTAACCTTTAACCCTAGAACACTAACATCTTTAACCCTAGAACACTAACGTCTTTAACCCTAGAACACTAACCTTTAACCCTAGAACACTAACGTCTTTAACCCTAGAACACTAACGTCTTTAACCCTAGAACACTAACATCTTTAACCCTAGGACACTAACGTCTTTAACCCTAGAACACTAACCTTTAACCCTAGAACACTAACATCTTTAACCCTAGGACACTAACGTCTTTAACCCTAGGACACTAACATCTTTAACCCTAGGACACTAACGTCTTTAACCCTAGGACACTAACGTCTTTAACCCTAGACACTAACATCTTTAACCCTAGGACACTAACGTCTTTAACCCTAGGACACTAACGTCTTTAACCCTAGAACACTAACCTTTAACCCTAGAACACTAACATCTTCAACCATAGAACACTAACGTCTTTAACCCTAGAACACTAACATCTTTAACCCTAGAACACTAACATCTTTACCCTAGAACACTAACGTCTTTAACCCTAGAACACTAACATCTTTAACCCTAGAACACTAACATCTTTACCCTAGAACACTAACGTCTTTAACCCTAGAACACTAACATCTTTAACCCTAGAACACTAACATCTTTAACCCTAGAACACTAACGTCTTTAACCCTAGAACACTAACATCTTTAACCCTAGAACACTAACGTCTTTAACCCTAGAACACTAACGTCTTTAACCATAGAACACTAACATCTTTAATCCTAGAACACTAACATCTTAACCCTAGAACACTAACGTCTTTAACCCTAGAACACTAACATCTTTAACACTAGAACACTAACGTCTTTAACCCTAGAACACTAACGTATTTAACCCTAGAACACTAACGTCTTTAACCCTAGAACACTAACATCTTTAACACTAGAACACTAACGTCTTTAACCCTAGAACACTATCGTATTTAACCCTAGAACACTAACGTCTTTAACCCTAGAACACTAACGTCTTTAACTCTAGAACACTAACGTCTTTAACCCTAGAACACTAACATCTTTAACACTAGAACACTAACGTCTTTAACCCTAGAACACTAACATCTTTAACACTAGAACACTGACGTCTTTAACCCTAGAACACTAACGTATTTAACCCTAGAACACTAACGTCTTTAACCCTAGAACACTAACGTCTTTAACTCTAGAACACTAACGTCTTTAACCCTAGAACACTAACATCTTTAACACTAGAACACTAACATCTTTACCCTAGAACACTAACGTCTTTAACCAAGAACACTAACGTCTTTAACCAAGAACACTAACGTCTTTAACCCTAGAACACTAACATCTTTACCCTAGAACACTAACATCTTTAATCCTAGAACACTAACGTCTTTAACCCTAGAACACTAACGTCTTTAACCCTAGAACACTAACATCTTTAACACTAGAACACTAACGTCTTTAACCCTAGAACACTAACATCTTTACCCTAGAACACTAACGTCTTTAACCAAGAACACTAACGTCTTTAACCCTAGAACACTAACATCTTTACCCTAGAACACTAACATCTTTAACCCTAGAACACTAACATCTTTAATCCTAGAACACTAACGTCTTTAACCCTAGAACACTAACATCTTTAACCCTAGAACACTAACGTCTTTACCCTAGAACACTAACATCTTTAACCCAAGAACACTAACGTCTTTAACCCTAGAACACTAACATCTTTAATCCTAGAACACTAACGTCTTTAACCCTAGAACACTAACGTCGGGTGATTTGTGGTTACGTTATTTTCATTGTGTTTTGTCTGAGTTGTGTGGGTTCTTGTGTAGCTTCATGCTGCTCACTGACGTTATTGAAGGTAGGCGTGTCTTATTGAAGGTAGGCGTGTCTTATTGAAGATAGGTGTGTCTTATTGAAGGTATGTGTGTCTTATTGAAGGTAGGCGTGTCTTATTGAAGATAGGTGTGTCTTATTGAAGGTAGGCGTGTCTTATTGAAGGTGTCTTATTGAAGGCGGGCGTTTCTTATTGAAGGTAGGCGTGTCTTATTGAAGATAGGTGTGTCTTATTGAAGGTAGGCGTGTCTTATTGAAGATAGGTGTGTCTTATTGAAGGTAGGCGTGTCTTATTGAAGGTAGGCGTGTCTTATTGAAGATAGGTGTGTCTTATTGAAGGTAGGCGTGTCTTATTGAAGGTAGGCGTGTCTTATTGAAGATAGGTGTGTCTTATTGAAGGTAGGCGTGTCTTATTGAAGGTAGGCGTGTCTTATTGAAGGTGTCTTATTGAAGGCGGGCGTGTCTTATTGAAGGTATGTGTGTCTTATTGAAGGTAGGCGTGTCTTATTGAAGATAGGTATGTCTTATTGAAGGTAGGCGTGTCTTATTGAAGGTAGGCGTGTCTCATTGAAGGTGGGCATGTCTCTCTGCTCCAATCCCTGTTTTTTCAACAAGCACGTGTTCGGGTGATTTTCACCCGGTGTTAGTGATAGAGGGTGAAACATTTTTGGTTTTAACACAGGACAAGACTCACATGTCCCAGGAACATGTGGACCAAAGAACAAGTTCATAGCTCCATTATTTATATTTTAATCATGTTTTATTGCCGATTCCCTAATTTTTCACCCGATTTTGAACCTTTTTTTTAGGGTCCCCCCATGATACCGGTTTATGGTTTTATGAGAAGTTCTATAGGCTAAAATAAAGGAAGAGTACTTCAATTTGCCTGTTGTATTTTAATATATTTTTTATCAGGTACATTATATCGGGTGAAATATACCCGACGTTAGTGACGGTGTTACTATTTTTAACGTTAGGGTTCTAGGGTTAAACTGGGAAAGCTCTGGAGTGTCCCAAAAGAGACTGCAATTCACACACACACACACACACACACACACACACACACACACACACACACACACACACACACACACACGCCGCCTTTCGGACACCTGACTCACAGCAGCCAGTCGACGGCGATGAGCAGACTGATGTCCTGAGTAGGAAGCCCCACGGCCGTCAGGATCAGTAGCATGGTAACCAGTCCGGCACTGGGAATACTGGCGGCCCCGACACTGGCCAGGGTGGCAGTCAGACTGGGGAGTTGAATAAAAAAAAAGGAAAGCAACATTGTCAATTTTGAATTTTGAATTTTGAGTGCTCTGATACGAACACAGCGGTCCTGTCACAACTTTACATTGCCGAGCAACTTTTGTGAGACGCTGCACTTGAACACACCATGAAGAATGCGGGAAGAAGGCGTGTGTGTGTCAGTGTGCGTGAGAGGAAATGATTATGGCCCGCAGTGTAACACACACACAATGCTACAGACGAACAAACAAACAAACCAGAAGTAATTTGTGTTCGTCAAATCTGTTTCAGAAGAAGACATGCTTTATTAAACCCTGAGGGGAATTCTTTTTTCTTTTCTTTTCTTTTCTTTTCTTTTCTTTTCTTTTCTTTTCACACACACACACACACACACACACACACACACACACACACACACACACACACACACACACACACACACACACACACACACACACACACACACACACACACACACACACACACATATATATCATTACATACTTGGATAATAAAAGGAGAATAAGTTTGATAAAAGCTAAAAGAAACCAGACTCAATGGTGGAAATCCCGGATTGTCCAACTGCTTCTCACCAACTGCCTTCGGTGCTGATTTAACTTTCTTAGTCAGCCGAATCTCTGCCAATAAACGCAATTAGTCCAATTAGCTTGGCATTGTCCGGGCCCTAAAGGGCTCAGATAGCGCTTGGCGTTAGTTTAAAGATTAATCTGCCAGCTGATTTATGTGACATTGTAACATTTTTCCAACCTCCGTCTGAAAATTCCCCATTATTTGTTACGATAATAAATCAACAACTACTAATGCAGAGTTTAATCTGACAGCAATCTGAAACACATGACATCTGGAAGCAGTATGCAGCAAGCGAGAGCTCAAATTGTTTAAATTTGCTTTGCAAAATGTAATCCCTTCATACATCACTGTGTTATTGCACTGGTAACAAAAAGAGGGCGGCGCTAAGTACAAAGGAACGCATTTTTAGGCAAATCAAAATATTACAATTAAGTTTCATGAACTGAAAACATACTGTGAAAGAGTTAAAGTTGGAAGACGAAAACATGGAAAACACGGTGGCAGCGACCTGTCAATCACCTTGTAGCCCCGCCCTAAAGCGTCCCCTGCTTTATGGTCTGTTTGACTCTAAATGACCATAATTTACTAAATGAACATCATGCTGTATTGAAGAAGACTTGAAACTAGAGATTGAGACATAAACTCATGTTTACAATGTTTACTGAAGGAATACATCAAGAGAGAAGTAGAGTCATTTATATAGACTTCTATACAACCAGAGGAGTCGCCCCCTGATGGTCTGTAGAGAGAATGCAGCTTTAACACATGAAGCATTGACTTCTATACAACCAGAGGAGTCACCCCATGGTGGTCAGGAGAGAATGCAGCTTTAACACATGAAGCATTGACTTCTATACAACCAGAGGAGTCGCCCCCTGGTGGTCAGTCAAGAGAATACAAGTTTAAGGCACTTAATGTACTATATGAGGTGTTCAATGTCTGCAGCCAACATCTACTTTTGTAAAGCGTGATACAAACCTGGTAGTTACATGTGAATTATTTCACCGCATCCGTACGTGCAACGCTCGCATGAAAGAAGTATTTTACAAACAAAACCGAATCTCTTGATGTTCCCAGACTGCTTTTAAGTTTTCAGACTTAAATCTTTACCACTCAGTGGAATGCTGCTTGTCATGACATGTTTGCAATTAGAGTTATTATTAGTTCATGTTGGTCCCAGATGTGACTGCAGGCCCGTTGCTCTGCGTTACACGTCAGTCCTCCGCAGCGCTAATTAGCACCCCGCTGTGCCTGGGACGTTAAACTGGACAGTCACAATATTTACACCCCACATGTGGATCTTATCCTCCAACAACTCCACCGCAGATGACATAACAGACCTTTTGAAAATTTAGATTTTTGGAATTTGGTGGTGAAAACGGCTTGTTGGTGAAAGACTGAGAATAAACAACTTCAAAGTGCTGAGTATTCGTTTGTGTCCCGCGGCCGCGACAAGCTGAGTCGGATCCAAGCGGGTTGGTTCCAATCAGACGCGAATGTTTAGCTGCAACCTCAGAAATGGGAAAATCGCACTTCCTCCTTAAAGATGTCGCTCCTACACATTGAGACATTAAAGCACACGGCCTCAAACTGATGTAAGACACATGAAAATGTGAAGGAATTTTGTTTTTCTCTGCATCACAGGAACGTTGTCATGCAACAGCCTGTGGATTCCTAAAAGTTGCATTCAGTTGAAACTATTTGAACGGTTTAAAACGGCTTTTAATGTTTGCAACAGCCAATCAGAATGCTGATATCATGTCATGTGACTTTCAGTCGGGTACTAACGAGACATCTTGTTCCCTCGTAATCAGCTGATGCTGAAAACAATGATGGACAACAAATAGCTTGTTAAATGGAAGTTTTGTGAAGCTTGAGTCACGTTTAAAATGTTAATATTAAAGGGGAAAGTGATATTTACACTCAAGTTTTGTGATTTTTGTCTTTTTTATCTTATTATAATGTATGTGAAGGAACTCTGGATGTTTTGTATTGACAATGTTGTTGTGGACTGGCGAACAAAGGGGACCCACATGAGTTTCCTAATCTAAAAAGAACGTTAAAAAGTGTGATTCAATCCATAACAAGTAAAATAATCGGCTGCATAAACATTTGATTGTATTTGAAATGTCTCCAAATCAAAATGAAGACAGAAAACATCATTACAGCCGCCATGTGGCTCACCTGACGGTGATGATCTGCCCGGTGTCCAGGGCGATGTCGTTCATCTGGGCGATAAAGATGGCCGCCACGGCCTCGTACAGCGCCGTGCCGTCCATGTTGATGGTGGCTCCGATGGGCAGCACGAAACGAGTCACGCGCTTATCGATCTTCAGATTCTCCTCCAGGCAGCGGAAGGTGACGGGCAACGTTCCTGCACTGAGAGAAGAAGAAGAAGAAGAAGAAGAAGAAGAAGAAGAAGAAGAAGAAGAAGAAGAAGAAGAAGAAGAAGAAGAAGAAGAAGAAGAAGAAGAAGAAGAAGAAGAAGAAGAAGGCCCCACAAGATGGCGAGTTAGGGAGGAAGAAGAAGAAGAGAAAAGGTGCTGCAGGATATAAAATAGGTAGACAGGTGGTGGAAGACACGAGTGCAGAGGTGAGGAGGGAGGTCAGGGGGTGAAGTCAGGGTAGAGAAACAAAAAAAAATTGGAAATTTGAGTCGGCCGACAGCCTCCTGACAGCTGGTGTCGGGCCACTGCTGCAATCCTCCAACATGTGAATTAAAGGAATTTGATTCCGGGCCCTGCTAAGCTCGGGTCGTAATATAATTAGAGAAAATGTTGATAGGATTACCCATTTTCACTAAAGCCTCAGCAATGTGCCAAAATGACAGTTGGTTTTCAGCGGCGATGCCGCGCCGCGCCGGCCCGGCCCGGGATGCGGCGAGGCCAGAGTGGCTGCTGGTGACGCCTAATCCCAGAAGGCTTAGAGACCTTTACAACGCGGGATCTGTCCGACATGGACTTGTCCATGATAGCCCGCGCTTACACACATTTCGGCTTCCGCCGTCCTGATTCGTCTGCGTGAGCTAAAACTCTTCAACCCTCAGATTATTAACCCCCAGATAGCTGAAAGCGAGCAGCAGGCTACGCCGATCAATCACAGCGGCCACCGCAGCTGCTCGAAGGGATAGATGTTGAGAGAAGGAACATGTGACACACACGTGTTAACACGTGCACAAACAGAGAACACACACACATACACACACAGACAAACACACACTTCCTGCAGGCTGTGCTACCTGCTCGCGGTGCCCAGAGCCGTGATCCAGGCCTGAAAGATCCCCTTGTAGAAAATGAAAGGGCTTTTTCTGGTGATAGCGAAGTAAATGGCGGGAAGGATCAGGCCGCCGTGGATCACCAGGCCCACGATGACGGTCACCATGTACATGCCCAGCTGCCTGGCCACCACCTCCAGGTTCCCGATGGCCGCGATCTTCCCCGCGATCAGGGAGGCGATGCCGATGGGAGAGTACCTGAGAGCAGAGGGAGGGAGGGAGGAGGACACATCAGAGCTGAAGATGTCATCTGGAAGCATTTATCAGTTTCAGACTAGATTTGTTATGATATTACGCTAAATGTCTTCATTGTCTGTCAAAGGAAGACTTTTCTCCTCGAGAGGACGAGACACATTCTTGGATCTCTGGTTTCCAGCTTGCAGTTGTTCTCCTGCATGAATGAAGGCCGCTGTGTTGAAGCCTGAATCGAGTCGGTGTTCCCCTCTTTTCTTTAAGCCTCCTCCTCCTGGTCCGAGTCAAAGCGGTCGGCCTTTGCTCCCTCTCCGGGTCAGCTGCGTGCCGCCTGGCATCCACCGGCAGCTGCTTTGGTGGAGCATGCCGCGTGTGTGGGTTTGATGGATGTGTTCCCCGTGTGATACGTGTTTTTGTATACACTGGGCTCCGGGGCTTGGCGAGCTCCGTGGGCCCGTGAGTAATCTGTTTATACTGAGAGAGCGATACGAACAAGGACTCGATTCCTTTTGGCGTCCAGCTGCACATGTAGATGTCCTCGGAGGAGCTGCAACACAAGCATCCTGCTGTTTCTCTTCCAGACGCCTACCCGAAACCTCCCCCCCCCGCTCTGAGTGCCACTACTCTGTCTTCCAGCCGGAGTCCTGCAGAGCGTCAAGCCGCCGCTCTCTAAAAGACATGCTCTCACATGCATCGTTCCACGTCCGCCGTCCCGCCCATCTGCTTTCTGCCAAGCGGCTCCTCTGCCGGCGGTGGATCCATTACATGTTTGGAGATCTTCCACCCCCGACTCCCCCTGGGAGTCCGCAACGCTGTTCCCCGACTCCTTGCTACTCCCCGGCATACCACAGACTCCAGCATGTGCCAGGGAAACCCTCTCTCTCTCTCTCTTTCCCTCTCTTTCCATCTGTCCGTGTCCCTCACTAACACTCTTTCTCCCTCTCTTCCTCTTCCTCTCCCTCTTCGCCGTCGTTCCCACAACACGCCGTCCTCGCCTTATCCATCACTGTCACTGTGCCTCTGTGTGTGGTTTCCTCCAGAATGCCAAAGCAAAAAAAAACAGACACACATGTTGCGCACGCTTTGCAGATGCACACACACACACACACACACACACACGGCGGGTGGGGAGCAAAAAAAACCAAAAGACACTGACCACATGATCATGGACACCATCGTCATGATGATCTCGTTGAGGATGTTGAAGAAGTCGCACATGACCTTCCCCCGCTCGCCCATCCTGCTCATGCAGATCCCGAAGGCGATGAAGAAGCCGATGAGGCCTGGAGGAGAGACACGGAGCAGCGCGTTGAGGAAAAGCACCGGCCGTCGAGGAAAGAGAATCGGCCTCCGCCGCCGCTCACTCACCGAGGACGTTCATGCCCCATTTGTACTCCAGTTTCTTCCGGCTCACGATGATGGGCTCGGTTTGGTTCGGGGCGGCGACCGGCACCGTTTTCAGCACCGTCTGGACCTGGAGGGAGGCGTTTCAGATCCATAATCATGGGGGAAAAGGTTATGTACACAGTTATCAAACAGAATGTTCTGCAACAGAAGAACTTTGGGTAGAGAACAAGCATGAAACAGGAAACGTGGTACAGGTGGAATGAGTTTTCACGGTGCTTATTGTTCATGAGAATATTAAAGAGCGGTTTGTGGAAACAGTAACTTCCAACATAACATGCAACCATAATTGCGTGTGTGTGTGTGTGTGTGTGTGTGTGTGTGTGTGTGTGTGTGTGTGTGTGTTTAAATTATGATTCGTGAGAAGTAAAATGTAAAATCTGGAGAAAGTATAAATCCCCCTCAGCAGAGAATGAGAATTTTCTTTGAATTATGCGTGAAAGAAAAAACGTTTGGAGAAGGAATTATGTACATTAAAAAAAAAACATTAAGTAGATTGTTAAGTGATTGTTTGATTTAATTGTTAAAGCTGTTTAGTTGTGTTTGTGTGGCTATGATGTGTAGAAGAAGAATAAATAGCCAACGCTTATCCCATGATAACAATTCAAGTGCGTGAGGCGGCGGACTCAGATTAGTGTTTAATGAAAAGGCCCAACAGGGAACGAGAGACTCTCACGTGAAGAACAACTAAAAGAAAAGAAAAGAAAAGAGGGACACGCGGGTTAAAAGGGGAAGGACGATTCCTTCCTGCAAAAGCAATTATGCCTTTTTTATGACTTCAATGAATTCCCCGGTGAGAACAAACAAAAGAAGCAGTAAAACAGAGATGCAGAAAGGAGAGAGAGAGAGAGAGAAGTAAGCTGGTGCTCTCTGTTCACCAGCAGATGCCCGATGTGGTAAATAAAGACGTGGCGTTGCAGATGTAAAGAGATTAGCAGAAGGGTTGACCCTCACCCGGCCCGACACAGACGACTACTTCTAATCATTCAGACCCTCACGCATGGAGAAAAAAAAACAGGATTTGGACAGAAGAAGTCACGTCGTGATTGAGACTCGGATTATCGTTTAAAAATGATCAGCTTGGACAAACAGAAGTCTGCAGTCCGTTACTGTAACTGACGGATTCAGAAGTGTCTGATTTCTCGGCCGGTGTTTCGCCTTTTGCAGGTTTTAATTAATTAATGATTGTTTTTTATTATTTAATGTCCGTCTCAATTTCCCAGAGCCTGAAGTCATATCTTTTTTTGTGTGCTTCTTTTGTCTAAACAGCAGTGATTTAAACTGCAATCCTATAACAATTTAAAAGGAGCATTAAATAATAATAATAATTTTATAATAATAATTTTATTTATAAAGCACATTTCCCAGACAAAAGCGGTCACAAAGTGCTGTACAGTTTAAAAAACACAGTAAAAACACATTAAAAGATGGAGTAAAAAACACAATAAAACAAGTAGTAAAAAATAAATAAGTAAAAACAGATAAAAAGCTGGTCATTTCAGGTGTTTAAAACAAACTCCAGCCTAAACAGGCAGGTCTTTAGTTGTTTTTTAAAAGACAGTTTTTTAAATGAGAGGAGCTTTGCTTTTTTTTTTAGCTTTAATCAAAACTTCCTTCTTATTTTTTACTGGACAATTACACATTAAAGGTCACACTTGTGTAACATGAACACACTTGTACACACATGTACAGGACTTTGTTTGGAGGACAACCCGATTCTCCAGAGAACAACCGGCCGTTAACAACTCTTTCATTCATGCAGTTAATACTTTGTGCTCTGTTTATTTTATTCAGGTTCACATTAAAAAAAAGGTCTTTCCAATATTTAACGCCACTTTAAAATATTTGAATTTGGATGACCTTTGTTGACAAATCAATGTCAACTCAAGGTTAATTTTGTGGTTGTAGTGGAGCTTCACGTCAGTAGTTTCCAACCTTTTTAGCTTGTGAATCATTAACACATCTACTTGCAACCCTCCATCACAAGGTCTTTGAGATGGGAGCACCTTCGACAACAATAGATCATTTTCTCTAATTTGACACTAGAGTGATTCCTAAACAAAGATCTGAGAAAAGTCTGAATGATAAAACATTACATTATGTTGCAGACTTTCCTATATTCATCTCACGTTCCCCCTGTGATGCTTGAATTTACATTTTTCTGGCCACGAGAGTCAAGTTCGGCTTAAAAGATGAGCTCCGAAGTTCCTTCCTGACCTTCCTCTGCTGACGAGGATCATGTGATCTGATCAAAAGCTCCAGAAAAGCTACTAAACAGACCTTGAGGTGTGATTCTTTCATCAACCGCTGAATAAACTTTGAACCTATGGATTGGATGATACTTATTTTTAGCTTTTTGCATCATACTGGATACAAAAACAATATAAACAGCTTCTCTAAAAAATACATAAAACATTTCAATCATGCTGGATCAGTAATGGCCAACGTTACATTTGTATTTTGATGCCCTGAAGCGACCAATGTAACGGCTACCTGTTGGAAGCAGGACTGCACCAGGTTCTCCGGGAACAGGTTCCTCAGCAGGTCCAGGAAGGCGTCCAGGCTGTTGACCTCCTGGTTCTTCGGGGCCGAGGTCGACGACTCTCCCCTCAGCTTGGGGTTCCCCGGGTGGATCCCGATCACCAGGATGACCCCGAGGACGGCGGCGATGACAGTGGTGGTCATGTAGTACACCATGGCTCTGCTGCCCATCCGGCCGCTGGAGCGGGCGTCCAGCCCGGCCAGCCCTGAAGAGACCGACGGCCATCAGTGTCACCGTGCACACAGCACTCGTAACCTTTTGGACACGGAGGGCAGGCAGCGCCCCCGCGCCTATTATCGGACAAAACAATTATAATCCTTTTTGTTTGAACGTTTCCTTAATTATCTCCGGAACCACACCAAGATACATATGGTGTCCTAATATGTCAAAGCTTTGTTTTGCAGTGCTTTTTGTTGCATATTCAGATTATTTAGGTCCTAATCTTTCCAAAAAGGTGTCTTATTAGTACGTGGGATGTCGCCGACCGCTCCAAAAGACATTTTTGGGAAATCTTGCTTAGATCATGCTGGATATTCATAGTAATGATCAAAATATATTATAAAAGTGATTTCTTTTGAAAATATAAAAATATTTTCACAAATAAATTCTGAAAAAAATAGTATTATAACTCATTTGGGGTTCATACGACTACTTGAACTACTTGAACATGAAACAAATATATATACAGACCCATATATGGGTCTCAGGGTTTAAAAGGTTAATACGCTCCAGAATGTTCACTTGTAATACACTTATTTATGCATTAACATAATCTATTCAGGATGCCTCCTCGGGACCCCCAGAACGAGTAAGAGAATGTTGCACCAGGAAGAGGAAGAAGTCTGGGTCGGCCAGCAGTACAATCTTACTCTTAAAATGCTAATATATGAATGTTAGCTTATGCACAGTTAGTATGGTATATGTTAGCATAACGTAGCGTGTTAGCATTACTCTCAAAAGCACAACTGAGGCTCACATGAATTTAGTCCATGTCTGGTTCCTTGTTTCAAAGAAGAAAAACGTTGAATAAACGTTCGATACGTTTTGGATTTACTGCCGGCTGCACAAGATTGCTCTTAAAATGCTGTTATACTATTATTATTATAACATTATTTTAGTTTGATATCATGTTCAGTTAGTGTTAGAATATGTGAGGACATAAGCGCTCTCAGAGAAACGTTACCTGTGATGAGGCTGGAGATGATCAGAGGCAGGATGAGCATCTTCAGCATCCTCATCAGGATTTCTCCAGGGAAGGAAATCAGAGTGAGAGCGGAGTAGTCCTTCACCGTCATGTAGCGCAGCAGCATCCCGAACAACACCCCCATGACCACACCTGAGGGGGGAGGAGGGGAGAGGAGAGGGGGAGGAGGAGAAAGAAGGCAGGGAGAGGAGAGGAGGGGAGGAGGGGAGGGATGAAAGTGGAGGAAAGGAGGAAAGGAGAGGAAAGGGGAGGCAAGTAGAGGATAGGAGAGGAATAATTGAGGGTTAGGAGAGGAGAGGAAAGGGAGGTGAGGAAAGAAGAGGAGAAAAGGAGAGGATGGGAGAGGAAAGGGGAGGAGGAGAGGAGAGGGAAAGAGAGGAGGCAAGTAGAGGAAAGGGAAAGGGAAGGGAGAGGAGAGGAGGCAAGTAGAGGATAGGAGAGGAGTAATTGAGGGTAAGGAGAGGAGAGGAAAGGGAGGCGAGGAAAGAAGAAGAGAAAAGGATAGGATGGGAGAGGAAAGGGAGAAGGGGGAGGAGGAGAGGAGAGGAACAGGGAGGAAAGGAAAGGAAAGGAAAGGAAAGGAAAGGAAAGGAAAGGAAAGGAAAAGAAAGGAAGGGAAAGGGATGGGGAGGAAGGGAGAAAAAAGGAGAGGAGAGAAGGAAAGGAGATAGAGTAAGGGGAGAGTTTAAATAGCAGATACTGTGTGTACTTTAACTGCAAAGAAAATGAAAATTAGTACAAAATCAGCCAAATATGAGAAACATCTAAACCTCTGTACTGTTATTAACCTCATGCTGATAGACTCTAGTGTCTAGTTTTTTTTGTTGAGGACTCTTCTTCTACTTCTCTTCCCTCGTAAAAGAAAAGCCGTCTCACATCCTACATGTAGGACCTCTGACTAATGACAGCCGCCCACTGTAATGTAAACGGCTTTAATTCCAGGAGACAAACGATGGACAAAAATAACACACTCCTCTACTTTTGCAGATGCATTTTTTTCTTCTTCTTCTTTGACTCTACAGAAACACAGCAAAGTGTTTACAGAGGCGGACTAAAGACAACACAAGCCAGAGACGTCTGGTGGGAACGCGATCACAGAGCCTGTGCATCGAGTGTGCGTGTTAATATTTCCTGCTGCACAAAAGCCTATTTTTTTTGTAAACAATAAAACTGACCGCAAAGGGAATGCCATTTGGGACGTTAAAGGAGGTTAAACAAAAGCTTTTTCTTTTTAAACAACCACAATAGAGCTTTGACGAGCTGATGGGAACGTGTAGCTGGGAGTTTCCCAGTGCGTGCATAGCATACCCAGCACGGTGAGTCCCAGCAGCAGGTTGTGGGTGTTGCGGCTGCAGTGGCCTGCATCTTTATACACGATGTCCGTGTCGTCATCTCGCTGGCTTTCCTCTTTCTCCTTCTCCTTCTTTTTCGCGTGGGACTGGTTGGCTGTCGACTGGTTTGTCATCCTGCCTATGGAGACGGTGGGAAAGAGATGGAGTTAAACTGCTGCTGCTGGGGGGGGAAGAAAGAAAAAAGCACACAAAACGAACACGCCTCAACATCCTTCAGCACACGTTGGCCCGCACAGCATTCAGTGTTGGTTAAAGATGTGCTCTTAAACTGATGGGAAGACCCTGGGTTGTTCATGTTGTTGCTCTTAAAAAGGGTGTTGATGGACAACCAGCAACAGGAATGTCCTTTGAGCTCTTGGTTTGGGTTCATTAGGGGAGTAAAAGACGCTCGACTGCAGGCGACCCAGACACAGCAGGCGATGCTAAACAGGACGCAAAGAAACAACTCAGGAGGCGCAATCGTCTCTCTGGAACGGGAAACTGACAGAAGGTTAACGCCACACAATGTGGAGTCGCTGATACTGCAGAGATATAGAGTTACTGGTTGAAACAAGACGAAGAGCCTGCAGCCATGCTAGCTGCTGCGTGCAGGTTGTGCTTCAACACGCTCACATGCTAACAGGCCGATGTCCAGCAGGTATAACGTTCACCAACTTCTTAGTTTTTCGCGCGTTAGCATGCTAAGCTCAAAGTTCGACTGAATTTGGAGGTATTTTTGCAAATGATATTTGCAAAAATTAGGACATGACGATGAAAGATCCTGCGGTGAACGAGACTGTTTGTAAGAGATGAACATCAAACTGTTGATGAGACATTTCTCAAAACCACACACGTCATATGCATGGTGATGCTAAAAGGATTCGTCGTCTCAGAATTATATATTTAGCTTTCTCGGAGGCTGGATTCACACACACACACGCACACACACACACACACACACACCTGGTCAGGCTTCCAGTAATGTGTTTGAGTCTGGGGAGGCCAGAGCACGGACCAATCAGCATCCTGTGAGGAGAGACCGGGTATCTACAGGTGTGTACGTTTGTTAAAACAACAATGGCGGCTCCTGAAGAAGTTACAGCATCAGTTATATCAGAGCTGGAGAGTGTTTATTCATTGAAAGAAGAACAAAGAACGACACTGAAGGGTTTTCTCAATGGAAAATATGTTTTCACTATTCTCCCAACTGACTTCAATAAGGGTTTGATTGACAGATGGTTCATGCAATCACCTGCCAAGTATTTTTTCTCAAATGATGGCTTCTCAGACGCTGCTGTGTAACAAACCATCTGGCGGCTCGGATGAACCATAAATATCTTGATAAGACAATGTTCTGCAAATCCAACTTGTAGATATATTTCACTGGATAAGTGAAGCTTTTGCTGGAGGGCGCTAGACGAAAGGTCAAGGGATCACCAAAATCACTAGGATTCATCCTCTTGGCAACGTGCACATGTATATCCAATTTCATTGCAATCCATCCAATAGTTGTTGAGATATTCCACTAAACACCAAACACCTATGGTGAGACTATGACAATATTTTTTGAAAGATTCATCCTCTGGAGATCGTGAATGTTTGCAGAAAAGGTCACGGCTTTCCATCCGATAGCGGTTGAGATATTCCACGAAACACCAAAAATGTGTGGTGAGATTAGATGAAAAATCAGGGAATCGCCAACGTTTAAAAGATTCATCCTCTGGGGATCATGAATGTGTGCAGAAGAGGTCACGGTTTTGCATCCAATAGCGGTTGAGATACTTCAGTCTGGGCGGTTCAGCCAACACTGACATGCTTGAAGCAACAGAATTGCTGAAAAGGATAATCTGGCATTGATGAAATCCAAGCATTACATCTGTCCGAACACAATTCAGCAGCATACACAATCAGAAAGGATGCAGCTAAATACCGAAAAAGGGATATAACACGATATCAACGCGATTCTTCTACTTTTGGAAGTCCACATCGATCATTTTTAAAGCCAGCTCCAATAAACACCCAACAACTGTCACTAATCATCCGTCAAAGTCTATCTCAGCTCCCGTGTGTCAACACAGGATTGCTGTGTGGAGGCAATCAAATATTGCTCCGAGGCAAAGTCATGCACCTTCGACACAAAAGCAAGAGTCAACCGGTAAGAATGTGGCTTCTCAACGGAGACCCCACCGCCAACATCTCCAAACATTAATCCTATATAAACACATCTTGAGAGCGGCGCAGCCAAAAGTATGAATGTCACATTTACAAACAGTCTGACTCAGTGAGACAATCGCAATCAGACATGATTATAATCCATCAACTGAACAAATAGCATTTTTTTGCAGCGGTGGGGATACAGTTGCAACAAAAAAAAAAGATTTTAAAAAGTACATTAGACAAGGAGGGGAGGGGGCGGAAATAAATGTTACCTACTAGTTGTTCTGCTCTCACGCTTTCACCTCCATGTCTCTGGCCCCCTTTCTAGTCGCCTGCAACCGTCACTGGGCACAAAGACGGATTGCCGGCGTGATCTGAAATTGTATATTTTGGTGGGCGGGGAATGTCCGCTAGGTTTCAATTGCAAAGATATAATCCTTGGTGAGCGGAGCGCAGAGGAGAGGAGGGGGGAGGATGTTCCACTGGTACGGTCTTCAACAAATCCTCTTTTCCAATCCTTATGTCATTCTCAGCTCCAACGTCGTTTGATGACATCAGTCGACCGCATTCGGAGATGTAGCTGTCTAATAAGGGACGGGATGGGGGGAACGCCGGGACCCAGCTGGTCCCGGCGTTCATACTGGACCAGCTGGGAAGGTTTTCTTTGTTTTCTTTTAATCATCATTCACAACTCAAGGTTTGGTGATTTTAAAAAATCGCTTCATTTTCGCTATAAGCTGATACGGTTAAAATGAGATCCTGACAAAACCTGGTGGATAAAAACTCAAAAATGAGGTCGTCAAGGCGGGATAAAGGCTTCTGGAGATTCTGTTTCAACATGTATGGAGAAAAGGTCCCAAACTAACCAGTATACTGTCCATGTAGGACTGGGTATCATTTAAAAATGGAAAAGCCAGTACCCTAAAATGGTACCAATACCAAAAGAGTACTAAACGGCACCACACTGTACAGCGTTCATATAGAGATTGCCTTCCACTGATCCAAGGGATCGGGACCTTGCTGCTGCAGAAGTGTACCGACCAAAAATGGGGACCCTTTTATATCAAGGTACAAATCAAGAAAAAAACATGGTATAAATCCCCCCCAAAACTCCATGTACAACCTCTAAACACAACTCAAACAATAAGGGGTTAGGGTGAGGGCTTAAAGGGCTACAACGGTTGTGCTCGCTGTTTGCGCTGTTGCCGCTCTGCGCGCTGTTCGCACCGTTAGCTCCTAGCACCGTTAGCTGCTAGCACCGTTAGCTTCTAGCTGCCGGCTCAGACGTCTCCGTGTCCAGAGCCGTGTGCAGGCAGGCGATCTTGGCTGCACAGGGACAATCACACGTTGCATTAAGTCAAATACCTTTTGCGGTGATTGGCCACAAGCAAAACCCATGCATTTTCTAGATCCGAGAACAAAACAGAACAATCGTAAGTATCGATCGATTGCAGATGTTCCCGTGGCACTTGGTGCTGGGTTATTACGGTATCGAGACAAGACACCCGGCCCTGTGTACACGTACAAAGCAACTTAAGTCCCGGTCACACGAGACGGAGGAAGAATAAGGATGATTAAAACCTTTGTTCCGTTCCCAGATGGAGGCCCTGAAATAATGATGCAACAGCATGTGTCCTGCGAGGAGGGCGGTGCCGAGGAGCGTAAGCTGCAAGGACACACACTCCAGGACCTGAACCTGCTCTGCAAATCTGTCTTCCTTCCCCAACAGACAGATTATTTTTCCTGCTCCAGGAAATGTCAAGAGCCGCCTTTCGAGACGAAGCGTAGCTGGCCTCGAGGAACCCGGCTCCGACTGGGCCGTCCCGGTGGCAATTACGACTGAAACAGAAACTATTTACAGCCTCGTTGGGTTCAATTCCCCTCCTACATTTCTAATGTCTCGCTTGAAAAGTACAGTTTATTGAGGCACAGGAAACAGATGCCGGCCAGAGAATCAGAGCAGGAACGACCGGTTGCAGAGACGACTGTTACATCACATTACTGTCGAGCATCCCTAACAAAACACAGCGACTGAAGTCAGCGGGTTCAGACTGTTTGGTCCGGCGGCTTACAGTAAATCCTGGATTTCGCAGCAACATGACACAGGTATTACTACTCTGCCAGGTAGGCTGTGGCCCAGGAGGCATTCTCCCTTTGAAGGGGAAGCCTCAGAGCGGGAGCTTTGGGAAACACATGTTAGTGATGAGAGCTGGAGGCAGTGGGGGGGACTTCAAAGTGAGTCCGGCTCAGAAACGAGGAAGCAACTCCTGCTGGTTTTCAAGCCCTCCTTGGGCCAGACGCAGAGAGAGAAGTCTCCCACAGGGACTCTCTCTAAGTGAAGCAGACTGGATAAACATCAGAGGTCCTCAATGTAAACCTCTCTCAGGCCAGCAGACGTGTGACGGCGACCTATAAGGTGCGTGATCACCGTCACAATCAGCCGTGTGCTCACGACACGGCTTCTTAATCGACGTGGTTTTCCCCCGGGACGGCCGAGGGCAGAACGAGTTAATCTCCCAGAAGAAGAAGAAGCAGAAGAAGAAGAACAAGTAGCAGGAGAAGAAGAAGAAGAAGAAGAAGAAGAAGAAGAAGAAGAAGCAGAAGAAGCAGAAGAAGAAGAAGAAGAAGAAGAAGAAGAAGAAGAAGAAGAAGAAGAAGCAGAAGAAGAAGCAGAAGAAGCAGAACAAGTAGCAGAACAAGTAGCAGAACAAGAAGAAGCAGAAGAAGCAGAAGCAGAAGAAGAAGAAGAAGAAGAAGAAGAAGAAGCAGAAGAAGCAGAAGAAGAAGAAGAAGAAGAAGAAGAAGAAGCAGAAGAAGAAGCAGAAGAAGCAGAAGAAGAAGCAGAACAAGTAGCAGAACAAGAAGAAGCAGAAGAAGCAGAAGAAGCAGAAGCAGAAGAAGAAGAAGAAGAAGAAGAAGAAGAAGAAGAAGAAGAAGAAGAAGAAGAAGAACAAGTAGCAGAACAAGAAGAAGCAGAAGAAGAAGAAGAAGAAGAAGAAGAAGAAGAAGAAGAAGAAGAAGAGCGGGTTCTTTGATTACAAGCTGCTGGAGATGAAGGTGCACATACCATCAGAGGACACAAAGCTCTACCTCGCTGCTCCAACAGCCGGCTGATAAAGGCTTGTCAGTATTAACCACACACACACACACACACACACACACACACACACACACACACACACACACACACACACACACACACACACACACACACACACACACACACACACACACACACACACACACACACATCCTCATTTACACATTAATGATCCAACCAGGTCACCAGCCAATCGCTGACGTTGATTCAGGAGATCAAACAGATGCACGTTGGCTAAACACATAAACATACACTTACCGCCTCCAGCCCCGCCAGCCTGCCTCTGATCTGACCCTCGATACGACAGGAAGTGCATACGCTACTTATTTAGCTGATACTATGAGCCGATACAGTTATTAATATACATCTGTGGTCTGTTGTGCCTTCAACGTTGGATCTGGTTTGAACTATTCATTGCGTGCGTCAGGATTATAAATCTAGCTTTATACCAAATCATGGAATTACTTTAACGATCGATCCATCGTCTCAGTCATTTTTCTTGTGGGAAACAATAAAAAAAACAATATTTGTTTTCAGCTTTTCCCGTGAAGTGATTTGCTGAATCATAAACTGAATATCTTTGGGTTTTGAACTTTTTGGGTTGAACAAAACAAGACATTTGAAGACGTCACTTTGGGCTACGGGGAGTTATGGCCGGCACTTTTTACACTAAATGATGAATTGGGGAAATTATTGTTGGTGGCCTAAATGCAATGTTTTTTTTCTTCTAAAGTTTAACAGTTTAACATTATCAGTGAACATGGAATGTGTGTATTTATATAGTATATTAGATTATTATATTATTATTATTGTTATATTATATCATAGTATATTTAGTTTCATTAACTTAATGGCAAAAACCAACAGAGTGGTTTCCCATCATATGCTTCCAATGATAAAAATAAAAATGACCAAAACAGTAAAGACTTTACCAAATAGATTTTACCTGGAGATTATTAAACATTCTTCATATTTACTCTGAACTGCTCATCTTTAAATCTCCACGTTGTATTGAAGTGTATCGTCTAAAAGGCGTCCGTATGTGTTTGTGATGTATTTGTACGTGTGTGTGTGTGTGTGTGTGTGTGTGTGTGTGTGTGTGTGTGTGTGTCTCAAAGGATTATTTTCAAGGGTTGATTGTTTGGTGTGAGCTTTGCAAAGGGATGGAGATATAATCCCTCCTGGTTCTGCAGAGCGAGATGAGGATGGTCACTGCAGCACAACACACTCCTCACACACACACACACACACACACACACACACACACACACACACACACACACACACACCACACACACACCACACACACACACACACACACACACACAGCTGCAGTTGCATGACACCGACGAGGGAATACATACTTGTTTTACATCCAAAACATTGTTCCAATTAGTGTATATTATGCAATCAGCGTTTACTTTCTCCATCTTTTGCAATACTTATTGTACATTGAGCAACATGCTGCTGTCTCAGGTTCTGTGTGTGTGTGTGTGTGTGTGTGTGTGTGTGTGGTTTACATGGTTGGGTTCCTTGCAGATCTAGAAAAACAAATCTTTCTTGTTTTATTTATTAAAAAGACCAATAAACATTAATTTAGCCTTTGAGTTTGGTCTCTTTTGTTTCAGTTTTTGCTCTTAAATATGACATTTTAAGTAAATTTATGTCTTTAATAACACACTTGTCTTCACATACCCTTCATTGTTTGTCTGTTTATCATATTTTATTGTACATTTTCTATTTTTTTAATTACATCTTGTACTATTGCACTTTATTATCACTGTGTAACATACAAGGAACAACTATGATAAAAGGGAAATTAGTGAATCTAGTTTAACACATTTCCTATATAAATATCAGTAAGGTCACAGAAACACTAACTCTCTCTCTCTCTCTCTCACACACACACACACACACACACACACACACACACACACACACACACTCACACACACAGTTCAAAGCATCTGATTCCTCTGACATATTCACAACTCCCATGAAACACGCGTGTGGCCCCGGGAGGTTAAACGGTGCGCATTAACCCTCTCAGTGAAGGTCAGTGAAGGTCACATGGACGTCTCCGTCTCCATCGCCGGCTGGATGGACGCGACCACACGGGGGTCAATGCGTGTCCTCACTTAGCGTGTTTTTTTTTACGCCTTACAAAAACAGATCACATGACCAGGTTTTGTTTCCGGACAACAGCTTCATGCAAACAGACGTCACAACCGGAGCCGTATAGCTCTTCAATGTGAACAGTTTCCGTTTGTGTTGTCTGACGGTGCATTTATCTCGCTCTGCTCTGGATTACGTGTCCCGCTGGTTGTTATTGGCTCTTTGCAGCCTTCAGTATATCATCATCATAATTGATTGAAAACAAACTTCAATGTGACATCTTTAAATGTCCTTTTCTGTCTGATCGACGGTCCAAAACCCCAAAGTGTTTATTTAGCAACGACATTAAAACCAGCAGCTCAAAAGATGAACGATCAATTGTTATATTGGGTTACTTTCATATTAAATAAAGATACTTCTATTTGACATTTGAGCATAAAGAGTTGTGGACACGTGTGGGAACACATTTGGAGAACGTCAGCGCTTGAGTCCAAAATATAGAGTGAGTGAGTGTGTGTGTGTGTGTGTGTGTGTGTGTGTTTGTGTGTGTGTGTGTGTGTGTGATTGTCAGTATTTGAGATTGGAGGGATTGGAGTTTCCTAATCTGTTTTTGCACTATATGTTATATGTCTTTGAACTATGTTTATATGTCTTTGCACTATGTTTATATGTTATATGTTGTCTATTTTTTACTTTTTTTTTTTTTTTTTTTTTAATGTGCACTATTCACTTATGTTTCTGCACTATGTTTATATGTTGTTTATATGTTATATGTTGTCTAGTTTAGATGTTGTTTATATGTTATATGTTGTCTATTTTTTACTTTTTTAAATGTTGCACTATTCACTTTTTTTTCAGACAGTAGAGAAACATAATTTCAGGTCCTCTGTATGTTTGCACAATATGGAAGAAGTGACAAATAAAACTGACTTTGACTTTGACATGGAGCGGGAGTGAGAGAAAACATGAGCTTGTGTGTGTGTGTGTGTGTGTGTGTGTGTGTGTGTGTGTGTGTGTGTGTGTGTGTGTGTGTGTGATTTGCTCTGCATCTGTGTGTGTTACACATGTCAGGCCCTCCTCCCCTCCCCTCCTCCCCCCATCTCTCTCTCTCTCTCTCTCTCTCTCTCTCTCGGACGATAATCTGAGTGTATTAATCTGTTGTTTGAACTCCTTAAGCACAGACTGTCTATCACATCTGCTCTGTTCACCCTCGCAAAGCTCTGGTATTTATAAACTTTCCCCCCTTCTCGCCTCCTTCCTTTCCTCCCCTTCCCTCCTTTCCTTCATGGTCCGTGGTCACAGAGCTTCTCCCCAGCAGCAGGACTGAGTTTCACGCAGCTCGTTTCCCTCCGAAACAGTAAATCCATCTTCTCGTTTGGCTTCAGAAACTCTTTAAAGCGGACGGGCGTGCTGAAACAATGCTGGTGAGAAGTGATCGGGTGCTGCAGGTCTGCACACGTTCACACAGCAGCGTTTAAGCACCGAAGAACCAACAGTTCACTTTACACCAATAACTTAACACTCATTCAAAATGACTGCAAGCTAAATAAAACATGTCTCCAAGCCAATAACCAGGAAGGATTGAGCTCCCAAACAAATGAAAGCGATCCAGCGTGAAACACACCGAACGCATCAACGCCGTCTGACCCGTGTGTGAGCTGTGGATGGATGGGAGCCCGCCGGGGGAGGAGGGGGGGGGGGGGGGGAAGGACCAGGAGGCTTACCTGCTGCTTGTCTCCCATCCGACGAGAGCGAGGCATCGGGAGGAGACGAGAGGAGGGACGCGGAGACGAGGAGGGGACGGAGAGCCTTTGCGTCATCTGAGAGAAAATTCACAGCTTAATGCAACAGCTTGGCGCTCCCCTCCCCTCCTCTCTTCCTCCCTCATCCACTCACTTCCTCTCCATCACGGCTCTGTTTTTGATTTGACCTTATTTGACACGGGAGACCGCTTTAATGTTTAAATTGCTTTGTGTGCAAAGCACTTTGGGAGGGAGGGCCTCATGACATTTATCAGTAGTGGACATTAGCAATTAGCAAGAAGGGGGTATCTAAAGACAATTAAAACTATCATCCACACACTTTAAAATGTCAAAATGGTGCAAACTTTGCGAGGAGAGAAGTCCGAATTGAGCGCTCCTATTAATTAGGTGATGGGAAAATTAACAACTTGCAACATGTTTGAAGCATTATGGCCACAGAACGACATACATCCAAACTAGAAGGCCACAATATCATCATTGTACTTTAATTTTACTTACTTTTAATGGTTTGTATTACTTGCTTTTAACGGTTTTTATTACTTATCGTTAATGTGCTGTACTGTAGCTTTGTATTGTGTGCCCTTCTCCCCACATATAATGTTGTATTGTGTCTTTTGTCCTGTAGTGTTTGCTCTTGTTTTGTGTTTGTTATGGTCTGTCAGGGGACTGCAGATGTGAATTAGCTGTAGCTACAATCTGGTACAGTGCATCAAATGGTGACATTTATGTTTTAACTGTACATGGTCCCTTTTAAATAAAGATATATATATATATATTAGACAAGAAGCGTCACATCTGATTTGCTTCCATCTAGAACAGGAGCCGATGACGATGTGTGTGAGGAGGTCGTGATGGTTACCCTCCCTGCCACAGGAGGGCGCTATGACTCTGCACTGAGCGGAGGCGTCCTGCACAGAAGCCTCGCTGACAGGGGTCCTTTGACAGATATCGGTGTCGGCGTTGGAGCCGCCACATACTGGACACACACAAGGGACCCGGGCTCCGCCCACTTCCTCAATACGCAGAATTAGACATGAACCGGGCAGGAAGTGGAGGAGTTTCAGGGTTGCCACACGGCGCTGCAGCAGAGAGGAATGCCGGGTCTATGATTGGGCTTTATGAGCGGGGGCCCGGGTTGATTTACGAGCGTGGCGTCTCAACTATCCAATACAATGTTGAGCAACGACAGGCCGGCTCTGTCGAGGCCTTTAAATCCAAACTTAACTCTCGGCGAGTCGCGCATTCTTTCATTACTTCGGGCCTGTTGGGTCTCAATGAATCCATCAAGCCTCATTCCAATCATTGCTTGTGTTTTACTGTCGGCGCCTCGTCTCCAGATGTTGGGATCTGGATCTTCGTCATCCTCCTTCTTGGTCTCTTCGCCCTCTTTGTGTGTGTGTGTGTGTGTGTGTGTGTGTGTGTGTGTGTGTCCGTGAAGCCCGGACAGGAGGGTTGAGGGGTTCAGGTCTCATCTGGGTCGGAGACACCTGGAAGCCGCTCACCAAAGTCTTCGTTGGTGTCTATGATCCATCATTTGTCCTCATTGTGTAACGTCATCATGTCGGTCTGTTCTGATCACACAACATCTCGTGTTTGAGGACACATCAAGCTCCATTATTTAAATAAAACTGACCCGACATGAAACTTTAACTTCTGGTTGGATGCCATCGGTTGCTGATTTCAATGCATTTACCAAATATTTAGGTCAGTAAGACATTCATAACGTGGATAATTAGATAATTTGCTGGGTAACACTTTACTTGAACTATTGAGCATTAATAAGAAGTACATTACATTACATTTAGCTGACGCTTTTATCCAAAGCGACTTACAGAGGACAAACTCAGAACAACAAGAATCAAGAAAGTACAATTTCTTCAAGAAAGAAAAACTACAAAGTGCTATCAGTAAGTAACATTTAAGTGCTACTGAGGTGCTACTTTCTTTATTCAAGGTATAGTTGAAAAAGATGTGTTTTTAGTTCCCGACGGAAGCTGTAGAGCACGTAAATACGTATATTACGTGTACCGTACTTTTCGGGTTACAAGCCGCTCCTACGGCTGATCAGTGTCCCCGCTAGTATCGCTGCTAGCTAGCGCTGCTAGCTAGCGCTGCTAGCTAGCGCTTCTGCTGCTACAGCCCGCTGCTGCTGCTACCGCCCGCGTCCCCTCTGCCCAAGTCGGGTGTCGAGCCTGGTCCCGCTACCTTCGGTGGTTTTCAGGGAGCTAGCGGAAGTTAGCGGAAGTTAGCGGGGAAGTGATGGAGCGCTAGCAGGAGCCCCAGCTGGCTACAGCAGGGAGCTAACGGGGACACTGACCGAAGGTAGTAGCGGCTTATAACCCGAAAAGTACGGTATTTACAATACGTTTAAGTACTTTCTATTCAGTCTGTATATTAATATTCTTCTCTACTGTTTTACTGCTTATATTTATTTATATTACTTGTTTCTATTGTATTATTGTATTATTCTTTTATTCACTTGTGAGCAAGGCTGCTGTAATCCTGTAATTTCCCCACTGCGGGACTAATAAAGGATTATCTTATTTTATCTTATCTCTTAGAGACTTTCTGCTGTCCTGATGTCAATGGGGACAGTGCATAAACATGTAATACATGTGTATACACTGTGATGAGTGTATTAAAACCCTTTAAAAACAGGGTGTGAAAATCTTTGCTGAACAAATACATACAATAAACACAAGTATTGGAATTCATTTTGGGGTTCCTACGACGACTCAAACACAGGGAAAAAGAAACAAAGATCTAGAGACAAAATTGGTTCCATGGTGTTTAAAGGGCTGTTCTGCATTATTAAAGCTGTATGTTTCTATATTGTCATTCATACACCAGCATGTATACGTACAGGAGGCGTAATGACTGTTCATCCGCTTGTAACCAAATTACTGCTTTACACACGGAAGCCGATAACTTTTTGTTGACTTTTGTCTTCTCAAGATCGCAGGAGAATTATTGAGAATGAAGAAAACGAGCGTCTGCTTCATTGGCTCACATTTAAATTCAGCCTTGAAGGACTAACCGAACATGAAGACGTACATCTGTAATCTAAAACCTTGACTTACTTATTTATTTATTCACAGCCGAGCTCCTGGTGGGACTAGACTGTGTTTCTAACAGATACACCTTAATTAAAGTCTGATGCGTTGATCAATAATGGATCCTTGAACAGACATTTTCATCTTAAATTAGCTATGTATGCCGACTTTTGATCAACATTATGGTGAGAAAACGTTATATTTTCTCGTGATAGCTGTTAAATAGCGAGTTAAAGAAGTAAATAACTGCAGATAACTGCATAAAAATGCTAAATAGGGGGATTAAAAGTAAAGTGTTGCCCATTTACTGCATCCGGTTTATTACCAACACATAATAGACATGCACCTCCATGCACACACACACACACACACACTGTAACACACACACTGGCGTCCCACAGGAGGGACAGATGGAGCGGGGCAGGACGGAGGACCTCCATTGTGCCGTCGCTGCGCTGTAAGTCAATCCTCCGCTAATTGCCAGAGCGGTTCGAGCACAAAGTCTGCCTCTGAAACCCAATCCGGCGCGGTGTTGTACAGAGCAAAGTTTACAATGTGTAACATTTTTCCTTCTGGCAGGAAAAAAGGACAAAACGCAGCTTATGGAGGAGGAGGTGTGTGTGTGTGTGTGTGTGTGTGTGTGTGTGTGCAGGAACACAGGGAGGCAGCGGATTGTGTTGCCGAGGAGGAGGAAGACGTAACCCCAAATAGATCATTCACTATTTAGGCTGCCGGGGTCCAGACTGCAAGCGGCTCGGTGGTGGCAGGTGAATGAAAGTGTAGCCGGCGGATGGATGGATGCCTGTAAGGAGACACTGAGGAGGACGAGTGATTGAGAGGTGGGAGGCCTGTAAGAGGAGAGGGAGCGGAGATGTAAACAAGACGCGCAGAGTGTGTGAGCGCGGCACACACACTCTCCATCTAATCAGACCTGGAGAGGAGGAGGAGGGGGGGGGGGGGGGGGGGGGGGGGGGGCTGCCAGGTAGCAGAACCTGGTTCTCATTAGGTGTTCAATGAGCCTCCACTCCCCTAATGAGGGGTCCTCTCCTGGATCCTCTCTCTCCTAATGAGGGGTCCTCTCCTGGATCCTCTCTCTCCTAATGAGGGGTCCTCTCCTGGATCCTCTCTCCCCTAATGAGGGGTCCTCTCCTGGATCCTCTCTCTCCTAATGAGGGGTCCTCTCCTGGATCCTCTCTCCCCGAATGAGGGGTCCTCTCCTGGATCCTCTCTCTCCCTAATGAGGGGTCCTCTCCTGGATCCTGTCTCCCTAATGAGGGGTCCTCTCCTGGATCCTCTCTCCCCTAATGAGGGGGTCCTCTCCTGGATCCTGTCTCCCCTAATGAGGGGGTCCTCTCCTGGATCCTGTCTCCCTAATGAGGGGTCCTCTCATGGATCCTCTCTCCCCTAATGAGGGGTCCTCTCCTGGATCCTCTCTCTCCTAATGAGGGGTCCTCTCCTGGATCCTCTCTCCTCTAATGAGGGGGTCCTCTCCTGGATCCTCTCTCCCCTAATGAGGGGGTCCTCTCCTGGATCCTCTCTCTCCTAATGAGGGGTCCTCTCCTGGATCCTCTCTCCCCTAATGAGAGGTCCTCTCCTGGATCCTCTCTCCCCTAATGAGGGGTCCTCTCCTGGATCCTCTCTCTCCTAATGAGGGGTCCTCTCCTGGATCCTCTCTCCTCTAATGAGGGGGGTCCTCTCCTGGATCCTCTCTCCCCTAATGAGGGGGTCCTCTCCTGGATCCTCTCTCTCCTAATGAGGGGTCCTCTCCTGGATCCTCTCTCCCCTAATGAGGGGGTCCTCTCCTGGATCCTCTCTCCCCTAATGAGGGGGGTCCTCTCCTGGATCCTCTCTCCCCTAATGAGGGGGTCCTCTCCTGGATCCTCTCTCCCCTAATGAGGGGTCCTCTCCTGGATCCTCTCTCCCCGAATGAGGGGTCCTCTCCTGGATCCTCTCTCCCCTAATGAGGGGTCCTCTCCTGGATCCTCTCTCCCCTAATGAGGGGGTCCTCTCCTGGATCCTCTCTCCCCTAATGAGGGGTCCTCTCCTGGATCCTCTCTCCACTAATGAGGGGGTCCTCTCCTGGATCCTCTCTCCTCTAATGAGGGGTCCTCTCCTGGATCCTCTCTCCCCTAATGAGGGGTCCTCTCCTGGATCCTCTCTCCCCTAATGAGGGGGTCCTCTCCTGGATCCTCTCTCCCCGAATGAGGGGGTCCTCTCCTGGATCCTCTCTCCACTAATGAGGGGGTCCTCTCCTGGATCCTCTCTCCTCTAATGAGGGGTCCTCTCCTGGATCCTCTCTCCCCTAATGAGGGGGTCCTCTCCTGGATCCTCTCTCCCCTAATGAGGGGGTCCTCTCCTGGATCCTCTCTCCCCTAATGAGGGGGTCCTCTCCTGGATCCTCTCTCCTCTAATGAGGGGTCCTCTCCTGGATCCTCTCTCTCCACTAATGAGGGGGTCCTCTCCTGGATCCTCTCTCCCCGAATGAGGGGTCCTCTCCTGGATCCTCTCTCCCCTAATGAGGGGGTCCTCTCCTGGATCCTCTCTCCCCTAATGAGGGGGTCCTCTCCTGGATCCTCTCCCTCCTAATGAGGGGGTCCTCTCCTGGATCCTCTCTCCCCTAATGAGGGGTCCTCTCCTGGATCCTCTCTCCCCTAATGAGGGGGTCCTCTCCTGGATCCTCTCCCTCCTAATGAGGGGGTCCTCTCCTGGATCCTCTCTCCCCTAATGAGGGGGTCCTCTCCTGGATCCTCTCCCTCCTAATGAGGGGGTCCTCTCCTGGATCCTCTCCCTCCTAATGAGGGGGTCCTCTCCTGGATCCTCTCTCCCCTAATGAGGGGGTCCTCTCCTGGATCCTCTCCCTCCTAATGAGGGGGTCCTCTCCTGGATCCTCTCTCCTCTAATGAGGGGTCCTCTCCTGGATCCTCTCTCCCCTAATGAGGGGTCCTCTCCTGGATCCTCTCTCCCCTAATGAGGGGTCCTCTCCTGGATCCTCTCTCCCCTAATGAGGGGTCCTCTCCTGGATCCTCTCTCCCCTAATGAGGGGGGTCCTCTCCTGGATCCTCTCTCCCCTAATGAGGGGGTCCTCTCCTGGATCCTCTCTCCCCTAATGAGGGGGTCCTCTCCTGGATCCTCTCTCCTCTAATGAGGGGGTCCTCTCCTGGATCCTCTCTCCCCTAATGAGGGGGTCCTCTCCTGGATCCTCTCTCCCCTAATGAGGGGGTCCTCTCCTGGA